>CM070532.1:24040000-24613052 GCA_036346145.1 Olyra latifolia
TATATATATATATATATTTGAGACATCAAACTCCGAAAAAAGTTGAGTTGAAATTCAGTTTGAACTACATTTAACTATACTTCAAATTAGTTCAAACTTTACTTCAAACTAGTTTAAAGTGAGTTTGAATTTAATTTTTTTGGAGTTTCATATCTGAAATACTTTTTTTAGTTGATATGTGAAGATATACACGTCAAACATCACGAATCTCAATGCACATCTTAGCTTTTTGAATCATGGAGCCTAGGCTCCATGGAGCCCCAAACTGGCTTCCTATATATATATATATATATATATATATATAAAAGCTATGCTGTACATGTACTCAGTTCACCATCAGAGATTGGAAATCTCACAAAAACTACACGGTAGAGTGGTTTACTGCACCTGCTGCATATAGTAAAAGATTTGCCATGTGAGTCATCAGTCACTGTGCAATTTTCCAGTTTAAGAGAGGATGATAGGTTCTGTGCTTGGTGATCATTCGCAGCTACCAGCAAAACTTTCGCTGTCTTTCTAGCATGGTTATTTAAAACATGCTCAAGAATTTCCTTGACCTGAAAATAGAAGAAACTCATCAGTGCTCTCAAATGATCACCAAAGCATTTTTTAAATTTGAACAATTGCTGCTAACAAAACTATCAGACATGAAATCAGGACAGGCATGTAAAAATGTTAACTAGCATGGTGCAGGGTTCAAATGCCTATTAATGTCAGATTTACAACGTAAACAACACGATCTACAGTAAGAGGAACTAGCTTATTTTAAATGCTTACACTTCAGTGAATAACGAGCACAATGCATAAATGAATGCAACCAAAAAATAAATATAAAAAATATGAAAGAAATACGACATCTCTGCATACTCCAATTACCTTTGATGTCTTCTTCTCCCCCGATGGACAGAAATGTACATATTGTGCTACAAATGCACTTCGAAAAGTAACGGAATCATTGATACTGAGCTTTGTGATTCTTCCGCGGAATAGATTTCTTGCCACCTTAGCGGAACTTTGGTCAAATGGATCACTGAAGATAGTTATTTGAGGATCAGTCGACATTGCATCTCTAATAGCACAAAGTTTGTCGCTGATATTCAAATTCATGAAAATTTTTAGTCCGTCAATGACCTGTTAAATCGTTGTCATCATTAGATGAAACTTCATGGTAGAGTAACTAGATCTATTGAATATATTTGGAGTTCAAATGTTGGATAGTTTAGCATGCTGGGTATTAAAATTATACAGATGCCTATGACTATTGTAAAGCACATGCATTTAAAATTGAAATACTGAAATTGCACAGAGAAAAGGAATGATAAATAAAGTGAACTGATATGGTTCATGATCAAAATGACACCAAATACTATATTTACTCACCAGCATTGATACACTCGAGATGTCAATTGACTTAAGCAAAACAAGTTCAAGAAGCCTCTCGGGGGTAGATATAAGGAACTCTGGTTCACAACTCTTTAGTCTGATATAGAAGTTAAGAAAATGAATTAACAAAGAACATTTCAAATGTGATTACCATATGCATAAGCGCTACACTCACATGTAACACATTCACATTCAAATATTCAATGATATTAACGATCAAAACAAACATACCCAGACATCTGGTGTTCAATGGAAGCACCATGATGCAAGCTCACTGAATGGATTCCAAGAGACTTTAGGGGTTTGCATATCGAACGCACCTGCTCAAGCAAACAAGCGATATGAAATGAATCACTAGATGAATTATCCCTTTGTTCATACTTATTACTACTTACTAGCACTAACAACTGGTCAGAAACTTACCTGCACTGCCTTTTCTTGGGAAGGGACGAGATACAATAGGAAGGGGCAAGAGACGACCACTCCGAGCTTCTCCTTCCTTGTGACGATGTCGCAGGCGGTGGAGACGAGCCATGCCGTCTGCTCCCGGGTGGCGTACTCGCCGCTTGTGTCGAGCACGTCCGAAGGCGATGCTGCAGAGCAGCATTTCCAGAGCTCCACGCCCCAGGAACCGGTGCCATCGTGGATGCCGCCGCCGCCGTCCTCGGACGCCACGGCGTCCCGAATGGCGTTGAGGCAGACCACCAAGAACTTGGACGGCCTATCATACTCCACGCGGTCCTCTTCCACCGTCTCTCGATCAGGTGTAGCCTTGGGCTTGGCCTTCGTGCCGGCCCTCTCCGATGGCTGCTTCTTGGTGGTGTTCGAATCCTTCTTCTTCTTCTTGGGGTCGACCTTGGCGGCGGCGCGGTCTTCGGCTGGATCGTCGCTCTTGTGCTTCTTGCCGTGGAGATCGTTGAACGGGTCGTCGGGGGTGGGGAGTGAGAAGCACATGCCCTCGCAGACCCGGCGCTTGCCGGACTTGCGGCGGCGCTTGGAGGCGATGATGGCGGCGACGCGCGCGGAGACGGCGTTCTCGCTGTTGCGCAGTCGCTTCCTCCGGACCCTGCTGCGCTTCCGCGCCACCGCGTCGTCGCCCTTCGCCATCGGCGGCTTGCTCCGCTCCCGCGAGGCCAACGGCAGCCGCCCGCCGCCGCAGAGCTTGTGCCAAAACGGCAAAACCTAACCAAACCCCCTCCTCTCTCACGGACAGGGCCGACGACGCGACCATGAGATTTACCATGGAAGAAGCACGGAACGGTGGGCTGGTCCATTGGGTTGGCTTGGAGGCCCAACTGTGGCTGCAGCCCAAAACCGGATTGAAGATACGTCACGCCTGTTACAAGAAAGGATGGTCAGCGGCTAGGGAGCAGGGAAAATAATTCGGATGCTGCTAGGGGACCGCTCTAGGACAGGGAATTCATCTCAGCTGCAGCACACGCTCACTTGGGCCAATCGGTTTTTTTTTTCCTTGCACGCACAGTCGTTAGGGCAACATGGGCCGATCGCTAGATGACGTCTTTTGTTTTCTTTTTTTCCTAGTAAAAGCAAAATTAATTTATTATTAGTATTCAGGGTGTCAACCTTTTTTAGGTATCGTCAAGTATTAGATATCACCAAGCATCAGGGAGTGATATTGTTGAGCATCAGGTATCGACAAATAACGTGGTACCACAAGCATTGTGATATCATTAAGTATCATGATATCACTGAGTATCGTAGCACCACATAGTAGTACCATCGAGTATCGATGTGGTACCACAAGCATTGTGTTATCATTGAGTATCGTTGTACCATCGAGTATCGTAAATTGTTGAGTATCATGGTACCATCAAGTATTATGATATCATCAAGTATCGTGGCACTGTGGAGTATCAGTATTACCGAGTATCATGGTATCATCGGTATCATGTCGTCGTGGTACCATCGAGTGTTGTGCCATCGAGTATCATTGTGCCATTGAGTATCATGGCATTGTGGAACCATAGAGTATCGTGGTACTGCCGAGTATCGTGGTAACATCGACTATAGTGGTACCGTATCATGGTATCATGAATAGGCATTATAAAATATCATTAGGTATCGAGTATTGTCAAGCTTCGGGCATCATGAGCAAATATCATAAGTTTCATCGAGTGTTGGGTCTGTATGGCTCAAAGCCTCCTTAGTGGTTTGTGAAGAGATTATCTTCATTTTGGTGATGATGACATTATGATGGAGTTCATGGTGATGATGACATTGTGATGGAGCCATGATGTCTTGATGGTAAAGCTATTCAAGATTAAGGATGTTTTAGCATAGACTCGAGAGTTGAGATGAGTTCATTTAGATATAGGTGTTTTTAAAGCTCTTTGTTTTAAGAGGGGTTTGAGATGTTTTTGGGGTTGTCGGAACTCATTTTCTATGGATGTGTGTTGGCTTTAAGTTTTAAGTAGTTTAGAAGTGTTTAAAGCCTTTGGTTAGAGTTATCAGTGCAGGCATGATGGTGCCGTATGGCACAGGGTTCTAGACGGCACCTCGTCGCATCTTTTCCAGTAGGTTTTGTGCAAGTGTTGTGGACGCCATATAGTATGGGGTACCAGCCAACGTGCCGTCTGGTTATTTCTAGAAGCATTTCAAATGGTGTCGTGCACGCCGTATGGTATAGGGTACTAGACGGTGTGCTGTCTGATCTTTTCAATGTGCAGCGAGTTTGGGGCACCGTATGGTATGGCACACCAGACGGTGCTGCCATTTTCCAAAAGTGTTGGTTAAGGGTCTGGGCAACCTATATGGTATGACGGTACCAGACAGGGTTGTTGTCTAGTTTGTCTCCCTAGGGTGCACCATATGGAACAGCAAGAGCTGTACCATATGGTAACCCCTTGTGTCATATAGTACGGCGTGTGTCGCATAGTACGACAGTACCGTGGGATTCCTGTTTCTGGGTCCCAACAACTAGATTTTGGGTGTGGCCTATTTAAGGACTTAGAGTACCCTTAGTTTCATGGTGATTCACTCCATATGTTATCCTAGAGTCTATTTGAGTGAGAGTCACAAAAAACCAGAGTTTCTATCATCGAGTAGGTTCATAAGAGCTTAAGTGTTATGTCTCCTTGTATGCTTCCATATAAGGTTTGATCTGATAAAATCAAGTAATCTCAAGCTTGTTACTCAAGTTTCTTACTTTTGAAGTTTGTGCTTGTTGATCTCTTAAGGAGAAGCTTGTGAGAGACTTCAAGTGGTTGTGAAGGTCAAAGTCCACCTACTGGAGCGGTCGAGGGCTTGAAGGGGAACGGGTAGGCTACGCTAGTGCAATTTCAAAAATTTCTATCGCGAGCACCCAGAACATCATCTAAGTAAAGGATCACAGATTGTTACCCTTGACGCACGGTTGCAGCAGAAGGAGAGTTGGAGTAGCTGAGTCCGACGTAGCACGCGTCGAGGTACAGGAAGTAGTTGTTCACGTCGAGTTGAACGTCCCTCCACGTCAATCACCACCTCAGCAACGTTGTACGTACTGCCGTACAAGAAGTAGTCGATCTAGCCGACCTTCTCCTCCTTGTCACCGATCAGGGCCGCAGCAAACACAGCAGCACCTCTACGGTATCCACACGTCCAGGGGTGAAACGTCGTGCGCCGGTGTGGTAGCACCGCATGCGCGCGACTAGTGTTTCTAGGAGTCGGTAGGGGGCGTGATGGCTAGAGTTACGTGACGTCCCTACCGCCTCCCCTTATATAGAGCGTACTAATAAGCTTCTATGCTAGAGGCTCATTAGAACTCTAATCATACATGGATCAGTATCCGCAAAACTAATCCTAAATGGATCAGTATCCATGAAACCCACTAATAAATCCAATCCATTAGACATGTTCCAACCCGTTAAGTGTGTGACCTGTTGGGTTCATACGCAAGTGGCTGTGGCCCCAGAAACTCTTTTTCGACCCACAAGTCAAAAGCGGTTCCTAACAGGACATATTGACCCCAAATACACAGAATGATTATATCGGCTAAATCTTGATATACTCACATACAGATCTCTTTGCCGCACGATACCAGTCAAGCTCAAGACGAGATGTGTGCCACCATTGTGATATCTCAACCATTCACTCGATCTTATGATGGATTCTAAACCGTGATTAAGGGGTGTTTGGCAGAGCTCCAACTTTCAACTCCGCTGCGGAGCAGTGCCAAACACCCTAACTCCACGTAACTCTGGAGCAGGCAACTCCATGGAGCAGCCTTCCTCGCAGTTCATTTTTGTGGAGCGGCTTGAAGGGTGCTCCGTAGAGTTGTGGATCTGCTCTATAGTGAATCTGCTCCACGGTGGAGTTGTGGAGCAGAGCTGAAAAATTAGAGCTGGAGCCCTGCCAAACACCCCTAACTCTTTGATAATATTAGCATGGCCATACACTTTCCAATCTAATCACATCGAGGGGCCTAGAAATATATCTCGTGTTATCAAGGAGGGGCAAATTCCATCTTGATCACTCACACCCCATGACATGTTTCATAGCATACCCGAATACTATCTTTATAACTACTCAGTTATGGTTTAGCGGTTGATAACACCAAAGTATACAACTATGCATGCTGTAATTCAATAACGATCTCAGTCTAAGGATTATATAGGTATACCACTTGAAACTATAGGCTGATGGCACATATAAGATAACAATCTCTACAGTGTCTCAGAGTAGGTCTATCCAATACCATGTTCTCTAACATGTGTCCACATTATTGATTTGATATCTCTATATCTATGGTATGTAAAATATTACCATCAATCAATACATGTGCTGATCCAATCATTACTGTCCCACATAATGATGTGAGACTGGATATCATTTAGAATAAAATCATATAAACAATGTATCTCACAACCAAGTCGTACTTGATAAACAATGTGAACAACGTTTATTCATGGAACTGATAACATATTATCCAAGAGTACATGAACATAGACATGATACAATCATATTACATGATTGCCTCTAGGACATACCACTAACAAGGCTACCCCGAATGAAATCACAGCGATACTCCTCTTCATGAAGAGTGCTCTAATGAGGAGTAAGAAAAGGGAAAGCTTTTTTTGAACCTAGGGAAAAAATCTCTTATCCCTTGTCCCCTTTACTTCTTACGTTTACTTTTCCACTTCTTTTTATGTGTGTCCTATTTAGTTTCAATATCTGGTTGTATAAAAATTTAATTTTGCAATTAAATTTAAAAGTAAACCAAAAAAATCTAAAAAATTGTTTTAGGCCAATTTACCCACCCTCTTGGCCCCTTGGATCCTTTCAAATGGTATCATAGCCTCGTTTCTCTTGGTATAGCTTAACCGCTACAAGATAGCTGGAGAGAGGTTTAGTATCAATGTTGGTGGGACTTCTATCTTTAATGGTACAAATTATGCTTGTTGAAAGGTTAGGATGCAATGTTACCTTGAAGCTTTAAACTATGACGTGTGGATTGCATGTGAGGCTGGCTATGCCAAACCAAAAAACCACTTGGCGATCACTAACTTGGAGATGAAGCATAGGCACTTTAATGTGCAAGCCAAGAATGCATTGTTTTCCTTAGCCTAGAGGTCTCATCATGTGAGTAACTTGATCTCCGCTCATTAAATTTGGATGACCCTCGAAAAAATTCATGAGGAAAATTGTGACATAACCATATTTTCCTATTTTTAGCATAACTTTTTTTGCACATTTCCATAAACTAACTTTCCTAAACTCATTTTAAACTCTCTCTAGCCTTCACTAATTTTCTAGGAATTTTTCCAACCCTTCTACTATTTTTCTCAACCTAAAAAGAGAGCCTTTCCTATTTTCCTCTATCAAAAAACCCCACAAAATACTAATTCAAATTACATATTTAAGTTCCCCATATTATTATGAATTTTTAGAACCTTATCTCATATTTTTCCAACTTATTTATAAATTCTTATGAAATTCCAAAGCCTAATCTATTTTCTAAAAATTTTATTCAGATTTTATAAAAATCTTTCCTCTTTGGGAAATCATCAGAATACGCCTTCTCTTTTCAGAGTACGCCTTCGGCGTATATCTCTTTTCCAGCCCGGAGCCCCGTATGGGCCTAAGGCCCATTCCTGTTTCGGCTGTTTCTCGGCCCACCGACACCTTAAGTGACAACGGACGCCCAGGATTGAGCCACGTCGTTATAAACTAAATCCAACGTCTGCCGCATAAAACACATTGCATACCCCTTCATCCCAATGAGCTGATTAAATCATGGCTGACCCTAGTTCATCCAAAGGCCCTAACTAGGCCACGTCACTACTCAAAATTTGAAATCTCGGAACCCATCGTTCCAAACTGAGGCACTGTCGTCTCCGCCGTTGTTTCACCGGAAACGACGCTTCCCGCCGCTGTAGCTCGCTGCCGCCCCTGTTTTCGCCCTCTCTAGACACATCCAGACCCGAGAGGCTCATCCGCCATCTCACCAACCTAATCCGGCCACGCAGCACAACGAATCATACTCCGACACGCCGCCAGCGCCGCCGCCGCCATTTCCATGCTTCTATGCCCGCCAAGCTTTCTCCCGCCTATAAAAAGCCACCGATAGCGTCAGCACAACCCAAAAATTTCCTCTCTACCCCACCAATTCTCCTCCAAATCACTGGAGTACCTCCTACACCATAACCTGAAGTGACGCCGCCGCTCGACCTCGTCGTTGGCCACCACCAGTCCTCTCCAACCTCAACCAAAACCACCAAAAGGTAGCTCTTGTTATTCTCTACCTTCTCCCACCCCTCACCACCCTATTCCAACCACCACTCGCCGCCGGTAATCCCACTCCGACGAGCCCGCCTTCTTCCCCTGTCTCTCTCTCACTGTCCACCGGGTCCCATATGTCAGCACAGTATGGCCAGGCCCGACTGGGCTCAATTCAGCCCATTTAACCAGCACTATTTGTTTCTTTTTCTTTTTCCTTTTCCTAGAAGTTCTTTGATTATATTTAGCTAACAAAACTCTTGCACAAATTCTACAAAAAATTTTAAAATTCTAAAATAAGATGCAGAATTTATAAAAATATAATATCCCACATTTTCATAATAAAATAATCCAAATAAATTCTTTTTACTCACTTTTTATATACAAAAACATTTAAAATTCTAATAAAATTTATAAAATTCTGAAAAATGCTAAAATTATATTCTAACACCTAATAATTTAATAAAATATATTTTAATTTTTCATCCCTATGTCTTCGACAAATTCCATCTCGGAACTCCGACAAATTTTTGTCGTCGACCCCGATCTCTTGAATTTTGTCAATTCACACTAAATTTCGCACGTACACCAATAATAGGCCTCATGCTACCCGGAGGAAATGCCCGTTTAAAAACACCCCATCTTTATTTATTTAAAGATATTTTTAAATTTCTTAGAAAATCGTACAACCCATCACCTGTTCACCCCAAACCCTTTGTGCATTTCAATCTTTTTCTTTTGCATAATGCTTCTTCAATTCTTATATTTATTGAATTTTTTTAATTTTTTCTTATTTGTGGTGTATAGACAACGAACTGATCGCCTCTGGATCCTTTGAGCAAGAGTATCCGGAAAATACCTTTGAACTTGACCCAACTACCGAAGAAGGTAGGTTTTCTATCTTTCGATGCATATTAATTTTCCAGTTCCATTTACTATATGTCTATCACATTACTTTCTAGTTATTTAATTATGAATTATCCTTTATTTAAATTATGTTATTTAACATTTTTGTAGAATAGATAATCCAAACCACACAACCAAAAGCCTACCCAAAATTGATTAAACTTGATAATACTCTAGTACATGAAAAATTAGACATATGGTTATTTCAACAAGTAGGATAGACAATGTGATAAAGAGAAGATAAAGAAATTTAAAAAGGTATAGACATGAATTACCAAATGGGTAATTGCATGGGCAAGGTATTGCCTTAGTGTTTTCACAATACCAAGTATTTGGAATGCTGGCCGAGTAGTCACCGGTAATCAATAGGAATGACATAAATACCTTCCATCCGTATTATCGGTCATTTTATGGGTAAAGATAGGCAGGTTCTGCAGAGCTGATAACAAAAACATTAATGGATCTTACTTCTGGTATATGAAGTTATGTCAAAATGGGTAATGCTTATTCTATTCAAATAAATCCATGAATTTTAAAAAGATAATGGTTGTCAGATGAGTAAGGATGAAGAAAGGAGATAGTAATTTACAAAATTCATTTAAAATTTCCTTAGAAAACATCTTTATAATACAAAAGTTAAGATTTGAAATATTGCATATTATGCCAATCAAATTATAAACCCTAACCTTCTTGAAACATTTTACATATAGTTAATATTTTATTTCCTATGAAACCTGCTAGTATTATTAATGTACTTACCCGTTATATGGGAACTATTCATAATAATTGAATAGATCCCTGTTCCGCTGCAGATCCTAACTTTGACTTTTCAGCAGAGGACATGGAACTCTTCGGCTTAGAGTACTAGATATTTCTAAACTCACAAAATATAAAAGTGATTTGTATAATACCACAATTTTGGTATTGTAAATGTACATTGGTCCTAGTTAAATAATATGGCAAGGTTGATATACTGATTCTGGATTAATATTCATATTATTAGAGGAGACCAATTTTCAATATTATATATTGGAAAAATGGTCCCCCAGAGTTTGCCACCAAATTTTCACAAATTTCACACCCTTAGCGGAAACAAGGAAAAAAGAAATTGCAGGCATGCTAGTGTATCTAAATACACAAAAGAAAAGAAAAAACAGGAAAACTAATATTTTATTATTACAATAAAATATTGATTCCCATTGGTTGTGCACGTTGTAGCCCATAGAATGGACATTTGTCATCGACGATGTGAAGATTCCGGATCCTAGGCCTTGAAAGAACTCCCAGCAATTACATCCGTGAATTGACACGCGGAACACCTTCGATTAAGCTACTTATCATCTTCTTCTTGTTTTTGCTTCGTGGATCACCATGCTAGTGTAGATGTATGTTGATGTGGTGATGGTAGAACACATAGGTTAGATTCGGGCCCATGCAATGCCTAGCGTAGCCTTTGTATGTTTGGCTCTGTCCATCCATGTCGCTTGATCTTTTTTTGTCAAACGTCACGTTAGAATTTGTGTTGAATGAGGCGCATGATTCTGCACTTGGTTTGGACTTGAAGTTGATGACTTGCTGGTGTCATTGGAAGTATCCTCGCACGTCAAGTCTTGGATGTAGTCGTTGAGGTGGTCTTGATTATCAAAGTTCATATTGATTGTTGACATAGCGCATCTTGAGATAAATGTCCAAGAAACTCGCCAAACTTTGGATGTTTGATGTATTGATTGTCTAGGAAACTCGTCAAACATTGAATTGTTGACATAATGAATGGAGGTGATTATCCGAAAAACTCACCAAACATTAGATTGTTGATATATCGATTGCCCGGAAAACTCATCGAACATGGGTTGTTGATGTAGGGGTTCAGTGTTGAAATTCTCCAAGCAGGATAACTATTGCTTGGAGTATCTCAAATTCACCCTAGCAGAATAACCATTGCTTGGGATATGGTTGGTGAATTGATCGCCCAGGAAACTCGCCAAACATTGAATGGTTGATGTAGCGATCGTCCATCGAACTTTGAATTGTTGATGAATTTATTGAGATGTTGAACTCCCTCTGAGCGGAATGACCGTTGCTTGGAGACTTTGAATTCACCCGAGCAGAATAACCGATCCTTGGGGTACTGAGTGATTGATGAAGTATTGATTGTTTGGGAAACTCGCCGAACATGAATTGTTGATGAATTGATCAAGGTGTTGAACATCTTCCGAGCGGGATAACCGTCGCTTGGAGCACATTGGATTCACCCGAGCAGAATAACCATTGCTTGGGGACATGATCGATATGGTAAAATTGGGATTTTCCACGATATTAGCAAGTAGACAGATTTAATCCACTCCATCTTGATTGGTTGGATTTTGTGTATACAGTTGCTAGATACGCTTGTGACTTATGGCAGTAAACCATGATAACCTCCTTGTTAACGACAGCATCTTCATACATCATGCATATACATACATCATACAACAACTAGCTTAGCTCGGCCATGGTTTCTTGATACTTGGCAACATGTTACGGGTCATGACACTTAGCGGCATAAACAATGATCTCAGGCAGCATAGTTACGGCGTCGAAGACCTGGCACCAAGTAGTGCAGGAGACGGATGGCGAAGACTATGAGGAGCAGCCAGGGGACGTAGTACGGTGCAGTTGGAGGTGGCATCGGCGTAGCCAATCCAGATGGCCGTATGGGCAGCAATCACCGTGAAACATGAGCACAGTGCCATGTTGCGGTATAAGGTCGAGGACCAGATGGCAGCTCTGTCAGGAAGCGCTTATCGATGGACATTGTTGCAGCCGTGGCCGAAGAAGGGCCAAGGTTACTAATGACACCAAAAATTGGCGAAGGCCGATGGGCTTGAATCTTGGGAGAAACGGATTAGAACGAGCTGCAACGGCCCAGATCAGCCAAATACCGAGAGAAGCTGAATTTGGAAAGGAAATCGGCTAAGGATATGACCAGAGGTCGAATCGCCTACAAAAGAAAGATCCGAATTGAGCTAAAGAACCCAGTTCGAGTTAGTTTTGAATTAGTATATTAGAATAGTTTGTTAAATATAGAAGATAAAGATGAGTTTAGTCGGATACGAGTAAAGAGTCCTACTATAGTTAGGTCTAAAAAGTTTGTATACATAGTCTACCCTAGAGGGCGTGTAAGAGAATCGACACATCAATCAAATACATCTACTTATTCTTGTTCCTTACCTTTCTTCGCATTAGTCCTAGTTTAGAGTAGTCTTCGTATATAGATTTCGATCAACTTGTTGCGCATCGCTTTTCGATTGGCTTCGAGATACAACCCGGGAGTTCTTGCAAGTAAGTACTGTCTTGATTAAGTTCGATCTACAGGCTTGCATCAGCTTTCGGTCGAAACATTATGTTGGTTGATATTGCTGTGCATCGTCGTTTCAACCGTGGATTAGGTTTCACCCCTCTTTCTGCCAATCAACACATTCATTGATGGGAGACTGTTTACCCCTCGTTCTATCGGCTTATAGCTTGCTATTTATCGATAGTCTGTTTACCCTCTTTCTGCTGCCCAATTGATTTTATCGGCTAAGTGGTAGACTGTTGAACAAAGTTGTAGAGGATCTTCTAAGCTTTCTAACAAGCACAAGAACGCCCAAAACGGATAAGGAAATCAAGATATATGGTTGTTTTACCGAACTAGTATCAGATTGATCCAATTCGAATTCGACTAAGTACCCAAATTTTAGCAACTTGAAGATGGCCAGATTCAAATATGACTCCAACTAACTTTTTCTTGGATATTTCGTGCTGATTTCAGAAAGTCCAAAAACATCACAATCCGAGTTCGGATGGAATACTTATGATTGGAAAACCGAACCAAATTCATAACAGATCGGATCTCTAGACAGCCGAAAATTAATTGCAAGATATCTGTCTTAGAGGCCGAATCAGATCTCAACTTTACCCTTGAAACCGTTGGTGTGGATCTAATCTAAGCCGATAATTTCATTATCTATTACTTTGTTCGAATATGTTTCTAAGTGTTGCAGATTCAAATTGTGGATATAATCGGCTAAGTAAAAGCTGATTGAATCCTCTTACCAATTACAGGATCAGATCGGCTGGCACGCCTTGGACCTAGCTCCCGGTGCTGACGGAAATCCTATTTCCTAAACCCGCGTGAGTTGGCGTGAAGAATCCGCTTTTTGCGTCAACAATAACCGAGGAAGAGAAGACCGCCCTCGCTAGAGATCTGCAAGCCAACCTTCAGCCACATGACATCGCCAAGCTTAACGCCGTTGTAGGCCAATAACTCGGGGAGGAGGGTAGCACTGTGAAGCGAGAAGGACAAACGGTGCTGGTGCGGTGAGGGTGACGGCATCGCGGACCGTGTAGGTCCGACGCGGACGGTGTTGGCAATGCCGGGCTGTGATGGCGTTGACAGTGCCGGGCTATGACTCGGAGCGAGGCTAGCGGCAGTTCGGGACAAGGTCATTGGGAGGCGGCGTGGACCAAGTGGTGAGGACGACGACGAGCCACGGGTGGCACCGGTGCTGTAAGCGGCACATGACGGCTACGAGGTCATGGGCGGCGTTGAGGCAGATTCGGTGCAGGTGATGGAGACGGTGATGATGACGAAGTACGTGGAGACAAGGGTCGTGGGCGCCGGCGCGGTGACGCCACGGTGAGGAGGCGCTCCGGCCGGGGCGCGGCATGGCAACACCAAGGCAGGGGAAGAACTCCGCGCCTGGGGCGCAGGGCGAAGTCCTCGCGGCGACGAAGGACCCAGAGGTGGCACGCAACGACGCAGGTCAGGAATGTGACCGGCGCGTGATGACGACGAGGATCAAGCGGTCCGGACCAGGGGACACGTGGCAACATTGGCGGCCTGGCAGACATTGGCAAAGACGAAGCAGGTCGGCCCAATGGCGTGGCGTCATGCGGCGTGGCAACGCCGAGGGTAGGGATGACAGCGTCAGCGAGGTACGGTGCCCGATGCCGTGTGATGACGTGGCGCTGTGCCAGGGCGACGTTGGTAGAGCAGATCTGGAGGTGGTGCTGTGATGATGTCCAAGGGCGTGCGGCAGTGAAAAGGCCCAGAGGTGGCATTGGTCAATGCAGCGCCGCCAGCCAGGCACGGCGCAGTCGGCGCGCCACAGACACGCAGATGGCGAGCGCGCCCGGTGGCGGCGCCGTAGGTGCGGTTGAGAGTGCGGCTAGGGGCGGCAGTGAAGAGGTCACGGCGTCAGCGCGGTGACTCGGAGGCGGCACAGGGGCCAGCGTGGTGTCATGATCTTGCCTACTGGCTCCTCCTGCGCCTCTTCTTTCTTTCGCACGTGGCTCTGTGTCTGCCTTTTGATCTGATTTCCTCCTTGCGCGTGTGTGTGGACGTTCCCCCTGTGCATCTATTTTTGGCTCCAGTGTATGATCCCATCTGCCTCGTTTGTGCGTGCGCTGGCACTGCTCTGGCCATCCCCCTCAGGGCCCCGAGGTAGTCTTTACATAGGGGTTTGGAGATAGAGATAGGAGAAGATAACAAACTCTGTCGCTTATCTATTTCGGAACTTAGTGGTTAAATATTAATTTTGTTTTAGATTAAACGAAATTAATTGCAATTATCTTTTCTTCTTCTTCTTTTTTTTTTGTTCCAACACTCCTGCTTCTGGTTCTTAAAACCGATTCAAAGTTTTTAAAATCCAAGATTATAAATATTTCTTCGAGCTAATTGTGTGAAGCTCTTAAAATCCAGTCGAGAAGCCGCTTCATATCATAAAATCGAAACCCAGAAAGTTCTTTGAAACCCAGTTGAAAAGCTTTCGATATAACATTTCAACTCAAATCGTTCGGTTGTTCGGCCATGCATGAACAAAACATAGCGGCATTTATATTTTTAGAAATGCTAGCTGATGGTATCCCGTGGCTAGCCTTTCGAACAGGACAGTCTCCTCTTGCTCCCCTTCTTTTTCCTCACATTTCTCTTGACTCCCTCCTCACATCTGACATCTCTCCTCTGTTCTCTTCTACACGTCGCCGTCTCTTCTCGTTGAAGTAGGGGTTTAAGTTCGGGTTCGAAAATGGATCACCTGTACTCCTGGGTAGTGAGAGACCGAAGAGGAGACAACCCGACCGTGCCCTTTAGGCTTAAAGATAAGCCGAGGAGGGCGGACCGACGATGGAAGGGGGTTGTGGTACAATGGTGAGACAGTGGGCGGAGCTGGCCTATTGATCATCCGGAGTTAGGGAGGACGAAGCAGCAGGAGGATAGGGGAGGAGCGGCAAGGACGCTGCTGGTCGTGGGTGTGGACAACATGGGCCCCGGGTATTCCAAAATATCCAGTTGGACGTACCACCTCTTTTGGCCAAGTCGCACGGATCTTCCAGAAGACGGGCTTGGAGGCTGGCACGGCCTAGCTTACTCTACAAGGAAACGAACTCGTTTCCTACTCAAATACATGGAGATAGACGTGACCAACTCGGTTATATCTCTACGTTCCTTATACGGATTAGGGAACCTATCTGTAACCCGACCCCTTGCACTATATAAAGGGGGTCGGGGGTCCCTAGTTAGATCATCTACATCTCATCATCATATACGCATCCAAGATCATTGTCTGTTCTCGTGCCATCCCGACGAGAACATACATTGTAATCGACATCCACCATATAATCCACGAGCACAGGAGTAGGGTATTACCTCATCCTGAGGGCTTGAACCTGTATAAATCCAGCTCCCTGTGCTACCATTGTAGTTGTGATCTTTCGTACTGCCCCCTAAAGTACATTGCCGACGCAAATTGTCGACAGTTGGCGCGCCAGGTAGGGGCTAGCGTCACGATCAACTTCATCAACTTCGATGGCTTCCATCGGCGGATTTGTCTTCACCTACGTCCCGGCCAAAGCTTCGTCTTCGGGGAACTCGGCTTCCTTGCCGATAACTCCGGGGAACTCCGGCTCTCTCAGCCGGACAACGTCCGGGGAAGGCTGAATGCAACTTCAGCCGAGCCACACCACGTCGGCTCGCCTCTTCCGGATTCTGATCCGGAAGAGATCCGATCTGGCGACAATGACTCCGACTGTCTCACCGTAAGGACTCCTTTCGATCCCAGTCGGGGTCACGAGCTTATGGTTCTGCCAGCATCCTCCGCTGGTAATGAATCAACCGTCAATGTTGTTCCAAATCTGGATCGCGTTCGAATCCAATTAGGAATTGCAACTTTTCAGTTGTCTGGCGTCCCGTTCGGGTTAAGAAATTCGGCCACTGTTTTCCATGAGATGACACACCGTCTTTTTCAATCTGGGCTAAGGAGCGCCATACAACGCACACACACACAGGGATGAATTTTCTGAGTCCTGGCTCAGGGACAACTCTAACCAGATCAACTTCCCGAGTTGGCATACCACTCGGATTGGTCAATTCGGCTGCAAGATTTCAGCAGATCAGTTCTACCGAATCTTAGTCGGACTCTCTTCTGCCAAACGATCCGGCACGAGAAGTGAGAGTTATAATCACTCCCATCGACGAGCAAACAAATCGGGATCAGTTGAGCCTCTCTTACTCGGAATCCGAGTCAGACAAGAGCGTCAACGGCTTCCCTGACTTTCGCGGCATCTATGTGCTGGATGGACAAGCCTCCGGATCAACTTGGCGTCCCATGGATAAGGCGGGAGCCGAACATAACGACGGAGGCGGAGAAGATTTGCGCGACAAATTATGCGGTCGCGCATGAGAAGTCCGGGAGGAACTGTTTCAAGTCCGTATGGGAAATCACTCGGTCTTCCGTACGCCCCAGCAAAACATCCTCGCATGTAAGATCCTCCTGGATAATGTTGGTCCTTTGCTTGGAGAGAACAGCCCGACGACGCCTATCATGGAGCAGATCAAAGCCATGGTGACGGCAGCGGCTGTCCAAGGCACTCGGGATCAACAGGCCGACTCGGCCAGAAGCCAAACTACCACGAGTAGCACTCGGCGTAGTCGGCATATGCCAACTCGTAGGCAAGACGCCCGCTGAAGTGCAAGTCGTGACCTCCACCACAACATCGAAGCCCGGCGGAGGGAGCGAGATGAAGACCGGCGCCGCACTCCACCGCGCCGGATCCTTCCCCGTCAGTCTCCTCCTCCTGGGGACGGATTGATTGATGGGATCAAGGCATTCACACCCCGACTTCATCAGGTAAACTAGCCCGAAGGGTTCAACCCTAAGGGAATAGTGAAATTTGACGGGAAGCGGGACCTAGAGGCTTGGTTGCAGATCTACACTTTGGCAATCAAGGCTGCGGATGGGGGATACGACGTGATGGCAAACTATCTGCCGGTCATCTTAACTTCTCCGGCTCAGGGTTGGCTCGCGGGCCTTCCAAAGAACTCAATTGGTTCCTGGGGAGAGTTTTGCGACCAATTCGTCGCCAATTTCCAGGGTACTTACGAGAAGCCTGGGACCCAATGGGACCTTTATCAGATTCATCAGGAAAAAGATGAGTCGCCAAGGGATTTCATTCGGCGTTTCACCAAGAAGAAGAACACAATCCGAGAGATTTCGGAGGCGGTCGTCGTCGCGGCCTTCCAAAAGGGGGTTCACGACCCCGATCTAATCAAGAAAATGTCTCGGAAGCCCCCGACCACCGTCAAGGAGATGTTCACCTTGGCGGATCGATATGCTACCCCCTCGGACGCACTCGCTGAGCGTCAAGAGGATCACCCGAGCAAGAACGAAGGCAAGAAGGACAATCCCGAATCGTCTTCCAAGAAGGACAAGAAGCGCAAGGGTGAAGAGCTGGTAGCGGTCGAGGATCACGGTCGGCGAAAGCAGCCCCGGTCCACTGACTATAACAAGGTAATGGAAGCGCCGTGTCCTTTCCATCCAAACGGGAAGCACGCGGCGAAAAACTACAACGTCTTGAAGAGGTTTGCTGAGGAGCACAACAAGGACGCTCCGAATGACGCCAAGCAAGACGACAAGCGTGACCCCCTCAGGGTGACGCTTATCCAGAAGCCGAGCGCGAGCTCAATTACATATTCGGGGGGATCGGATGCATACGAGTCCAAACGTAAGCAGAAGCTTACTACTCGGGAAGTTAATGCAGCTACTCCGGTGACCCCCGAATACCTTCGATGATCCGAAGTTCCGATTAAGTTTGATCGCTCGGACCACCCTGACCACATCCATTATCCGCGAAGATATCCACTTATCCTAGATCCCGTGGTATGGGGTGTCCGTCTGCGCAAAGTCTTGGTCGACGGCGAAAGCGGATTGAACATCCTTTTCGCCAAAACGTTCAACGAGATGGGGATTCCAAAGTCGGCGCTTCAGAAGACTGACGCGCCATTTCATGGCATAATCCCGGGAACCTCCTCAGTGCCGATTGGGAGGATCTCTCTTCCGGTCACTTTTGGCACTTGGGACAACTTCCGGACGGATACCTCAGCTTCGAGGTGGCCGATTTCGACACTGCGTATCACGCAATCTAGGGAAGGCCGGGCTTGGCCAAACTGATGGCCGTCCCACATTACACCTACCTACTTATGAAGATGCCAGGTCCGCGGGGCGTAATCACGGCCCGCGGAGACGTCAAGTTTTCCTATCTCCATGATAGGGAAAACTGCGGCTTCGCTCAGTCAGCCGAAGCGGCTGCCGAGTTAGACAAGATTCGGCAGGCGGCCACCACTCTCTATGACGAAGGCGAACCACAAAAAAGAAGCCATCTAAATCAGGCATCCTGACGAAGATGTCAAGCATATTTCGCTCGACCCGTCCGATTCGGCCAAAACGGCTCTGATCGGGACAGGGCTTGATCCGAAATAGGAAGAGGCGCTCGTCACCTTCCTCCAAGCGAATCGGGGCATCTTCGCTTGGAAGCCGTCCGACATGCCAGGTGTCCCGAGGGAGGTGATCGAGCACTCTTTGAATGTACACGACAAAGCCAAGCCGATCAAGCAGCGGCTGCATCGGTTCGCACAGGATCGGAAGAATGCCATCAAGACGGAGATCACCAAACTTTTAGCCGCCGGCTTTATAAGGGAGGTGCTCCACCCCGATTGGTTGGTAAATCCGATACTTGTACAAAAGAAGAACGGTACTTGGCGCATGTGTGTCGATTACACTGACTAAAATAAAGCATGTCCCAAGGATCCGTTCGGACTACCCCGCATCGACCAGGTGGTTGACTGCACTGCCGGTTGCGAGCTTTTGAGCTTTCTGGATGCCTACTCAGGCTATCATCACATTAGCTTAAAGAAGAAGATTGCATCAAGATTTCGTTCATCACTCCGTTCGGGGCTTTCTGCTACGTCACAATGCCTTTCGGATTGAAGAACGTCGGAGCAACGTACCAGCGTTGCATTCAGCGATGTTTCCACAACCAGCTTGGGCGCAATGTGGAGGCGTACGTTGATGACGTTGTCGTCAAGTCTCAGGTAACCTCCGACTTGGTCGCTGACCTATCGGAGACATTCAAGAGCCTGACGGCATACAACATGAAATTAAACCCGGAGAAGTACGTCTTCGGGGTCCCTTCGGGAAAGCTTCTTGGCTTCGTGGTATCTCACTGCGGAATTAAAGCTAACCCAGAAAAGATCAAAGCCATCATGGAGATGGCTCCCCCAACGTGCCAAAGGGACGTCCAGCGTCTAAATGGGTGCATGGTCGCACTTGGCCGATTCATCTCGCGACTCGGCGAGCAGGGGTCGCCCTTCTTCAAGCTGTTGAAGAAGCAACACGACAAGTTCGTCTGGACACCTGAGGCACAGAAGGCTTTTGAGGACCTCAAATTGTTCCTCACCTCTCCACCTGTCTTGGCATCTCCTATGCCACAGGAACCGCTTCTACTATACATTGCGGCCACCACTCATGTAGTGAGTGCCGCGGTGGTAGTGGAACGAGAAGAACAAGGACGCGTCTACAAAGCTCAACGCCCGGTCTACTTCGTCAGCGAAGTATTGGGCGAGTCCAAGGTACGCTATCCGCAGGTGCAGAAGCTTCTGTATGCGGTCCTGATCGCCTCTCGGAAGCTGAAGCACTACTTTCAAGAACATCCAATTTCGGTAGTCACTTCATTTCCTATTGGAGAAATTCTCCATAATCGGGAAGCCACTGGGAGGATCCCTAAGTGGTCAGTGGAACTTGGGGCTCTCGAGCTCTCGTTCAAGCCGCGCAGCTCCATAAAGTCACAAACACTCGCCGACTTCGTCGCTGAGTGGACGGAGATGCAGGCTCCCCCAGCCGTCGAAGAGGCCGAGTACTGGAACATATACTTCGACGGCTCTCTCCGGCGATAGGGCGCGGGGGGCTGGTATCGTTCTTATATCACCTGGAGGCGAACGACTCAAGTATGTCCTCCAGATTCACTTTCCAGCTTCAAATAACGTGGCCGAGTACGAAACGCTCATCCACGGCCTCCGTATTGCCATATCGCTCGGCATCCGGCGATTGGTGGTTCACGGAGATTCCCAGCTCGTGGTGAGCCAAGTCGTAAGATCGGACTTGTGTCAACGACAACATGACCGCCACTTGCCGATGGGTCGAAAAGTTGGAGGACAAGTTCGATGGGTTGGAGCTCATACATATTCTGCGACGAGACAACGAGGGAGCAGATGAGCTCGCAAACATGGGTTCTAGTCGGGCGCTAGTCCCGGCTGGGGTCTTCATCCAAGAGCTTCACGCCCCCTCCATCACACCGCAGGATCAACTACCCCAACCGGATGAACAACAACCCGAGTCAGAAGTGCTTGTCCTCGACTCGGATTGGACGCAGCCATACTTGGAGTACCTGCGAGAAGAAAAGCTTCCCGACGATCGGGGGGCTGCCGAGCAAATTCAACGACGGAGTCGTGCATACATGGTGCATGAAGGATTACATGCACGAAGCACCTCCCAGCATACTTCGAAGCGTGTCCGAGCACAAAGGGCGCGCCTGCTGCGTGAAATTCACTCGGGTATGTGCGGCCATCACGCTGCTTCAGCTACATTGGTTGGTAAAGCCTTTCGTCAAGGCTTCTACTGGCCAACTGCCGTCTCTAACGCAAAGAAGATCGTCCGCATGTGCGAAGGTTGTCAGTTCTTCGCTCGGCAGATTCACGTGCCGGCTCAGGAACTTCAGACGATCCCCATCACCAGGCCGTTCGCCGTCTGGAGGCTCGACATTGTCGGACCCTTCAAAAAGGCTCCATGTGGTTTTGAACACATCTTCGTCGCCATTGACAAGTTCACTAAATGGATTGAAGCCAAGCCAGTGACCAAGATTACGTCGGCCAAAGCCACCGAGTTCTTCCAGGAGATCATCGATCGGTTTGGTGTACCATCTCGGATCATTACGGATAACGGCTCTCAGTTCAGAAGCGACGAGTTTCAAAGCTGGTGCGAAGATGTGGGCATAAAGGTTTGCTTTGCTTGATGGCACACCAGCGGCTAACGGCAAGTCGAGCGCGCGAACGGCATGCTTCTACAAGGCGTCAGGGCGCGCATCTTCGATCGCCTCAACCCATACGCGGCAAAATGGATGAATGAATTGCCTGCCGTACTCTGGGGCTTCGTACGAGTCCCAGCCGAGCTACGGGGCAGTCTCCCTTCTTCCTCGTATACGGGTCTGAGGCGGTCCTTCCAACGGAGCTACAGTTCGGGTCACCACGAGTTCAAAGGTTCAATGAGAACGAGTCAGAGGCTAGTCGGATCGACGAACTCGACCGATTGGAGGAAGCTCGGGACGCTGCAACAATTCGGTCGGCCAAGTACCTCCAGGGTCTGCGTCGTTACCACGATCGTAATGTGTGGGATCGAGCCTTCTCAGTTGGAGATCTGGTCCTTCGAGTCAATCAATCGAGTGGCCATAAACTCTCTCCACGCTGGGAAGGTCCGTACATTATTGACTCGGTGGCACGCCCGAGAGCTTACCGATTGAAGCGAGAAGACAGCACTCTCATGGACAACTCGTGGAACATCGAAAAATTACGTCGGTTCTATACCTGACGACCGTTGTACACATGTTTACAAATAAATAAAGATAAGTTTTCGTTCACATTTTTACATTCATGTAATTCAGCTTCTGACTTGCTACTTATTTGTGATTCAATTGAGTAGTAAGTCGGGTTACCTAATTAGGTGCGCAATCGCGCGACCTAATCCTTTTATGCAATTGACCGACTTGCTACTTATTTATGCTTCAATTAAGTAGTAAGTCGGGGCTACACCTATAGGTGTCCAAGCAGGCGGCATGACGGCCGGCCGACCGAGTCCGACCGTGCGTCTGCTAGATGTAGATGGTAGGCCAAGACGCAGTTAGCAATCCGTCTTGGGGCCGCCCACGTCTTGAGTTAGAGGCCCAGCACAAAGAGGCGAGTTAACCGTCTTGGGGCGCCCGTTTAGCCCACGAGCCCAACGTGCCGTCTTTACCAACTGTGTAAATGCAAAACCACTATCTCATGCAGTTTTGGATGACAAGTTCAAAAATTTTGCTGAAATTCAAATAAAAAGCAAAGAATTCATAAATCACAACGCAGCTTAACACTTGACACATTTACAAATCACAATTTATATCGACATCACACCGAAAATTGACACACTATCGCCTATCACATTCACATATGACACTTAGACAAATATCAAAAGGATATTATTGAGCTATTTTTGGAAGTTTTGGTCCTCGTTAAAAACCTTTCTAGGTAAAACTCACACCTCGTGAAAAACCCTAGAAAGGAAAAAAAGTACACCAGCTCTTTTAAGTTCGATGTTCCACAAGTCCATTACAGTTCTGATTCTGATCCATTACAATAATCATACTAGTAACTTAGCAAGTGAACTAGTGAAGTAGCAACTAGCAATTTTAAGTTCCTGGTGCTGGTGTTGGTGTTGGAGCTGGACTTGGAGTCTCAACTTCATCAAGGTACAAGTCGGTGAAGGATTCTTCAAGTTCCTTGCTCTCCAAAGTGTGTTGTGATCTAGCTTCACCTTGCTCCCAGTCTTTGATGCAGGAGAGCATCTCCACCATCTCAGGTGTTAGACGACATCGCCGCTCCTCGATCACCCTGCCAGTCAAGCTAAAAGCAGATTCTGAAGAAATTGTGGACACAGGCACAGTCATAACATCCTTAGCTAGTAAGGACAGATCGGATATGTTAGTTTGTGCTCATGCCACCAACTTAGGATGTCAAAATCATCATCAAACCGGTTTATGGTGTCACTTTGTCAAGGTAAGATGACATTCAAGAGTAGCCGGACTCGACTGGACTCGGAGCGATTGCAAATCTTGAGCAACGACCTCCCGTGCAATGAAGGGAGGGGGTAGAGGAACCTGCAATGAAATAGAACTTGAAGCGATGGGATTAGAACCATATATCACATCCCAAGCGGTTTTCATCCTTCCAAGAGCACTTCTTTGGTTGGGTAGGTTCTGCAATCTAACACAGACCAAATTTGTTTTCATAATTACAAAAGATCTTTGGTTAGATTAGCCTTGACATCGATAGAGTATTGAGAGTAATCGAGAGCGATGAGCTGAGATAGTAGCATAAGAACATTATGAAAACCTCTCATCTTAGCTCTAGGATCCAATATAAAAGCAAATGCATAAAGTATAGGTATGTCCCTCCAATATTTAAGGAATTTACTTTTCATAGGAACAACAACTTCTCTTAATAAACTATCATTCTCATAGTCATTAAGATGTGTAGCTATCTCAAGTATTTGATGCAACATTAAAGGAGCAAAGGGATAATAAACACCGATAATGTAACAAAGAGAATTATAGAACAGTTCAAGATATTCTAAAATTTTCTCTCGCAATGTACCAAAGTGTGATTCAGCTTAAGAGTGTACCAAAGATAGTGAGTATTAATAAAGACTTCAAATGTGCTCCTATATGGTACCGGTGCTTAAGCATGAGATAAGTAGAATTCCATCTCACATCCATATCTAAACCAAACTTACGAGGACGTACATTCATAGCAATGCAAGAACTCTTGTATGCAAAGAATGCGTTGGTTAGATGAATTCAAGAAAGAGATGGAAGTTCTAAATGCATCAAGATTAGGTTTAAATATTTTCAAACCAGATTTAACTATCAGATTAATAATATGGCAAGCACAACGCTGGTGCAAGAAAACAGAGCCAACATAACCAGAAAACTTAGGTGTGAGAACAACCATGGCACTAGAATTAGCAGATGCATTGTCTAATGTCACCGCAAAGATCTTATCGGTGAGATTATATTCAGCAACAACACAAGCAACTCGTTCAAAGAATATTACGGCTGAATGAGAAACATCAATAAGCCTAAGCCCAATAATTCTCTTTTCTAGTTCCCAATCAGAGTTCACAAAATGTGCAACCACACTAAGATAATCCTGCTTAGCATTACTAGACCAGATATCAGAAGTAAGAGCAACAGAATTAACAGTGGATTGCAAGCATTGCATTAACTTATCACGGCAACTATTAAAGTAATTGGATAAATCTCTACCGATAGTTTGCCTAGAAACAGAAGAAAATCGAGGATTATGAGCACGCTTGATGTACTCCTCAAATGCAGGGGATTCACTAAAACATAGAGGAAGATTCTCTCTGGCAATCAACTTGCACAGCTCAGTACGAGCTACCTCAGGACTATAATCCCACTGGCTAACAGATCCATCAGGATTAAACCTAAGCATTGACTGAGCCATTGCATCACGCCCAAATCTAGCCTTGCAAGAATCACGAAGGTGCCGGATCAAATGACCAAGACCACCAAAGCAGAATCAGGCAACAAAGTTTTTTTGCAAAGGACGACATTTAGCAACAAACGACCTTCTTACCGTTCATTTCCTTGAAGAGCTCCTCAAAGTCGATCCACACCTTAGAGGTGGAGGATCTACTCTCTTGTTGGCCGTGCTTGCGTTGGTCGATTCCGCCTCCTGTTATTGGATCCCCATGGGCTTATCGCCATCGCCGCCACCCAGATCGATAGGTTCCGCCAAGATCGCTACGAACAAGGCCTCCTAGCCCCATCATCATCCAGATTATCTCCTGAGCGAGAGGTCATGGTCGATGGAGGTAGGATCCAGCCATCGCCAAGTAGTCGGTGGCTCCGTGACTCAAGCATACAAGGCGGCAAGACGGCACAAAACGACGCCTAGTAGTCATCAAGACTACTAAGACATCGAATCGTGACCACACGACCTACAAATGAAGATGAAAAGATCAAGATCCAGAAATAATAGATCAAGAATCAAACGAATGAACAATAAAAAATAAAGATCCACAAAACATTCTTACCTCACCTGCGCGCCGGAGCCCAGAGACACCGTGTACTCGTCACTCGTGAAGGCATGAACAAGAAAAGATCAAGATCCAGAAAGAATAGATCTAGAATCAAACGAATGAACAAGAAAAGATGAAGATCCAAAAGAGAATCGAATCACGCTGCCGCCGCAGGCCACCACAACGCTCACAGAGCCACAGAGGCAGAGAGAGGCGAGCGATCTGCGTGCCGCGGGGGGCTCTCACCGGCGGCGGACGTCGGCCACCACGAGGGAGAGAGAGAGACGTGGCAGCGCCGCCGCTCACGTGAGAGAAGAGAGGGGAGCTGGGGAGGCGAGGCCGCGCGCGAGGGGTCGAGGGGATTAGGGTTAGGGTTTCTGAGAGTGAAAGACTAAGAGGTGAGACCGTGAGAGGAGGCGAAGGCGACTGAGAGGCGAGCGGCGCCGCGCGGCGTTTAGCCCCATATTGTAACAGCCCAAAGTTGTACTTTTGTTATCTTTAAACACGTTCGCAATAATGCGTACTATTATGACAATTCCCGTTAAATTTCTATGTGACAAACACAAATTTCTAGATTTCAAAAGCCATTAGAAATTGATGATCTTAATCGAATAAACCACCAAATAGCTAATTAATAAACCTTGCATAGGAATTTATAAATTATAGCACTATTTGGGAAATTGTTGATATATAAAATTCTAATAAACCTTGAATTGGGAATATATTTACATATTCATAAAACATCCATACACATATACTTATATATATATATACATACATATATATATATATATGTGTGTGTGTACACACATATTCACATAAGCTTAAATATGATAAATTGCTCTAAAAATCCCAGAAAATTCTATATATTAGCTTGGACCCTAATTGAAAGTTTGACCGGTTGTTGACCAATTGGAACCTGGTAGGACCCACTTGGCGCCTCACTATTTTTCGCTCTTGTGGGCAATTCATCGAACAATGCGTACGCATAAGCCGTCCTCCTCGCCTGCTCAATCCCGATAGCCCCGCCTAAAATCCTCGCACTTGATACTTCCTTGGCAGCTTGCGTGTCGTTATGGTATGGTGGACCCCTCCCGCTCCGATGTGACGCGCTCACTTCGCTTCCACTTGCAGATCTGCCGTCATGGTGATCAAACCACCACAATCGGCCCACAAGGCATGCCCCTAGGCACCGCCAGTTTGCCCAATGGGAGCCCCGGACACACCATTGATGGTCTGGCTCTAGCTGCATCCGGTGACCGACTTGGTCACGGCACGCTAAGTTCACTGTCGTCTTCGCCACGCTTCGCCGTAGCGTGACCTCCTCACCGCCTAAACCCGCCAATCGGCGCTGAGACATCCTTGTGACCGCCGGACCTCCTCACGGACCACAGGACCATGTGTGCTCCACCGAAGCTTAATATGGCCACCCGCCCTTTCTTCCTTTCGCCCCCTCCTCGTCGCCGGCCCGTTCCCACACTCACCGCACTGCTCAGGCGCGATCCGCTCGCCTCACCTCCACCTTGCTCTCTGCCAAAGGAATCGACCTAAGAGCCCTGCGTCATCGGTTGAGTTTTTCTCATCGCCGCCGACTCGGAGCACCCTTTCCCAAATTCTCCCGTCTCGGTGAGTCCCTCGTCGATTGCTCGTGCACATAGCATCACCTCACCCACTCGCCTCTTTCGCCCAGGTTAATCGGACCCAAGGATCACCGGAACTCCCTGGCGGCGTGGGCTCTGTTCACCAGATTTGGCTTCCCGTCGCCAAAGATAATCCACGCCTCCTCTACATTGACTCATAGCTCGGTGAGCCTCCTCGAGTCCCTCTCTCACTCACGCATACATTAGTTTAGCTTGAGAAGCTTCGTAGATCCGTAGCCAAACTTTCCCGAGGAAGTTCTCCGCCACCGCGCGGCTAGCCACCATTGCTAGCCTCCGCCGACAAATACCACGTCGGTACGTTCTTGGGCTACTCACGTAGAACCCTACACGCCCAAGAACACCCCATAAGATGCACTGTAGCGCCGCCGATGAACCGCCAAATGTTCGCCGGTTTCATGACGCCACCCCGCCGCCCGATGGGGAAGAAGACGACGTCTCGGCCGTCGGATCTCGCCAAGATGCGCGACATCACGTGTAGATTTTAAATCGCGAAGTTCGCGAGCCATCGACATGTGGGCCTCCGGACCCACATGTCGATTATTGAGGCGCCTCGATTTGCGGCGCGCCGCCAAGCTGTGCTCATATACGAAAGACGCCGACGTGTGGCTCGGCCATGAAGTTAGCGGCCGCCCAAGATCGTTTCACCGATTTTTCCGGATTTTATAAATAAAACAAAGACGATGGTTAGAAACGATTTATTTAAAATAGGTAGATATCTTTATAAATTCGGAAAAATTAGGGTAAATACTAGGGCTTGTGATGGAGTTATTAAAAATAGTACCTCACACAAGAATCAACACGGTTCCTAGATTAAATTCATTGCTTATTTTAGGTATTAATTCATATAGAAATAAGCAAAAATAGAATGTTGTGTATTAAAAATAGATTAACAATTAAGTTAAACATAAGAAAATCATGGATGCCGATAAATGACTTTTTGGACCTAGGAGAATATAATATAACCTATGGTATGTTTCCTAATTACATGTTAACTCAATATTGGTATAATTAGGAAACATGAATAACTAGCTTAACGCATCTAGTCTATGAACCTATTCAATTAAGCTATTACACAGCATGTTAGAATAGTAAATCTGTTGCTTCAATTCAATCTCACAACATGGAACATTATGATTATATATATATATATATAGCATATATGACCATAATCACCCACACACCACTTAAATTTTACTCTACTAAGATAATAAGGATTAAATAAGTTGATGAAGGAAATACTTCAAACAAAATGTGAGTTAACATATTCTAACTATTTAAAGTACTTTAAAAACGATAAAACCATATTTTGTCCTATTGGGTTAATTAGGGTAGAAATTACATTACACATATATATATATGTATCATACGCATCATCTCACTAGCACTTCGCGGCCATTCCGCTATGATTCATTACTTAGGAGGATCATGGAACTTTCTCGATATATATATATATGGATTCATATAGATAGTTAAACATAGGAATCGTAAATGAGCGAATACGAGCGACCTCGATTGCATTTCATGCATCATTCTTTTCTTCGCCGCATTGTGTTTATGATGAATTGTTGAATCTCCGATTAGACAAAGAGGATCCGGAAGCACCGTTCGAGGACTCCGCACAGGACCCGGACTTCAATTCCCAAGGCAAGTTAACACTTCTCCTATAGGAAGTTGCTTTTACTAGGAAAAGGATGCGCTTTCCCTAGTGCAAGTTAACATCCAATAATATCATATTGAATCCCAGATTTCTAAAGTATTTATTTTACAGTATTAAACTGCATGCCCTTTTTAAGTACTTATGCCTATTTGTTCAATCATGATATATCATGCCATTTATTTACTTGCTATCAATTTACCATGATGATGTTGCCTTGAATTAATCATCTGTCATTTGGCTTGCTATTGATCGTTTTGATGATCACCTTTGGTAGCCTGGTTAATTTAAATAAACTGATTTAGACTCCTAAGTCTTGGTTAAAATCTTGCTTAGACATTGCTCAGGTCCAACTATTAATTTTAGGCTTAGAATTGCCTCGGAATGGTGAACCGACATTCACCGGACATGATCACACAATGAATATGGTTAATTGGAAATTGGGCCTGGCATGCCAGTGTATATGGTTGTGATGCCTCGCAATGCGCACGGGTCCGCATTGGGTAAGAGAAGAAGTAGCCGGGCTACGTGATTTGAGGAGCTAATCGCCCACATACGTAGTGCATGGAAGAGGAGCGCGCGAGATCCGCGTAATGCCGTCTGTTGCCCCTAAAAGGAGGGTTCCGCCACATCGTGTGATTCACACGAGGTGCGAGTTAGCCAAGAAGGAAGTGCATAAGGGTGAGGCCCTTAGTTGATCGGTGGGCTGAATCGAGATTCCCCGAGCACGGTGCAACAGAGGATGCACAGTGTGACGCCATCGACTATCTCGCTGCGGAGATAGTTCCTAACAACACAACGCTACGGCCATCACGTGGTAGTGCAAGTATTGGGGATTCAGGGTAGTTACGACTGCGGGCGTTCCACCTCGCCACCATCCTTGAGGTGAAGATAGCTTCATGTCGCTATCCGAGGATGATCTAGGTCCATTTCTCAGAGAGCCGTGAGTCTAGCGTGGGTCGGCAAACCCAAATAGGACGAGACCGGTACTTTGTCAGAATGTCCACAACGAAAAGCCACACTCGGAAGATGATGGTGGGAGGAGAAGAGAACGTTTGGCGAGTGCTTGAAACCGCCGTGGGTTTGGTTGTGCGATGAAAAGAAAATATGATAAATAATCAATTTGACAGAGAATTTGGTTAAACTGCTAAGTCATAGGCTTCCATTTCCAAAACTGGCTTTCATGTAAATAAATAAACCCAGCCTTTCCTTTGAAACCTCTATCACTAAATGCATTGGGTTGGGTGTTAGCTCGCCAGTGTTTAGATGACACTGACCTCGCATAAATATCTATCTTTAGACATGGAGGAGCCCGTCGAGGAAGATTCCTACGATTGTCATGAGGTAGGAGATCCTCAGTACCAGGACCAGGATTAGATGCTTTAGATAAGGTTTAGTGAGTTCCACCAGTCGTGTGTGGTTACACAGCTGCTGGTGTGATTTTGTTGATTCTTTTGAACTTGCAAGTTGCCTTTTGGGAGATTTCCGCTACTCTGATGAACTTGGTCTGTAACTAAGGCTTAAATGACGTTTGCTATTAATGCGATCTGATCATCGCTGTTATGTAATATTTGGACATCGATGTATGAAATGATTCCAACAGTGTAACTCTTGCACTAGCCTCTTGATCCAGGGCCTAGTGCAGTCCGACCGCTCCCGCCAGTAAGCCGAGAATGGGCGCACATATATATGTATTTGACCTTGACCTTCGGATTCGGCCGTTCGGGAGGGGCCGCCACCGCCCGCTGAAAGCGGCGGCGGGCCGTTGTAAAATCCGTCTTGGGCGGGCCAAAGACGCCGTGCCCAACTCTAGACCCAAGCCCAAGACGCCATATCGGTAGTGCCGCCCGCCCGGTCCCAACCGTGCAGTCGCGGTGCCCTGGGCCGGGCCAAGTTGCCGTGCCTCGGGCCGGCCCAAACGGGCCGGGCTTTATGGACACCTATAGGTACACCAAATTAGGTGCACAACCGCGCACCTAATCTTTTTATTTGGAATCTAACCTGACTTGCTCCCTAGTCGGATTCCGACTAGCCAGTAAGTCGGGGGCTACACCTAATTAGGTGCGCAATCGAGCACCCCTTCTCTTTTGTTGACATTAATTTGACTTGCTCCCTAGTCGGATCCCGACTAGCCAGTAAGTCTGAGGCTACACCTAATTAGGTGCAGTCTACACCTAATCGATTTTTCTCTTTTCAAGTCCATGTTGAGCCTAAGTGTTAATTGTTCTGAGTAACGAAACTCTTGTCTCCTAGCAACATTCATACTTCTCGATTGCGTTCTTGGAGACAGAGCTCCGCGCCAACTCCTAACGCTAAGGAATTTGATGCGCTAGGCAGAGTGCTTAGTAAAAGGAACTTAACTTGCTCAGGCAAAATGCATGACTCGAATTAAGAAAAACCGATTAGCATATATTATATTGGGAAGAAAATCATGTACATTGATAATTTACAGCAAGTTCTTTTACAGGGAATCTAAGTCTAAATTATCTACAAGCGACGCGGCCGTTGGCTTCACCTCTTCAAGCAGGGCCATCGCCTTCTCCTCGGGCAGCGGCCATCCTGACAAATCAAGCTCAACTCGAGAGTAGAGCCACTTGACGATTCCCAACGCTTGGCTGGTACTCATCAAGCCGACTTCCCTGAGCTGGGCCGTGAACTGCTCGGGGGCTTCGGTCCAGCTCTGGATCAGCTCGGCCTGAGTGCTTGGCTTGACGTTGCCAGCATAGAGCCGTCACCGGGTGGGCTCCACGGCTGCCATAAGCTCCTCATATCGCGCTTGAGCGGTTTCGACGCTCTTCCGCAGAACGTCGTACTGCATAAGCGTCTTCCTCTTGTGCTCTATCAAGAACATAGCACACAGTCATACAACTGAACGGACATCAGAGATTCGAAGTTGGTCGGGTTTGGGGGCTTACCCTCCAATTCGGCGACGGCTCTCGCCTCCGACTTCTCCAGGGCCAACCTCTGATCCTGGGTCTGGGCCAGCTCCTTTCGTAGGCTGGCAATCGTGGCGTCACGCGCTGCACTTGGTGCGGAGCATGATGTCACTCGGTCACACGTGAGCTGAAAAATCCTAACTCAGGTTGGGGTACTTACACCGAAGAGAGCCTGCAAGGTCGAACTTCTCGTCCTGCAGCTCCTTGATCCGGTCTTGCAGCTCCCGGCGCTGCTTGGCCTCCTCGATTCGGACCTCAACTATTTCTCCCTCCACAGATTTAATCCGCTCTATTCGGGGGAGAAAATAGTTGAGGAACTTGGTCTTCCTCTCAGAGAAACTACCAAGTTCCTACAAAGAGGGAGAACATTCGCAATTCTACCTCGAGATAAAGAGAGCTCACTCGGATGATCAGAAGGCTTACTCGGACCATTTTGCCGCATTCAGCAGCATGCTCATAGAAGGCCTCCCTTACCTTCTCCTCGGCCTCATCGTCGACGAGGGCCCAGTCCCCGGCCTCATCTCACCAGCCCGCCGAAAGCTTGGGCTTGGTCTCCTCTGGGGGAGATCGGGGCCGGCGCGGAACTTCTTCTACCATTGGCTCAGCCTCCCTGCTCCCCTCGTTGGTCGGCTTCGGGCTCGGGGCTGCGGCGGTAGCGTCTCCGGGGGACCTGGCCTCCGGAGCAGCTCCTGCCAGTTCGGTCGGCGGGGTGAATGCGTCGGCTGTCGGAGGAGGAGGTGCTGCCCGACTTGGCTCAACGGGTTTCAGCGCTGGCTTGGTCGGGCGATCTGACGGGATTTCTTCCGACGGCTTCCTGAACGAAGGAAATGCTTCAGTCAACAAAAACATGAAGACAACCAAGTGGTGGCAAGGATGTGCTTACCGGTTGGAGGTCTTGATCTTAATGCCGGCGCCCCTTTGAGCGGAAGTTCCGCCTGAGGAAGCATCGGATGGGCTACTCGTCCCGGCTTGAGGGGCCGGGGGAGCCTGCCCTCTCTTCGACGATGCCCGGCGACTGGCCCTCGGAGGACGAGCCATCAGGCTAGGCCCCTAGGTTGGCGCGGGCTGGCTCGTTCCCTCCTCGGGAGTCTCGCTGATCTTCGGGCTCGAGATCCGCTGGCTGCGCCCCCCGGATGGCGGGACGTCCCCCTTCACGAAGGAGGCCGGGCCCTTGCCTTTCTTTGCCGCTGGGGCCTCTTCGAGGTCTTCACTCGGGCGCTTCTCCCCCTTATTGGCGGGAGCCTCGGGTGTCGGGGCGAGGGATATGAAGGCCCGGCGGTCCTGCACAGAAACGCAGCTCATCCGAGTTAGTTTCAAAGCAAAAACTACTCGGTGCATGAGGCAAACTTCAAAAACACTCAACCCTTACCTTTGGTGGCGGATTGTTGAGAGAAAAACTTCTGGGACTCCCTTGATAGGAGAAGAGAGTTCCTGGAGCGAAGAACTCGGAAAGTCGGTCGACGGCGTCCGAGTTGGAGATCGGGGTATTCGTTTTCCGAGTTGGGTCGGATGGCCCGGTGTACTCGAACCCGAGCCGGATCCTCTCCTTGAGAGGGTGGACGCGGCGCTTTGTAAAGGAGATAGCAATGGCCACGCCGGTTAGCCCTTCTTTTTGTGATTCTGGATTAGGCCGAGCAACTCGGAAACTTGATCCATTTCAGAGGAAGAGGGCGCGGAGGTCCAAACGGAAGATACCCGAGGCTTCCTCCCGTCAAAGCGAGGAAGACTGGGGGGAGGGTTTGAGCAGTAGAACCAGTCCTGGTTCCACCCCTTCAGAGAAGTCCGGAGGGGCAAAGAGAAGTATTCCTTCTTGAGGCCACTCCGGAGTTGGAAACCGGCCCCGCCAACAGCCTTAGGGGCGTTGTCAGTGGGGTAGGCTTTCAAGAAGAAGAGGTGGCGGAAAAGAGCGAAGTGGGGAGCAATCCCCAAAAAGGCTTCGCAGGGGTGAACAAAGATAGAAAGTTGAAGAATGGAGTTGGGATTCAAATGAAAGAGCTCGATTCCATAGTGGTTGAGCAGACCACGAAGAAAGAAAGAAGCGGGGAGTCCGAACCCACGGGAGAAGAAAGACTCGAAAGCAACGATCTCCTCTTGATGAGGAGTGAGGAAGGACTCACCCGCGGCGGCGTGCCAGTCGATGAGTTCTGGCGTCGGGAGAACGCCGGCGTCCACCAGGGCCTGCAGCCGCTCCTCGGTGGTGTTGGAGGTTGCCCAGTCCCCGGCCATTGGAATGTGGTGGAGGAGGAGGAGCGGCGAAGGTGGATTTGGAGATCGGCGGCGGTGGCGGCGCTAGGGTTGCTCGGTGACGGCGGAAACACTAAACCCTAGCGAGAGCGTTTCGGGAAGACGAACAGATTTGGGCGCACAACGCGTGCATAACTGTTCAAGTGCCCCGACGCGCTCTGTTTTAAAAGAGAATGGGTGACGTTTTGTTTCCGTGCCAGGCGGGAAGGAATAAAGCCCTAAAATCATCACTTCGGGATTCGGGCCTGGACTTAGGTTCTAGAGAGCACGCTCCATGTGGGCTGTAAGCTGTACACGACATTGTTTGGGTGCAGGTGCTACTCAAACCGGACCTAGTCAGGAAAAGGGCATGCCCCTAGTCGGGCCTTATGCCGGTCGTCAATCTTTGAGGACTGGGCGCTTCCTGGATAATTAACGTGGCATTTGATGTGCCTCCTGGGGACAGTAGTCGGTTTGGCTTTTGCCAGACCGGACGTCAAAGGTCACCTCTTCAGTTGGGTCCCGATGGAATATCTCCGGATCGTTCGTTGTCAAGACGGACGCCACTCGGGTAACCTTAAATTGGAGACAGGCGCATTCTTCCGAGAATCACTAGCTTGACTCAGCATTAGTCGAGTCAGGGCGCCTGATTGCCTTGGGTTCCAAGTAGCATGCCCCTCGAGGGCCGCGAGCTATATGCGGCATTGCTCGGGTACAGATGTCACTCGGATTATATCCAGTCGAGAAAGATAGTGCCCTCAGTCGGGCCTCATGCCGGTCATCAGTCTCTGAAGACTGGACGTTTCCCAAATTACAACCCAGCTCTTGACGTACCTCCTGGGGTCAATGGTCGGTCTGATTTCTTAATCAGATTGGGCGTCAAGAGTTACCTCTTCAGTTGGGTCTCAGTGACACATTTCCGGATCGTTCGTCATTGGGCGAACACCACTCGGAGGACCCCAACTTGGAGGCGGGCGTATTCTTCCGAGAATCACTAGGCTGACTCCGCACTAGTTGGGTCAGGGCGCCTGAACGCCCTACGCGGGTTGTGGCATGTCCCCTGCTGGACCGAATGTTGAGCTCTGCCAGACAGACTCGAATGTCATAATTTGTAACAGGAAGGATAACGCAGGGTGACACTGATCACTCGGCAACATCCACCTTTTTGGTCTGCCTCTCCGTAGGGCCAATAGCCAGCCTACCGACCAGTCGGGCTGGGTACCAGACACCTTTTTAAGACTTGAGATTTTCTCTTGAGTCCTTTGCAACAGTGTTGTTTGATCAGCAAGTTACTCAGGGAAGTGGAACTTCATCAGTCGAACGAAGAGTGACATCACTCGGGCTACATCTGAAGGACTGCAAGTTGAACCCAGAATCAAGACAACCCAGTCACGAAGCACTCGGGGGCTACTGTGAGCAACATGGGTCCCGGGTATTCCAAAATATCCAGTTGGATGTACCACCTCTTTGGGCCAAGTCGCACGGATCTTCCAGAAGGCGGGCTTGGAGGCTGGCATGGCCTGGCTTACTCTACAAGGAAACGAACTCGTTTCCTACTCGAATACATGGAGATAGACGTGACCAACCCGGTTATATCTCTATGTTCTTTATACGGATTAGGGAACCTATCCGTAACCCGACCCCTTGCACTATATAAAGGGGGTCGGGGGTCCCTAGTTAGATCATCTATATCTCATCATTATATACGCATCCAAGATCATTGTCTATTCTAGTGCCATCCTGACGAGAACATACATTGTAATCGACATCCACCATATAATCCACGAGCACAGGAGTAGGGTATTACCTCATCCTGAGGATCCGAACCTGTATAAATCCGGCTCCCTGTGCTACCATCGTAGTTGTGATCTTTCGCACTGCTCCATAAAATATATTGCCGACGCAAATCGTCGACAGTGGGTAAAGGGAGCTCGCCAAAGAGAAAGGAGAAGGGAGAGAAGAAAGGCGAGGGCGCACAAAGAGAAAGGAAAAGGGAGATGGAGAGTTGCACGGGGAGGAAGAAGGGAGATAGAGTGGCGTAGAGGTTGCAAAACTATCTCCGTTGGATCTTCCGATGGGATAGCAATGTGTAGTCGCTCCCTTGTGTAGTCGTACTCGTTTTCTTGTATTTTTGGAAAAAACTTTACATGTGCTACTAAAAAATTATGTAATTTTGGTTATGTCACTGTAAAAGCATACATGTTATTTTTGCCACTAGTTCTTTTGCCCATTGGCGAGAAAAATAAATTCTGTTTGCTCTATGTGAGTTCAAGGTAGTAGTAGTAGTAGAAATAAAATTGGCAAAGAAAAATAATGACAAAAACGCATGACAGATAAAATAGGCAAAAAAAAATAACATGTCCGGATTTACAGTGACATGACAAAAATTGCGCAAGATATCAAAATTAAAAACGACAAAAAAAAAGACTGCTAAAGATATCGTGGCATCAAAATTAAAAACGACAAAAGACTGCTAAAGATATCAGTGGCAGACAAATTTTTCATTGTATTTTTGGCTGTTAGGAATTTGGGATGAAATAACGCTTCAAGTTTCTTCTCTATAAGATTATTACCTACACACTACATTCTATCCATCTTCTACCCACTACACTATCCATCTTCCCCATCTTCTACCTACTAGACTCTCTCTCTTCTAAAGATTTGGTCCAGCAGCTCCGTCACTCGGATGAACAGTGTTTTCCTTCCCTCCAGCAGAGGTATACGCGCTCTACCGAAGGCACCCTTCTTTTGATAGTATCCCAAAAGAAACCGATGGAATTGTTCTTTACATTACAATATCACACCAAACTATCTATGATGTAGAATCACTAGATCGGCAAATTTTGATGAGTTTGCGTCGCGCTGAATCGATTATTGATCAGTACACAGGAGTTACATGCATGCTCAGAACGGAGCAAACCCAAACGCCACAAGCCCACGCACGCCGGCGATCAGCTCTGGCCTCTGGGAGGCGGCTAGTGCTGGTCCTGGAGGAGCGGCGGCGCAACGTCGACCCTGGAGACGCCGTCCCTGGCCTCGGCGACCTTGGCCACCTCCACCTCGCCCACCACCACCTCCTCGGCCACCTCGTCGCGCTCCCCGGCGCCGCCGCCGCCTTCCTCCTCCTCCTCCTCCTCGTAGTTGGGGTCGTTGCGGTCGATGGCGGGCGGGACGGGCTCCAGCTCGCTCTCGACGGGGCCGTCGGGGCCCTCCCAGGTGAACTTGCCGCCGCGGCCAGACTTGGGCGGCGGCGCGCCGATGCCGCGCGGGCCGTTGGCGGGGTGGCGCTCCAGACGGTGCAGGCCCTGCTCCTCCAGCTTGCGCTCGAAGTGCCTCGCCGTGTCTGGGCGCCGCGTCTCCGGCACCGGCACCTTCTCCACCACCTTCTTGCCCTCCTCGTCCCGATGCGTCACGCGCATGTGCATCACCCTGCCGCCGTCGTTCTTGGCCGCCGTCGGAATCATCGGAACACCTCGATCTTCTTCCGCTGATCGATCGAGCTGAGGCTGTGGCTAACGCCTACAGATCGGTTCTTGCCGTCTATGAAGTACGTCGAGAGGGAGGGCGGCGAGTGGGAGTATATAGAGGAGGCGGGCGGCGGATGGGCTTGCTCGGTGGAGGAGCGGAGAGGAATCTGGAAGGTGAGCGAAGGTGGCAGAAGCTGAAGGCGACATCTAGAGGACGCCATGTGACGACGACATGTGTTTCCCGCCGATTTGGCGCGCAAATCCAAGTGTATATTTTGTACCGTGTACGTACGCCGTACACGGCTCCGTTCTACGGTAACACGGTTTGCGGCAGCATTTAAACGGATCTCACGCGTTCGCACTCCATCGAACGGCTCTCGATGATAAATGTTGGAGCTGGTGTTTTTGTGGATTTTTGGCCGGTTTTATTCAAAATTCTGTTTGAAACTACCGAGTGAAATCAGCTGGGAGAAAACTTATTATCGCCAATATTGCATTTACCACCTCCGAGAAAATGTTTCCTGCTACCAGATCCCTAGTTTGATGTCACTATTATCCACTGTCCAGGGTTCATGATATTGTTGTCTTGAAATCGTGCGACAATCGTGATAGCGATTTGCGTCAAAAGTTGCTCAGAAATCGGTAAAAAAAAAAAGACAAAAAGTGCTTTTCCAAATTATGAATCCAAGTTCAAAACTTGTCAAAAGAAAATCTGTCGATTTCGACCAGTTTCGACTTTAAAGTTTTTTCATAATTTTGATTGACCGAAAATCAAAATTTGAATTTTAAATGGATGATTTTGCCATATTGAACCAGTCTGATAAGTGTGACTATCACGACGATAGACGATATCGTGAAACTTCTTGTTCTCCTAATATTTTGCATGTGTTTGGTTGGATACCATAAATATAACTTCTAACAATTCTTTTAAAATCTTTGATCACAGATTATAGATACAATTTTAACAATTCTTTTAAAATCTTTGATCACAGATTATAGATACAATTTTTTTTTGCCTAGCGCTTTGTTCGTCACACTTTCAATGTGCACGCCACTGCTCTTATCGAAACATATCCACGAAACAAGGTCGCTCATGTCCATGGAATGCTTGGCACAGGGTTTCATATTTCGTTTCATGTTTTCATACCATAAGTTAATCTAGCAAGGCGAGCGCTTGGCACGAGGGTTTATATTTCATTTCCATGAAATTCGCAGCTCAATAGTAACGAATTATTTTTTGAAACTCACTCATATACCGTTAAATTTTAATTCCAACCTTGCAAATCGACAGTGAAATGAAACAAGTTTTCGAGCAAAACTCGAGACAAATTCTCGAAAAACATACAAAATTGCCCCCAAATTTGTGGAAAAGAGTAGCGGTGCAACTCCCTAGAATTATATTTTTCTTTAGAATTATATTTTTCTTTCGGGCCTTTCAACCAATCAATACATCTCGTAAGGCGGCTTTTGCTAAAACTCGAGTGGTTTTTCAAAACAATTTATCAAAAAACCAATGAAATTGCACTGAAATTCAAGCGAAGTACTAGCGGTTTTCAATGGCAAATTTCCACTCGAATTTTTGTCCACAAGCTGAGCCCTGGCTTGGCAGAGCTCTGCTGCGTTTTCACTGTAACGCACATTTCAATCATGGTACACTGTTCGAAGCTCCACCAATACAACCCAGCTCGTACTACTACAGTCATGATACATACAGGGCGCCTGGGCATGTGTCACAGTTGAGTTGCAGACACATCTGACATTTATCAAGAATCCTTGATGAACAAGCACATGATCAGCAAAGATAACACAGCAAGGCCAAATAAGTGCACAGATTGAAGCCACAGTAAAGATGGAGCACAAGTGAAAAAACCACAGCAATGGCAAAAGTCACAACGAAATAGTCCAACAAATTGGCATCTCCTAAAGACCATCAGATTACAGCAGCAGCATCTCTATCACATTCTATCAGTTCTTGGCTAAACTGTCCTTAATCTATCTTAGTTTTTTTTCTCCCCCCAATTAACGTTACAGACCTAGCTGATTGGCTAAACTATGGATGGCATGGCACAGTTGGAGCCCATGCCAACACAAAACGTGTCAGGGATGGGGGCGACAAAAAATGGTGAACCAATCCTACTCCTGGGGAGTTAAGCAGACATTGATATCAGGTGAAGGCCTGTGCCCCATGGGCGGGGAGCTGACGGGCCAGCCAACCATGGTGAACCCTGTGGGGTTGGAGTTCAGGTTCCTAGCGCTGCTTGCGGTGTGCTCCAGATTGCCATGGGCTTGCAGGGGTGCAGCGGATACCGGTGGTGCATGGCAGCCATTGCCGGGAGCTGCCTGAGAGATGGGCATTGCGGCTGTGAGCACAGGGGGAGGAGCGAGGGGCACCGGTAGCGCCGGGACGGCAGATGATTGTTGCTGCAGGCCCATCCTCCTCTGGTGTTGCTTCAGGCTGTTGGGGAGGAAGCTCCCCACAACCACCTGCAAAGATGTATGTTAGAGAACAAAGAAAAAGATGGCTACAAAATACAAAGTTTGTTATCCATATGTGACGCACGACATATTTCAATGAACCAAGAGGGGATAGAGGTTTTGTGTCTTGAATTGTGTGTGTTGGTAATTTGGCATGGGTTGTTCAGTCGGTTTATACCTGAATAGGACTGGCAGCACGCAGCATCCCAGCCACTACACCGCCGACAACACGGCCATCAGGTCCAGCAAGCGAGACACTGAGCCCACCGGTCCTCCTCCGACCACCTTCCTCGGCGATCGTGAAGGAGCCGGTTAATTGAAGAATCTCAAAACGACCCTGAAAATCATATGCACAAAATAATGCCATTTTGAGGTAAAAAAAACAGCTTGAACACAAATGTGTGAGCTGAGATATTGGCAACTTTGCACTTTGTTATCTTACACTAATACACCAACTCAGAAGACTTATGCTGCTATCTCTCCCATGAGGATGAGAGAACTTAGACCAAATCTCATGATAATCTACCATTTACGGTTTTCTGGATGATATTGCTGAGCCTCATTTACATGTTGCAGACTTGTGCATATCTGCTAGCACAATTTGCCTAAAATCAGTGTGGCCTACAATGGACACAAAATAATGGGAAAGGAGAACCTTTTTCAACAGTTAGGCCTACCATCAGCCAATCTATGATATAATGTGTGATTGAGAATTCGATACCAGTGAGATACAAAAGATAAAATTATGCAAAAACATTTTTTTAAAAAAAAAATTTATCCTTATGTATATAGTCATTTGTTGTCCTGTATTAAGACAATACCCACAAGAAAACCACAATGGTAATAACAACACGCCATGACTAACGTTACAGTGTGTGATAAGATACAGACAGTGAAACCTCAATGCAATTTCATACCTCGTAGGTGAAGGTGCTACCGGATGAACCAGGCTGGTTCAGTGCGACATTGGAGATGGTCCCATTGGCGGAGAGGATGCAGACGGAGCGTGGACCCTTCTGGGAAAAGGACATTATGCGCGCCGCAACATCCTACGAACAAAAATCGGACAAGAACACAAGAGTGTTTCTCCAAGTGACACAGGCATTCATCACAAGATCACAATGCCAAACCAGTGAGCTAGATGTGAAGGGAACTGAGCTTTTGATGCCAAAGCTGGCTTGGCTTACCTCCCCAGCAGCAACAATGATGACATGAGGAGTGAAGCTCCCTCCAGCTGACAGCGCATACCACTCCCCTTTACAAGCATAGAAACATACCAATCAGGCAAACAGTTGCACATTTCTGAACAACTAAACTACAAGATAGTAGGAAAGAGAAACCTTAATTACAGTTAATCTTTCTAAAAATTACTGTAAATCTACATGGAATTAGCCAAACCATGCCAAAGAATTAGGTAGATTAGTTATACCACCTAGGAAAATCTCGTGCAAGTAGTAAGGTTGGTACCAAGAAATGGGAAAGAATAATGGGAATCACTTTAGTCAAAACAAGAAGAGCAGAACTGTGCTAATGGATATTGACCGGATCATTCTGGCTGGACCCCATCCTAGCAATGAAACAGACATCCACAAGGGGAGCAAACATAGCAACAAACTAAACGGCAAAAATGGAAACTCTAAAGGTTTTTTAAAAAAAAATCAGAGGAAAGTAGGAAACTTTGGGGTTTGCTCAAGAAGAAGCAAGAAGCTTTGCATTTCAGAGGGAGCATATACAGACCAAGAGTGGCTAGAATCTGGCGTCTCCCGGAGCCGCGAGGCCGGCCCCTGCGCCGCCCGGAGCTCAGGCTGGCGTGCTCACTGCCGATACTGAGCCCCGGCGCCTGCATGGCGCTGCCCCCTGCGGCCTCGCTCGGCTTCTCACCGCCCATTCCCAAGCTCCACGCCGGTGGCGTTGCGGCTGCATCCCCTCCATGGCCGGCCGCGGCCGGTGGCGGGGACGGGGTGGGGGATGTCGACGGCGAGGAGGGAGAGGACTGGTACTCCTTGACTGCTTCTTGCGCTTCTGTCATGGACACGTCTGCTCTGAACAGACCAAGGCCGGCGTCACGGCCACCTGCCACCGCAATGCCCTCCCTTGCTTCCATGGAGCATGTGTCTAAAGCTCTTCTTGGTTCTTCCTTGCTTGGACTCTCAAACGAGGACGAAGATAAACAAGGGGAGACACCCCTACACTAGTTTTGCTTTCTGTGTCTGGTTACTACCAGGCATCAGCAGCTGGTTGTGCCAGTATTATACCGATACCGAAGTCGTTGGGGAAAAGATTTTAAAGATTGCAAAATGACAGAAATAAAGAAGAGATTTTGGGGGCAGGAACTGCACAAGAATGGCGGGGTTCCTGCCCTCTCTCTCTCCTTTGACCAACTGGCTGGTTGGTTGGACTGCAAAAGTGTCCTGGACTGCCTCCATTTTTATTGTACACTAAAAACAGGGAGCAGGACAAATGATGTCTTCTGAATAATGGATGATATAAATGAAAACAAGAAAGGGAGACAGCTCTAACTGGAAAACAGTTAGAAAGTGTCGTGACTTCTTAGATTTACTTGGTTTCAAAAAAACTTAGCTGGCTTATACTACTTAAAAATATGGAAAGAATTACTGAAGGAAATATACCGTATAGTATTTTCATTAGCATGATAACTCTGGTTTGGTTCTCCTATGCTTGTCCTTTATGTCTTTCCTTCCCTGTTTTCCTTGTCTTTTTCTTCTGTTGTATAAAAAAATTAACAAGTGAGAGAAAAGCAGTCACATCGGAGGATGTGCCTTACAGTTCATTACTTGGAACAGTAGTGGTTGCACTACTGTTACTGTCACTAAAACTAGTTAACAACAGTACATAACCATTTCATTTTCATCTACTCCTGGGTTGCAGCCTTCCCGATGTTCTTCTTTTGAATTTTCAGGCTCGCGTGGAAGGCATCAATGTAGATTCTTGCTTGCCTTTTCTTCCACTGTTCTTTTTTTTTTTTGGAAAAATTCCACTGTTCAAGAAAACCAAGGCCTAAGAGATAATTCAACTCTTGCCCAAAAAAAATAAAAGCTACCGAAAACATGCAACAACCAGACTAATTACTGCTTCATTGGCAATCTCCAAAACCTCAGGACATCAAGAGTACTGCTATTAATAAAGTGTAGTACTGATCCTAACATAGTACTTATATTACTTGCAACAAATGGCAAAACCAAACCTCTGTTGTTTAACCAAGCTGCACAGCTGTCCAGCTTGGGGATAAGACCGAAAGGAGCAAAGCTTTGGCCTTTAGTCTGTAGGTAAATCGGTAGCTGGAGTTTATTCAAAGTGGAAAATAATAAAAAAAAAAAAAGCCCAGTCAAATCCATGATGTGCTGTAACTGTAAAAGCTCGAAATCCTCGTTGTTATAAAACAATAAATAGGTCTGAATAAAGAAGTGCAATGGTGCCATGCTATCCCTTTTTAATGTCCCAATGGTTAGATTCATGGAGGGTATAATAGACATTTTTGATAAATCTAAACTTTACAGAGCCTATTTGATCCATAAGATTCTAAAATGCAGGAATATGTAAAATACAGAATTGGGAATGTAAAAAAAAATGCAGAACTAGGATGTATAAACATGTTGAATCCAAATCCGCATGAACTGTCAAGAGTACAACATTTGATTGTATCCTAGGAAAAATACATAAATTTTGAGATTAAATACTAATCAAGTAGTTAGAGAATAGAGACAGGAAGGGAGATTGCATTGAAATTCTCAAAGAATAGTAGAAAAAGGTTACATCTCATGTTTGAAATCCTCTATAATTTTCCTCCACCTTTCTTTAAAATTCCTTCGTAACACCGCTGGCAGAATTTACTAGTCCATATGCATGATTATTTAAACTTAGTTGGGCAATTATAATTTTATATTTTATGAAATGTATACTATATCAAGTATCATTTAATCCTAACTAATCTAATAATTGATAAAGAATTGTACGGATCATGCTACTATAAAAAGAGGAGAGAATTGATTTGACGACACCGAAAAAGGCATGTTTTGCTTTAAAAATTTGTATGGATCATGCTACTATAAAAAGAGGAGAGAATTGATTTGAAGACACCAAAAAATGGCGTGTTTTACTTTGTACCATCGAAACAAAATGGTACACTTTAATAGCACAAAAAAATGTCACTGTTCCATTATTTGCCATTCTATCCACTTCTGTTAGGTTTTTTTCCCATTTTTCTTCAAAATAAATCATACTAAAAGACCAAATTACCCCTTGTTTCCCTTTTCCACCCTGCACCCCGTGTTATTTTACCCCTTCGCCCCACACGCACCGCCCCTCTCCCACTCTGTCAGCGCCGCCTCCTCCCCCGCACCTCTTCCTTTCCGTCGGCGCCACCTCCTCCCACCCACAACAGCGATGAGCATAGGCACCTCTTGAACAAGAGCTAAGACAGGGTGGTGGGCTCGTGGATGGACGGTGGAGCAGAGCCAACTGAGCGACGCGACGAGGCTAAGCTCTGGGACTACGCCATGGTGGAGATATATGAGCATGGCAGACGGTAATGCGGTGGTGGCAGATCTGGCCCACACATCGACTGTGAGCAGCAACAGCGATGGCGGTAACTCTGAGGTAATTATTGGCTCCTCCACATCCCTTTCTTTCAGGGGGTGTTCTTTTGGGCTTATGAGCTCTGACTTATCTGTCTTATCTCCAACTTCGAGAATTTCCCGAGGTAGTCTCGAGAGTCGGATGGCCTTGAAATTTAGGATTTAGGGAGCTTTTAGACTCACCTACGAGATAAAAATAAAACGGATTCAAAAAGTAATAAAAAAAGTCAGATAAGTCAATATTAGTCAGATAAGTCACGAAATTTCTTGAGGCCACCTCGGAAAATTCTCAAAGTTGGAGATAAGACAAATAAGTCAGATTAGATAAGCCCAAAAGAACAGAACCTCAATCTCTCTCACATCTCTCTGTTGGTGTCGCTGTCGTCGCCCAATGCTACCAGCGCCACCACTTGGTGACACAACGATGTTGATACTCGCTCTTCCTCTGGCCTCCCCCTCTCGTTCTTCTCCCAACCTCTGGTGGCAGCAAGCTGTGATGGTGGCTAAACGCAGGAGTAGAGATAGAAAGAGTGGAGGGCAAATGGAAAGGGAAACAACAAATTGGACGAAATGACAAATAATGGAATGGCGGCATCTTTTACTGCTATCAAAGTGTACCGTTTTTGTTCCGATGGTACAAAGCAAAATGCGCTATCTTTCGGAGTCGTCAAATCAATTTTTCCAAAAAAAAAAAAGACCTAGTAGAAATTATTTTTAAAATACAAGAACTACGGGGAAGAGCGCCAACCATACGAAAAAAAAAACTAGGAAGATCAGACTAGCGTCGAAGCAGAGAGAATCAATAAAAATGTGCAGGGAAGTTCTATACAGTACCAGTAGTGTGCATGCTAAACAACTAGAGCAGGAGAGAGAGAGAGAGGAGTTCCCTTGCATTGGAAACAAAAGGCTTGCAGTGTGTACAGCTGTAAATCTGAAGCTGTATGTACGGCAGCTGGAGCAAATTTCCTGCAGCACCCACCGCAAAAGATGGAAATGCCTGGCCTGCGGATCAAAAGATGGATCGATACACAACGTACTGGTCAGTAATAGCTACTGCATTCATTGCATTTTCAGATATTGATGAAACAAGCACAAGATTTTAGAGTGTGTGTGCCTGCTTTGAGCTGGGAAGGAAGCAGCATCCACTTTGCAAGATGTTCGCTTGCCTCTTCTTTTCACATCAAAAGGAACAATGCTACTAGTATATGACACTTCCTATCCCTTTTTTACCTTTTTGGAATTACCTAGCATTAAAAAAAAAGGTCCACGAAATGTTTTTCCAGGGGACCATGAAACTTTAGCATATGATTCACCCAAGGTAAATTCAAATCACAAGCAATTGGAGATTTGGAGTCCTCAGATGAGTATCAGTCTTCTCATGGATGTTGGTGATTGGAGAACTACAACCATAAGAAAAGCAAATAAAGAAGACGAGACTGAAAGATTTTAGCTTTGCACAGCACAGGAAGTCAGAAATGTAAAAATTGCAACGATGTTTCTCTCTTGTAACCATAAGGACAGGCTGCAACAAATTTCAAATCAACATGAGGTTAGGCTGGTCGAACAGGGTTCTTGCAAAGAAGCAAGAATCCTTTTTCAATAATCATTTGATTGCCCCATCACACGCAGTTTCCGAGACCATGACTTTGCAAGAAATTAAAACCCTCTCACAATGAAAAGGTCCCAGAAAAGATCAAACCACGCTACGAAGAAAAATGTAATGTCAAAAGAGAATGGTTTAGTTGTTAGGATGGACGTTTGCAGAATCTTATAAAAGCAGAGGTTGTTCGTATGCATATCACATTCAGAAAATATTTTTCTGAGGGAAAAAAGGGCATTCTGATAAATATTGGCCATACTGTAATAATTTCAGCGTGTGAAATTTGTAGAAAAGAAATTTTCACACCAGCGCGCCACTCAATTAAGTGCCCTTTTTTCGTCCCAATCATCTAATCTCAAATCAGATAGATGTAATAATTAAGTTTGCCATGCCCATGTTCATCGCTAAGTAGAAGAGAATTCCATCTTCTTCTTCTTCTTTTTGAAAGATAGAGACTTCTTTTCCAACTGCAGAGATATATATCAAGCAGATCCCAACACAAACCAGGACAAAGTACCCGACACTAGGGGCACTTCCAGTGTATTGTTTCTATAGGTTATTTCTAAATATGCCACGTCATATAGAATGGCTGTAGATACAACTTGTCGGGGATTGGATAAAATACCCTGACGGCTAGGCCATACAAGACTTACCCCTAGGGTGCATACCTAGGGAGGATAAGACGGGTCTGCATGCTCGGACTAATATATCGGCAATTGATGCTTGGGAGTGGGCTTCTTTACTTATGGGTTATTGAACGTGTCATCATAAGCCCCGAAGATGTGCATTTGGATGGTCGCCGTGATGTTTCTACTATCTTGGGAATTCTTCCACGTCCAGACTCCAAAACCTTCTGGATGTGGATGTTTCTTGAGACGCAAGTTAGCATGTTTTTAAGATATACCTATAAATCTGGTAGGATTCTAATTTATCCGAATAGGTTTCATAGGTCATATAGGACCAGGATGGCATATACCTTGTACTATAAATAGCCTCCCGAGGAAGGATATGATCATTATCCCTGCATCCCTCAATCTCATCGCAATAACAAAAACGCACCCATGCGACTAGAGTAGGATTATTATATCCTTTCGAGAGGCCTAAACCAAGATAAACCTCTGTGTCTAATCTACTCTTCATCTTGGCGAATCCGTACATCTACGACAAAACCCCTTTGGCAGGAAGAGGTTGTTTGGTCCCTCAATCAATAAGTAAGTTCGGCGGAGAATCGCTTTCCCAATCGTCGACACAAACCTCCCAATGCATTGTATCTGGTAATTAATTAATTTCTTTTCTTTTCTTTCTATTTATAAGCCCCGTAGAAACGACCTAATTCCCCCAATGGGGATTTATTATCGTTTCATTTGCTTATTTCTATAATAAAGACCGTCTCTTATATAAGAAACAATGTTGTTCTCTCTTCTCACTAACTACCTTTCACTTCGGCAATCCGTCCTAGGTGGCAGTTATAGAAACAGCTCATGTCATTGCATTAGAAATGCCCTAAGAATCTCTAATTGAGAAATTGGACATTGTTAACAATTTATTATCTGAATTCTAAACAGTGAATAATCATAAATTATAGCATAAATCTCTTAAAAGATTTATTATTTGTATACTCAAAATAGAGTAAAAATGAAGAAAAAAACCAAGTAAATATTATTAATGTTTGTTCAAGATATTGACAGTTGTGGAGCTAGCTGTACTTGCTTCAAGAGTACTCACAAGAAACCAAAACTCGTCTCCCAAGGTTTAATATATATAATAGAAGCGATTACCGATAAGGCTTTGATTAAAGAGACATGATGGTAGCGTAATGTAATTAACCATAGAAAGTGGGTATTACTATTATCAAACGTTTTTGCAGGCACCTTGTGAATATAAAAGAAAACAGGAAGGTGGTAAAGCAGCTCGCACACCTCAGTTGTTTACAGCTTTTAATATGCTAAACAAGTGAAAGCCAAACAAGAACCAAAATTATAAAGCTGCTAGGTAATAATTAAAGTGAAAACAAACAGAGATTTCAGACCTAGAGAACCTTTCCCTATTGTAGACTGCAAAACAATATGTTATTCTAATCTAACCTTGCACATGGCCTTCAAACACGCTCATAATGGAATAATCTAAACGATCTTGCACAACAGACAATTAGTTGCACCACTTGACAGAGGTCAGGGAATAGTGGCAAAATTACTGTGTGAGATTCATGTCGTTTCAGTATGGAGGTTTGAGCGTGCAGGAGTTGGTTGTTCACTGTTACAAATGAAACTCCAATACTTAATGATCAGAAGGCATACCACTTGGCTTGTTGGCTTTGGATTCATGACATTGGGCATTGGCAGTTTTAAGTTCAACCTCCAACTTAAGTTACAGGCTAACTGAAAATGATTGAAATCAAAAGGCTAGCCATAGCGATCAAACTCAAAAGCTTTCTTCAAAAGATGAATAGTGATATTGCTTTTTTTTTTGAGAAACTAAAGTAAAGTGCAAAGAAACTAGTCGAAGAAAATTCTAGCTACCATTTTTTTTAACGCAAAGGGCAGGAGCACTGTCATAGAGGAGGAGGAGGAGGAGGAGGAGGATACAGGGAGAGAGGAAGAGGGGATGGGAGAGTAGAAAGTGATCCCACCAAAGGTGAGACTCAACAAAACACCACCGTGCGACCGATTGAAGGTCTAGCACTTCTCTAACCCTGACGGCCACCACAGCTATCAGGTGGGGGTCAAGACTGTAGCCGCCACCGCCACACGGGATGCTCGGCCGAAATCCTAGCCGCCATCGCTGCCAACTGCGTTGCAGGGCACACAATGATCAGCTTAGTCGTTAATCGCCACCGCCGCACGGGATGCTCGGCCAAGATGCCAAAAGAAGGACGTCAGTCATCACCGCCGTGCAGGATGCTTGACCGAGACGTCAGCCGCCACCGCTGTCGATCGCGCCGCAGGGCATGCAATGCTTGACAAGGACATCAATCGTCACCGCATGTGGGATGCTCGGCGGATTGCGCCACGTTGATGACACCATCCTTTGTGGCCTACCACCATCATCAATGCCGAGGACCACCATCCTCGGCCCACCACCAGATTCAAGCAGTTCCGAGCTTGATCCGACCGCCTTCAATCACTGTGTTTTCGATAAAAGGGATCTGGTACCCGGCAAATACTCCAACCGGCCGCGGCCGCTGCCGCCACCACGCAGAATGCTCGTCCAAAGCGCCCCTTGCCATCTTCGTCGCATGTAGAGTAGGGCAAGAAGACCAGTCTAGTCAACAGTCGTCACCACCGCATAGGATGGTCGGCCGACACGCTAGAGAGGGAGTCGGCCGTCACCACTGCGCAAGATGCTCAAACAGGACCACAACCTACCCTCAATACCAACCGCTCCACAAGGACAAGAACCAACGATGGCGCCAACCGCCACTGCCGTGCAAGAAGAGCCGGGTTGCAGAGGGTCCAGAAGGCCGCCGCCGCCGCCATAAGGGATGCACGGCCAGAGCTAACGCTACCACCGTAGGCGGCTGCAAAGCGGGGCAAGGGAAGGCCAGTCCAGCCACCGGTCATCACCACCGCACAGGATGCACGCCCGAGACGCAAGAGAGCGTCAGCAGTCACCGCCAAGCGGGATGCTTGAACTAGGCCGACCAGCCCCCAATGCCAACCACTCTATAGGGACACGAAGAACAGCGCAGGCTCCAGCTGCCACCGCCAAGCGGGAAGGGACCGCCAACAACGCCAACTAGAGGGCAAAGATCCAACAATGCGATTCAGGGCGACCCCTACGACCAGAAAGCGATGACGACGCTGCTATCACCCGTCCGAAAGCTAGACCCAGGTTTTCACCCGAAGAGACCCCAGAGGGTGGAGATCACCGCGACGATGCCTCTAAGAAGGGGAACGGCACCTAAGGCATCGCCATCATCGGCCCAAGCCAAAGCCGGGCAGGGCTTTCGCCCAGAAGACTCTCACCCTCAGACCAGCACTATTGGGAAGGCCACACAGGCGAAGTGGCAGGCTCGACGGAGGAGACAGCGGAGGAAGAAGAGCCCCCCACTGCCGTCGCCAAGCGTGCAGCGGCCAGAACCGCAACCTCCGAGCCGTCCCAGCCGCAGCCACGAAGCTGTCGTGAGACGCCGTCGGGAGCAGAGCCTCGGTGTCAACCACGGTCTTGAACTCTAGGTTGCGGACGAGGTAGGTCTGGTTGTAGTCTATCGAACTCCTGCAGCATCACATCAAACTTGGCTTGGTTGATCTCACTGTTGAAGAGCTTCTCCATCTCATCGAAGTAGGTGGTGTAGAACCGTGGTGTGAGCTTTCTCTGTTGGATCTCGGTCTTACTCTACTTCTTAGAAGGCTCTGCCGGCACTGGCTTGTTAGGCGCCGCTGCGGAGGAGGAGGCCGGCCCTCCTGGCTGCCGACACCACCGCCACTGCCACCGCTGGGTCTGGGTTCCAATCGCCAGATCTGGACGGCGAAGGGACCGGAGGAGATGATGGCGAAGAAGCCCGAGCTGTTGGTGGTGTTGAGCTCGGACGTCGCGGCCTCCGCCTCCAGCACGGCCACCGCGGCCTTGACTCTGACAGGAACTGCCAACACGACGCCCCTAAGGACCAGTCCGAAGTCGTGGGGAAAGAGAAGGGAAAGGGAGGAGAGGAAGGTAAGGGAAGGGGAGGGCTCCGGCAGCGGCGGCAGCGAGGAGGGAGGCCGAAGAAGGGGGCTGCTGGCGGCAGCGGGTTGGGTTGCCCCCTGATTCGCCCTATGGAGCAGCTCAAGGGGTCTGTGGCGCTTGGTGTATGCCCTAGCTACCATTGTGACGAACTTTCTTCAACTTGGATTTTTTTTTTTTTAGGGGGGGGGCTTCAGCTTGGAGATTTCTTTCACTTTGCATCAGACCCAAGGTCTTGGCGTCTTGCCAGACAACTTTTGCTTAAGAAAACCTCGAACACCATTTTAATGGAGAATTTGCAATCAATTCAAATCATATTCACTCAAATAACTAACACGTGTTAGATCTGAAATACACTTATGGTAAGAAAGTAATATATGTTTTGTTCAAAAGAAAGGAATTCCCCCTTATGGTGGTGAAAGTGCAAAGAAAAGAGCATCCTGATGCTTGAACTAAGAGTCTTCAGTGCACCAAATGTGATATTGCTACTTGAGTTCTGGCAGAATCTCTAAGGTGCCTGTTTCTCATAACCATCAGTGGTTAGGATAAAAGTAGTTATAGCTAAGTTTTGTCCAAGATGCAAATAATGACGATATTATATGCATGATTCAATAGTGTCGTATTTGAGTACAGCAATTACTAATGTTACATATGTTCACTGTGTAAAGCACAAGTTGCTTATCTGTTACTCCTACCATTCAAGTTTTATGTTGAAGCACTCAACTATTAAATATGTTACTGATGACATATAGCCAGTACTTTCAGAATGGCGGAGGGGGGTAGGAGACGGCGAGCCGAGGAATGAGGAGGCTAGAGCAGAGCACAGGAGGACGAAGGGTTAACTAAACCCTGATGCCTGAGCCTGACCAACAATTGACTAATTAAGAAATTGGAGTAAGGGAATCACCTGTAATGTTCCCATCCAATTCCCATGACAAAGGTTCTAAAGTTTCCAGAAAAAAAAGTACTATGGAACTGACTTCAGTTTTTCCCTTGCAATCCTGACTGTTAATACCATTCTGATGTTTTGGAAACACTGAAACAGCAATATTTTTGCTGCATCAATTGTAGGGAAAAAGGGTTATAGCAACTTTTGAAACTAGGAGCTGTTACCTTGAACATGAAATGCTCAAAGATAAATGTGAAGGGCTCACGACTGAGTCCTCTGAGATGTGAAGCATTAGTCTTGAGCCTGGACCATGCATACTTCAGATCTGAGAGTGGCACTATACATTATAAATCCTTCTTGTGGATATTGGAGATAATGCTACAATGTATAATACACAATGCAAGCAACATGTGAGGCAAAATATAAACAAACAATAGAGCTATGGTGGTCCAAGCTTAACACCTTTAGTTTTACGACATGCTGATAACCGAGATCTTGGAAACACATGTTGCCATCATGAATTCAGCTAGCTAACTTCTCGGCCCATTTCCTAACATACAATCTTGGAAGCACTGCTTACAGCCTGCAGCCACAACAAAGAACCTGATCATCGACAGAATGCCCAAACGAGGCAAGCAACATAAGGGATTTCGTTTACGGGATACCTGGAATTGCACCGCTACGGGAAAAATCAGACGCAAAATAACATAAAAGCAAGGTTTTTATTCCTAGTTGGACGAAACCTATGATGAAAACAGCAAAAAGATGACCCCTCTCTGTCAACATGAATGGCGCTTCGAGGTAGAGGCAGAATATGATTGGAGACGGAGGAGGGCGCTCGGTTTGGGTGAAGAGACCAAGCGCCATGCCCAATTGCCCATGGCTAGGGAAGGAGTTGGAGCTAATCTACAGCGACGGGCAAGGCAGCCGGAAGGATCCGCCCGCGAGGAAATCAAGGTCGCCGCCGGCCATCTCCGTGCGACGGAGCGGCGTGCGCGGTGCTCCATCGCGGTTCCGTCTTTGTGGGCCTTGGGCTTAATTCAGCTCGGCTTGGTACAGTACCCGGTTCCCATTACCGCTTCTATTTTATTAATTCGTGCAGATTTAAATTTTAATTCGTACAGATTTAAATTCAAAGGTCAAACTAACATCCTTCTATTTTATTAATTTCTCTATTATTTCAATAAGCAAAAATAATTTTACCCATTTTCCAAGAATCCAAAATAAATTTTTCTAAATACTTGATTTATTTAATTAATACAAGACACTAACAAAAAATATAATTTTTGGCATAAGTTTATGCATAAATATCATACCTTTATTTCATATTTGGATTATGCACATTTTTTGTCAGCCAGCCAAGACCGGGATTATGCGTGATGGGCCGGGCCAAGCGTCCGGATGCTCCGGACGTCCGACTCTAATAAGTATTCTCGATATTCTAATTCTATATACTGTCGACAATGTTCATCAGTCCAATTAAACTCAAGTACGAGCTTTCACCTATGCTCTACATTTTACCTCTTTGGCTACCACATTCAAATTGGATATTTCACAGTTCAGAACCCAGTAAACGTCTTATATTGATGACTAGTATAATGCCCGTACATTGCAACAAAACTACAAAGGGAAGAAAGAAAAATATAAATGAGAGCAATATATGAAATTATAAAAGGTGATTTATGAGGCGAGGTGTCCTAACATATGAAATTATCTCGCCATCTTGTTTGGCCGGAGAGGGGCTTGACGGCGTAGCGTATCCTCGTATTTTTTATCTTCATCGCTGGCGTGTTGAGAATGGAACTTAGCTTCCATAGCGGTGCGGATAGACACTGCGTGAATGTACGTGCAATTTTATTTTTTAATCAGGGACTTTGGTGTAATTTATAAGTTATAACTAAACGCATGTGCTTTGCTACGAATAAATATTATGTCAATATCTATTGTGTCATATTTGATTTGTTTAACCTACACTTTAGCTCCGCTTTCAGTCTTTTTCACTTGATTACGTCTTTTTTTTTTGCATTCTCAAACTTTGCTTCAACACTTAAATGCATAGTTTTTTAGAATCCTTTAATTGGTATATATGTTAATCTGATCGAAAGTTTTCTAAAATACAATATATTAAAATAAGAAAGCTAGATAAATATGATTAATTTTGATAAGTTGATTGAAAACTTTCAAGAATACAATGCACTGAAATAAGAAGAGCAAGTCTAAATAAATAGAAAGTACCCTTACTATATTTAAACCAATGGATAGATTGTATGGTGGAGATTAAAAGTTGATAACACCACCAACACCACAAGACACTTTTTAATAGTATAGAAAATGAAATATTTATGGAACATAATTCATGTATCTCTCAAAATCTATCTTAATGTTCAACTCAGCCAACTTGTTCTTTTAATTCAACCCATTTCAATGAATAAAAGGAAAGATTTACGGGACAAATCGTGAGTGGCGGTAGAATAACTAAGATTATCAATGCGGAGACTAAGTGGTCACCGTCGCGAGGTGGGACGGGACGTGTAGGGAGACGCGACACTGGTAGGGGCAAGGCAACATCGATGGGGCCCCTCGAAGGAGCGCGGGACACCAGAGCAAAGCCACCCTTAGAGCTCTACTAAATATGCCAGAGGTCATAAACGTTTGAGTCGCCTCTTGATTGAGACCACCATACCAGATTTGAGCGTTTGAGGAAAGGGACGGTTTGTGCAAATGAAAATTGCAATCGTGTGCTACCTATAATTAATGTCTCCACTAATTTAGGGATCTAGTAATTAATGGTATGCTAATTAACGTCTCCACTAATTTAGGGATCTAGTAATTATGGACATGTTAATTATGTCTCCACTAATTTAGAAATACAGTAATTAATAGCTCTTTTCAAGAATCCTTAGTAATCAATGACTTACTTGATTTGAGCCGTTGGATAGATTGGAGAGGCTAAATCGAAAGTTGATAACACCACTACCACTACAAACTTTTTAATAGTATAGATAGATTAGAAGCAGCTGGCATTACAAACATGTATGGCATTGCTATCTACTATGTCTAATCAATTAAGCCATAAAAACAGTCTCATCAGGCATATACCAAGAACCTAAACAATGGTTACAACAACAGATAACGCTAGTTGTATATGCTGCTTCTTGAAATACCGTGAAATATACTAAATATACTATCAGCTGCCATCATGAACAAAGCAATGCTATTAAGGGAGAGACTTTTAAAAAGAAAGAGAGTCATCAAGCTGCGCCGTTTTACCATTTTTTGCTCCTTGCAAGTGCAAAACACAAACAATGAATTCTTACTTTTCTTAGAGTGCAAAAATCACGAGTCGGGAGTTTCACTAAAAGCTCAACGTTAGCTATAGCCATATTTGCATACAAAGGTAGTTAGTTTTACAACTTCAGAAGCGAGAACTCAAGTAAGAAATGATACAAACTACACCCGTCTTCATAAATTTGTACAAACTACAAACTGAAACTGTTACCATCAGTTTGTGCCACCCCTAAGAATCTAAGATACGAACTCTGCATCAAAAAGTATTCTAAGAGACACACCACAAACTACGAAGAGAAGCCAAGAGCAGCATAATGCTGGTTGTAAAAGCCTAAGAGGTACAGTCCATCATAACACCTCATGATAAAAACACTCCATCTATATAATGGATATACCCGCACAAAGAAAAAAAAATTTATGTCATCCACATCAGATGGCCTCTGCTTGCCATTGAAGCATCAGGCTTTGGATTATTTTATTCTACCTTGTAGTATATAAACAAATGTACCATCCTTCTCCCAGCAAGAAAATAGTAATGGAACAAGTACTATTGTGTCATATAAACACTGGAAGAAGCCTCACTTGTTGTTTAAGAAATGAAGAGCACACATGCAACCCCTGCATGGCTGAATTCGGAGAAAGTAATAAAAATAAGTATTAACAGCTGCAACTTTCCTCGTGCTTCTAGAAGAGAAGAGGACAGAACAGGGTAAAAACAATGTAACATCATTTGCAGCTGATAACTAATGACTAAATAACAAAATAGTTATAGAAGGGAAACAAACTGAAACTACCAATCCTCTCCAGGCATTTCACTGTAGGACAATATCAAAACTCCAATCTTTAGAATTAGTTTGTTGCCATTCTGTACCGACATGCTTATTTATTTATTTCTACTGATAGAATTAGCTAGTTAGCCTATGAGAGTTCTGCTGTTCTAGGGAGAAGCAAATAATTGAAAGGACTGATTGTACACTAGCAAATTTCCTTATGAATAATGACCTGAATACTCAGCAAGGAGGCAATTACCTATCAGTATAGATAATACATATCAGAAAGAACTCAAAACAATTGTAATCTAGCTAACTTTTCTATCAACCACCAAGGAGTCAAGACGGTACCATGAGGCAATAGCATCGCAAGTCAACCATTTCACCTGCTAGAATTCAGCTTTCATCTGGAAAATCTCTTTGAAGAAAATAGTAATGCTCCACCTCGACTAACGATCAGCTGCAGTAACAAATTTCTTCTATGCATCACGCATGACAAGTTGACAAAAAAATCCTTGTCTCCGGTGCAACACGAAGTGCAAACCTCACGTTAACCAAGAATAGAGCGCTATTCTACCTGGCGTCATCATGCTTATCCTCTAACAGCAGCAGGCGTGGCCAAGGCTGCGGCAGCAGACAACAGCATGGAGCATGCCGCAGAGATGCATATCAGCGTGGGGAAAGGCTGAGCGGTGGAGGGCTGGAGGCCAGAGTCATTGGCTCCGGCGCAGGAAGGAACCGTAGCAGACTAATCCGGCCAGGGCAATGAGCCCGCACAGAGAAGAGACCTTCAGGACGACGGCCAGAGCTCGGAGTCGCCAGGGACCCTGCTGTGGTGCAGTGGAGTCAGTACAAGCTGGATTCGGTGAGGGGTTGCACGGATCTGGGCTGTAGCGAAGGCAGCCGTAGGAGGGATGACCACATCAGGTGCATCATGGCAACGCCAATTGGAGAGGTCCGGGTCTTGATGATGGCGATGTGGAAGCCGGATCGACATCGGCGGCAGTACTTCGCGCTTGCAGAGGCCCGGATAGCGACGACATGGGGGAGAGGGGAAGCGGAGCTCCTGTTATCACCTGAGGGATTCCAGCAAATAGTGGTGCAGGTGTAGATCCACTAATATAAATGTAGCAGAAATATGAGAAATTTTGTAGCAGTACTAAACATGCAAACCTGTGAATTCCTGCCACTGTGCATGCAAAAATTGTTAACTTTGTTACCTTTCAGCCTGGTGGATAGCAGATTAACAGCTGCACATTTAGGAGATGCCAGTTATTAATGGTACTGATCTGAAATGAAGTGGCATGGACAAAAACATCTGTCAATTTCCAGATAGAATAAGGAGATGTAAACCATCAGCCTAATACTCACCCAAAAATGCAAAAGAATCAAACATTGAAAAGAACACTGTCATAACTAAGAGCAGGTGCCTCCAACTCACCTGATTCTACTGCTAAAGAAGCAACAGGGTTGATTCTTGATTTCTAACTCATGTACCAACAATCAGCAATGTCTTTCTAATGTGCCACAATAGGTTTTGTTGAATATCAGTTTGGAGGGCACAAAAAAATTGTCCAAAGCAAGCACCAGCTAGGAACCATTATGATAAACTGCTCAAGCATTACTGTTGAGTCCTTCAAAGATCCAATGGTCCTTGTTTTTGTTTACTGTTAAAGGGGTCGAAGAGTGTTGCATCCCCTAGGACAATTTGCCAGTATACATCTGACACCATTGGCATTCTTCACCAGTACTCCCCACATGAGCAATGCCCACCTCTAAAATGATGGAAACGTGTAGTATCCCTTAGGATGATTTCTCGATCCTCAATCTTGGAGATGAGCTTGGCTGCATTATGACAATCTCCACAAACCCTGAGATTCTTGAAAATTCTCAAGGCCATTCCAGGGGCAGTACTAATCAGACCAAAAGCAATAGCAAGTTTCTCACTGTGCCTCATTAGCATTTGCACCTTCAGACTCTCTTCAACATCATGAAGTGCAAAATCAAGATCTGGAACATAACCCATTGCCTTCATCCGCTCCTCTAACTGGTCCAATTTTCCATGAATCAAATGAAGTTGAGGATGCAATCTATCATTCGATCTGAACTCATGAATCATACCCTTTATCTCAATCCAGCTATACCCAGGTGTTTTCACAACTACATTATCCTTCATCCACCTCCTTACTCTCGATACATCAGCCCACTGATTTGCTACAGCATAAATATTTGCCAATTGTACATAGGCGCCTGCACTCTGAGGGTCCTGTTCAATCAACTTTCCAGCAGCAAACTCAGCAAATTTCAAGCTCTTATAAACTCTACAAGCAGCCAATAGGGTGCCATAGGCACAAGGAGGTGGTTCAAAGGGCATCGAGTGAATCAAGTTTACAGCTCTTTCAAGCAAACCGGCTCGGCAGAGTAGATCTACCATGCATGAGTAATGATCAACCCGGGGCTCAATTCCATAGACTTCTTTCATTGTCTCAAAACATTGTATTCCAAAATCACACAATCCAGTGTGGATACAAGCCGTCAATACCGCCACAAAAGTAATCCAGTTAGGCTCAACTTCTTCACCCTTCATCTTTTCAAACAGCTTGATAGCTTCCCATCCATCCCCATGCTGAGCATAGCCAGAAATCATTGCATTCCATGCAACCACATCCCTGGTATGCATCTCGCTGAACAGCTTGCACGCACCCTCCAAGTCCCCACACTTGCAGTACATGCTGACTAGCGATGCGCCCACGGTCACGCTTATACTCAATGGCAACTTCATGCACCACTGATGTATCTGCCTCCCAAATCCTAGTGCAGACAAGTTGCTGCATCCAAGGAGCACACTACTTAATGTGGAAGCATTTGGATGCACACCGGCACTTCCGACCATGGTCTTGAACACCTTCAAAGCGACATCTGCACGTGAATTCTTAACATATCCAGCAACCACAGCATTCCACGAAACCAAATTCCTCACAGGCATTGCCTCAAAGAACTCCATTGCCTTCTCCGTGTTGCCCGCGTCCATGTAACCTGACACCATGGCAGTCCAGAGAACCACGTCCTCCTTCTTCGGTGCATTCATAAACCACTCCTCCGCTGCGCTCATGTCACCAGCACAGGCAAAACCTGAAATCATGGCATTCCAAGAAACAGTGTTCCTTGCCGGCATCGCCAGAAACATGGCCTTGGCCTCCCCCACAGCTCCGTTCTTGGACAGCCCTGACACCATGGTGTTCCAGGAGGTGACATCCCTGACTGGCATTGCAAAGAAGAGCTTCCGGGCGCCATGAACGTCGCCATTGGTGAAGTGACAGGAGAGGAGCGTGTTGTAGGAGATGGTATCCGGGTGAGGGATTTGGCTGAACAGGTGCCGTGCATCCACAAGACGGCCGGATGCTCTGGCATAGCCAGCAAGGAGGCAGTTGTAAGTGGCCGTGGTCTTGTGATGCGCGGATGCAAAGGCCTTCACGGCGGCTGCGAGGTCGCCGCGGCGGACGGCTGCGGCGACGGCCGCCATGGTAACCCACACCAATCACGATCCAACTTCTCTGTGCTTCCCAACCACTGCCGCTCGCCTGCTGATAACAGAATTGTTTAGAGAAATTTGATCATACTAGGAAGGAACCCGCGCCATGCGCGGTCGTCTCTGCCTTGCCCCATAGTCACTCGAATAGGACGAACACGCATCTCCTATAATCTGTATTGTAGCATGTGAATATAAATAATAAATTACATGGCATAGTTATATCATCTTACATAGGGTGCAAGTGTTAATAGTTACTTTAATTGCTTCATTTTCTTTGGAAAATGAGTTTTTGCTAGGAGGTTGAATCTAAGATATGGATTTTAGTTTTTTGTTATCTAAATACAGATAGAGTCGCCTAGTAGGCATGATAAAGAGTTTTCATGGATCTGGAGGGAACATAACAATTTTCCTAAGACCATAGCAATTTAATATGTAGTCTTGTAAAACAAATGCTACGGTTATGCACTTCCAAGTTGGAACAAATCAGAGATCATGGCATTGAGCTTTGTCACGGACATGGTGTTCTCGAAGAGCAGGTATGGGATGATGAAAGGGAAGGACTTTGGTGACGGGAGAATGTTGAGTAAGGACATCAAGGCCGGAATGTAGCATACAACCCAATCAGGAAGCTCAGCTTCAGGCACAAACATTGTCATTGGGAGGATGATGCAGAAGAGCGCTAAGAGGTAGAATGGTAGTATAACCTTCCGGAGAAGGAAGAAAAGGAAGATCAGGTTGGCTTTCTTCCAGAATGCGATCTGCAGCACAGCAAAACAAAGTTAACAAAGAAACTGGGAGAGCAGGGGCATTTGCCCCCAGACTAAGCAATAAGCAATCAGTACCGAGTCATTTGCGCACCTTCTTGTCGAGCTCGAATCCCCGTGGAAATGACAGCGGGAATGTGACCGCGTCGCCGACCTTGTATCCGCCGGTGCGCTGCGCGTAGGCCTGCATAGCCGACACGGCGAGGTCCTTCCTGTAGCACACGAGCTCCAAGAGAGAACCATCGCGGGAGAGCGCGAAGTAGTCCGAGTAGTGCGGGAGGAGCGAGATGGGGAAGGCAGGAGCAAGGCCGAGGTCAAGGCAGATGCGCGCGATGAGGTGGAGTGGAAGCGCACGGGAGGGCACGAGCATGAGGAGGCGCAGCAGGCGGTCGGCGGCGTCAGGACGGGTGGAATCGATGACCTGCGCCTCGGCGGCGTGGAGCGCGGCGAGCGCGGGCGTCGGGGAGACGGAGACGGAGACGGAGACGGGATGCGGTGAGAGCGCGAAGGTGGAGGGGTAGAGACGGAGGAAACGGAGAGGGCTGAAGGGAAAGGGGTTGGAGGAGGGCAGCGAGTGGAGCGGCACAGCGTGCGGCGGTGGCGTGGCGGAGAGGAGCGCATCCTTGGCGAGGAGGAACGGCACGAGGTGGGCTACTGGGCTGGGCTGGCGCTTGCGCAGTTGCGCTCGCGGCTCGCCTCACAGACAGGCTGGGAGGACCGCACGGTCCCGGTGCTCGCTACCGAGCGCCGAGGCACGAACGAGCCTTGAACGAGCTCGCTGGGTCTCGGCTCAGGCTCGGTATTACACCCGAGCTGGATGAGCAGCTCGGCTCGGGCTCGTTTCCCTCTGAGCTGAGCATAAGCCGAGCCTGGAATCGAGTCGAGTCCGAGCTCAGGTTCTAGCCCTAAGTGAGAGTGGGAGCAGACTGCGGAGGGGACGAGAGGGGGGCTAGGAAGGCCGGTGTGGAGCCACAGAGAGGAGGACGCGGAGGAGGCCGGGAGGTAAGAGCGAAGGACCGGGCCGCCAGGGAGCTAGAAAGGAGACCGGGGAAGGAGGCGGCGCTAGGATTCGGGGCGAAAGAAACGGAAATCCATGGATCTTGGAGCGAGATCCGACGGCCGCGACGACGCATGGAAGCGAAGGCGGATGTGGAAAAACCGTTCTCACGAAAGAAATGTTTGGTGCAGCACTAGGTTACGGGGGCTAGGGCTAGGGTTTTAGGGACAACGCGACGCTAGGGTGTGGCCGTGCCGACAGTGTGTGAGATGTCGGATGGTTTAGACGGCTGTGATTGAGAGCTGGCCTGCCACCACTAGACACTTTTAATAGTAAAGATTGAGGGGTCACTTCCCCCACACTTCGCTCTAGCCAATGGCGTCATTTCACCCAATTCTGTTGAGCGTTCTGAACGTGCCAATCACACGATTATTTATTGACCATTTAACCACCCAAGTTGGAATTAGAGGGCATAGCTTGTTGGTCGTGCGAAGAAACTGCCTCTATTTGGTTTATTAGCCTCTCCTCTAATTTCCCCCTCCAGTTTATTCCCCTTTGCTTCTCTATTCCCGTTGTATGAGCTCTTGAAGTCCTTGCAGGGCAGATTGTGCATCACCTTTTTCCCTTGAGCAGACCAAGCACCATGCCTCGACTCTCTAGGAAGTTCTTGATCGACGGAGGTGACAAGCTCACAAGTGTTGGCGAAGGACTGTGAGTTAACCCAACACAAATGTAGATGCACCTGAGCATGACTGACAACCGCATGATGTGGCTGTCGATGGCATCTTAGATTATGAGATATCTAGTCATGTTCATGGCGACACCATGGCGAGCACGACTCACACTGATTGAATTTTTTGCGATATGCAGCTCTATGTTCTAAGAGTTTATGTTGAGTATGTGTACAAAATGGGCTTATGTGGAATCTAGTTGTAACATGCACGATATGTTAGAGTTTTGAGTCGGACTCCTTATCCTAGGCTCTATATAAAGGGAACACTGCTGTTGTAACCCACTATGACGACTTAGTTGTAGCGCAGGACATACAGGGTCAACGGCCGACCTATGGCTGCCACCTAGGCAGCTTGGTGTGCTTTGTGCTTATGGAGAGGAGCGTCCATAATCGTGTCCCGGAGATATAGGCAATCGTGCCGAACTGCGTTAGAAAATATCGTGCCTTCGGTGTTGTCTTTTCTAACATATGTTTTAGAAGTGACTCGGATCTGGACGAACCGTAAAGTTATATGAGTTCTTAAGTTGACATCAAATAAACAGAGAATCTTTAAATTACAATGAACAACCAGGCAGAGAAAATGGAATTGTAATCAAAATGAATCAAATTCAATTCACCTGAAATAGACATTGGAATCCAATTCAATTCCATGGAGCCAAACAGTTTGCTTATCATATTCCTTTGTGATTGAGGGTAACTTTCCCACACTTTGCTCTAGCCAAGAAGCATCTTTCCTCCCGTTTGGCACAATTTCACCCACTTCGATCTAGTGTACGGTTATTTATTAACCATTTTGTAAGAGGATGAATATACGATGATGGATTGTAGACACAATATGATATATATGGTATTGGACCATTTGTATTGAGCCTTATGGACTTTTATATAGATACATGGTGGTTTAGATCACAAGCAACCCTAGAGATAAAAATACAATCGGCCCAAAGATATTACAATCAATCTTAATATATCATGTCCTATTATAATAGCCGATTCCTTCCTGTTATAATCACCGGATCCATTTAACCGTCCATGTTGAAATTGGAGGCGTGCTGAGCAGAGCCACCTCTGTTTGTACTCGCTCGCTACTCCGGCCGCCGGCCGGTGTACATCTAACCGGACGAAGTACATGGTCTGCATGCATGGCAGATTACCAAACGCGCCGCGTCGTCTTCCGTGGAGCCTTGTAATTATCCCATGGGGTAACGACCAACGGTCCACGCAGACGTGCCCAACAACAGCGAGAGTACAGCCACCGAGCAGAACCAGATGGCCGCATCTGCCTGTCTCTGTCCCCTTCTGCCCAATCATTGGAAGCGCCGCGCCGGCGAGCATCCCAAGCTCCGGCTCCGACACGCGCACGCAGATGCGGAGCCCCTGGCGCCGCGCCCCCATCCACTGTCTCACTCGCCTCCTCTCCCGACCTGGCGACCCGTCGAGTCCAGCAAATTTGCCAACTTTTCGCCTCTGCCATGCGCGCGCGCGCCCCGAATATGCCTTCTGGTGCCGCTCGGTTTCAACTCCCGCCGCACTGTTCGCTGCTCGGCCCGTGACACTACCGATGCGGCGCCGCTTTGCCGTCTGCTTTCCCACCGCCGCCATCTTCTAAAACCGCTGCCGCGCAGCGGCGCAGGTGCCATTTGACCTCACGCGCGCCGCGTACTGCTGCTGCTGCGCGCTGCGGGATGAGAAAGCCGAGCGCGCCGCGGGGCGGCGGGGAGAGGGTGGGCGTGCTGGCGTTCGAGGTGGCGGCGCTCATGTCGCGGACGGCGAGCCTGTGGCGCGCGCTCGGGGACGCGCAGGTGGCGTGCCTCCAGGGGGAGGCCATCCGGCTCGAGGGCGTGCGCAGGCTCGTGGCCGACGACGACGCCGCGCTCCTCGCGCTCGCGCTCGCCGAGATGGCCGACGCCTGCCGGGACCTCTCCAGCTCCGTCGCGCGGCTCTCGGGCCGGTGCGCCGACCCGCTGCTCCGCCGGTTCGGGGCCCTCTTCGCCGGGCTCGTCGAGGGCGGCGCCGACCCGCACGGCCTGCGCTACGCGGCGCCCAAGAAGATGGACCGGAAGGCGCGCAAGATGCAGCGCCTGGTCGCCACCACCGCCCTCCTGTGCCAGGAGCTCGACGTGCTCGCCGAGTTCGAGCAGGGCCTGCGCCGCCGCCGCGTCCACGGCGCGGCCGCGGCAGGTGGAGGCGGCGAGACCGCACGCCGCGTGGCGCGGCAGAGGCAGGAGGTCGACACCCTGCGCGCGGCCTCCCTCTGGAACCGAACCTTCGACTACGCCGTCCGGCTGCTCGCCAGGTCGCTCTTCACCATCGTTGCGAGGATCATAGAGGTGTTTGCGTTGGAGCCAAAGAACCTCGCCATGGACGACGACGCCACGGTCTCTTTCACCAGCACAAGCCTCTCATGGAGCAATTCCTTCGTCGGGAGCATGAATTCGTCGGTATTCCCTTCAGACTTCACCAAGGACACCGCTCGCAAGTTCTTGACTGCAAAATCCACCAAGATCAACGGCGACGTTCGTCAGTTTCTACTGTCAAGAAGCCAGAGCCTGAGGCAGCTGAAGTGGCCGTCGGCCGGTAGCCACCTCATGGGCTGCGTGGTCGCCGGGAGCAGGTCTCCGGTTAGGGAGAGGTGGCCCCATGGCGGCCATGATCTCCCACTGAGCTTCAGCTACGTCTCAGCCAGCCACGACGACCTCAGCAGCATCGACTACCACTCCCACTCCCAGGAGGATCACACGAGCACGAAGCTCTCCACGTCCGTGTTCGAATCCTCACACAACGCGCTGACGAACGCGCCCGAGGCGACCCTCGGCGCGGCCGCCCTGGCGCTGCACTACGCGAACATCATCATCTTCGTCGAGAAGCTCGCCATCTCACCCCACCGAATCTGCCCAGACGAGCGAGACGCCCTCTACGGCATGCTCACCGACAGCATCCGGGCGTCTCTCAGGGTGCGCCTGAAGCCGCCGTTCGCGAAGAAGACGACCTCCTCCTCTTCCGTTGACCCCATCCTCGCCGCCGAGTGGGGCGACACCGTGCGGAGGATCCTGGGGTGGCTAGCTCCGCTCGCTCACAGCATGGTGCGGTGGCAGTCCGAGAGGAACTTCGAGCAGCGGAACGTCGCCTCCAGCACCGGCGTCCTGCTCCTGCAGACGCTCCATTTCGCGGACCAGAGGAAGGCCGAGGCTGCTGTCACCGAGCTGCTCGTTGGCCTGAACTACATCTGGAGATCGGGACGAGAGCTTGATATGATGCGAGAGCCGAAGTAGAGTAGCTGAAACTGCGATGGTTGTGCAGAATGCAGATTGCATTGGATGATGACATTTTTGTCAACAGCATGTCTGAATGTCTGAAGCTGCGTATGGCCGTGGAGTGAAATGGATTGGATGAGCTGGGGATGTTTAAGCAGAGGTGGCATCTTTCAGACGTTGAGACAGAGCAATCCCCTTGCTAATTCTGCATCTTGTACTTGATGGCCCAGATCCCTGGTGTCTCTCTCGCTCGCCTAGTCACTGAATCGCTCGACGTTGAGGAGACTCTAGCAGCGCACATATTATCTCAGTCGCACGGGAGCTATTCCAAAAAAACGACTCAATTAATTAAGACTCAACAGTAGATTAAATACAGTCACTAACAGAAGACTCTAGACGTGTGCACGACAAATGTTAGACCATCTTCTACGGGGTCTGTTCCTATTTCCGTTTCCGTTACAAAGAAAATCTCGTTCATTTCAACGTTCTAACAGCCTTCATTGTTCACTTTTATAAGATAGTTCTTTTCCATTCTCTTCCTAAAGGGATTCTCTCTCCTTTCTCTATATCATTAATTTCGAAGGATTGTTGTTAGAGATATGAAAATGAAGAGAAAGAAAATGAGGAAGGGAACAGGAAGGAAACAAAACAAGAAAAAAAATTGTTGAAGATGGTTTAAAAGCCTATCTTCAGTTCTTCTTTGATCAACATTTTGACCAAAAAAAAAAAAGTAAATCAGGCAGGTCTTCATTTATTAGTACATTACATATAAAGTATCTTTACATGGAGCACCTAGCTGCGCTACTTATTTCTCCTGGACAATATATATTTCTCTCTCTGGTAACAATATTTGTACGTGCAAATCAAAGTTTTAAATTTTAGCTACAAATATCTTTTAAACTATTTAGATTGAGTACATAAAAATCGTACATGTAGATTGGCCTTCAAATGTATTTTCATAATATAATACTTTTAGTGGGTTTAATAAGTGAATTATAATAGTAATTAGTGTTCAAATGTATATTTTTAAGATCGTGTTAATGTCTAAAACTATAATTATTTGTGACGGTATTATATGTTTACATCGCATGCTAGTCACAAGCTACGGTTCTAAATTGTCCTGAAAGTCTGAAACCTACTCTTGTTGTGCAGATACCACTATTTGTAGTTTTTTAGAATGACACCTATGCAATTTGTACTACAGGAACTTCCGTTAGCTTCCAAATTAGCTCATTGTAGACTCTGACAAGTGACAACTAGACTTTACTTTTCAACAACCCTTGCAATTTGTGAATTTGTAAGTTTGATGATTTATTCATGCCTATCGTCTTTCTAGGCGTGTGGTGACGAGTCATCCATGGTTCTCAGAAAAAGTCATCCGTGTCTTCTTATCTTTGCTGTAAAAAACCTGTACCGGTGGCCGACGAATGTGGACGGTGCGTCGGCATTTTCGTGTTTGCCCCTTCAGTTCCCGATTTCGCAAGGAGATCTCCATGTTTAGTGTTTTGACCCAATTTGGCACGTAGGTCTCTACTTTTTTACATTTTGGCCACCCCTCAAGTTTTTTTGCTTCACGCATAAAGGCCCATTTTTTAAGCGTTTTGTCCCCCCTAGAGTTTTCTGGTTTCACATGCATGCCCACATTTTTTTACGTTTTACCCCCTCTCAAGTTTCACGTGTCGGTCTTTGTTTTTCTATGTCCACTCCCTCGAGTTAACCGGTTTTTTTTTTTTCTAGCAAAGCACGAAACTTTGAAAAAAGAACAGCAAAATTGTACTGTAATAGAATTTAGCACCATTTGAAGCTTGGAAATTTCCATAGAAATGGTAGAAAAATCATGCGTTCCAAACAGTTTATTATTCACTTATCTTTCTTTTGGAGGCACACAAATCCCTGCATATTGAGAATACTTGCTAACATGTGACTTGTCAGATATATCTACTATTAAAAAAGGAAAAAATCTTTGTATGTCACTGGACATTTTGCTAACTCTCTCTGCGCCATTACATTGTCACTCTTATCTTGTATGACATCTTATTTTTAGCTTTTTTCCTTCTATGTCATTGTCAGCTTCAACCATTAGAAAGCGCCCCTTAGGCCATGTGCAATGCAAGATGCTTGTATTTGATGCTTAAGGAAAGAGAGCATTGCCATGTAATTAAGCGTCTAAGTAAAAAAAAAATCTTTCTCCAATGCAAGGAAGCTTATATGTTACGTGCCCTGATCCTAGCACGTAACGAGGAAGGATACGGCCCTTAACGCGGATGAGACGAGCTGTTGTCGAAACTAGCGTCTACGCTGTTAATCGGAGCCACCGCCTATGAGATCTGATCTCGAACTAATTCATTGCTTGGATGAATAAGAAAGATACATGGCGTTCCCTTTTATAGGAAGGATTAACTTGAACTCTAAGAAAGAAATCGTAACTAATCCTATCTAATCCAACTACCTAACCTAATCCCGTGCTACAAGATGCTGGTATCGTTTCACGTGCTACTGATCGCGGGTCCGTTTCACATGGCTTGGCCCATGGGCCATATCATTACTCCCTCCTTGCGAATCAACCTTGTCCTTAAGGTTGAAGCGTTGACGCCCGAGAACTTCACGTCGATGTTGAAGCCAGAGCGCATCACCATGCGCACGACATAGTCGTGCTGGCTTAGCATGCACGCGTTCTTTTGGATGGTGATGATGGCGACGTCGTGGTCGTTGAAGACGCGCTCGACGTGGAACGACGAATGGCTGAGCGCACTGAGGTTGCTCGCGCTGGACCTTCACCACCTTGGGGACCATAGCTTTAGAAGAGACCGTCAAGGCGTTGTCAGCTGTATCACCTTCCTGCTGCTTGATGTCGCCGATGACGTCAGTGTTACCGTTGCCGTCGTCGTTCTCCTCGCCCTGCTTAGTGTCGTCGTTGACTTCAGTGGCTTGCGCCATGCTGGCGTCGGACATCTCCTGCGTCAAATCGGCGGGCGCTGCCGTCTTCTTACCTAACGTCTGGACGAGGTCCGCAACCTTCTTGGCGAGATGGTCGATCTTCGCCGCCAAATTGGTGATGGACGATTCGCAGTGTCGCGTTAGCCTCGATGCGCTTTCGGCGACCCGCGACTAAACGCCGGTCGGTGTCGGTCGATGCGTAGCCGCGATTCGGGCATCCTCCTCGTGCTCTGCCTCACGTGCCAAGTATATTGCATCTGTGAGGTCACACGGCCGAGAACGACGAACATCTCTCGCTGATGTCGCAGGTAGACCCGCGATGAAGGCATAGATCTCGTCTTCTCTCCTCATCCGCGGTGCTCGGTTGAGCAGCCGTTGGAACTCGCGCAAGTAGTCACTGATGCGGCCTTCACCTTGTTTTAGATCCACGAGGGCACCAATGGAAACCTTTCGCGGAGGGTGGATCGAAGGCACGCCGCTCCTCGTCGATCCGTTGATGGTAGCGGCCGATTGGCCGCTCTTCTCGGCGTCGCTGATCGAAGGAACGGCGGTCGTCGTCATAGTACTAGGAGCGGAACACCATCCTGAGGGACCGTCCAGCTCTGATACCAAATTGTTACGTGCCTGATCCTAGCACGTAACGAGGAAGGATATGGCCCTTAACGCGGACGAGACGAGCTGTTGTCGAAGCTAGCGCCTAGGCTGTTAATCGGAGCCACCGCCTATGAGATCTGATCTCGAACTAATTCATTGCTTGGATGAATAAGAAAGATACATGGCGTTCCCTTTTATAGGAAGGATTAACTTGAACTCTAAGAAAGAAATCGTAACTAATCCTATCTAATCCAACTACCTAACCTAATCTCGTGTTACAGTACATGGGTACTGTTCACGTGCTACAGTACCGTGTGTGCTGTTCACATGGCTTCGCCCATGGGCCATATCATTATACAAGAGCTTAGATATTGCAAGAAGTGAAGGAAATAGGTCTAAGCACTATCCAAGCATCGGTGCTAAATTAAGCATCTCCCCACCTCTAACCATCTGCAGAAGCACACGTGAATCCTACGTGGCAAAATAAACCAGTTTTTTCACCTAACCATCTGTGACATCCTCATTTTCAAAATAATAAGAATAAAATAAATAAATGATGATAAAATAAAAATATTTCATTTGCATTTTGTATTTTGCATTTGCATAAAACTTCTAACATTTTTACACTTAGATAAAAATGTCACATGTCGAAATTACTTTTATTGCATGTCAACCAAAATATATATATATATATATTATTGGCATGTCTTATATTAAAATATTTTATCTTTACATTGCATTTTTAAATGTCATCTCATTTTCCAAATTTCATTTGCATTATTAATTTGTTTTAGCAGAAATGAATTTGATAATTGTCATTTTAAATTATCTACAAATTTCTTTTTCTTTTTCTTTTCTTCCCTCCACCCTCTCTCTCCTTGCCACATGCCCCCCCAAGCTGTCCCAACCAGCTTCCTTGCATGGCTGCAGCCCCCATGACAAGGACACATGTACCTCTGTGAAATACCCAAAATGCCCCTCCCCTCTCCTTCTCTCTCACACGTCCTCACACTGCCACACCCACTCTCTCACTCAGCTCCCTCTCCAGCCAGTCCCCTGCTGCTCCTTCCCCGCCGACCGTGCCACCCCCACCTCGTCGCCGTCGCCGACCCCGACGCCGCCGGTGAACTCCCTGCCACCTCCTCCTTCTTTCTTCTTCTTCCTTCTCCTTTCTTCTTCCATCTTCTTCATTTCTTCCTCCCCGTGCTGCCTTCATGTGCGTGCATGCATGCAGCATGCATACCTTCTTCTGCATTGAAGCCACTCACGCCAGTGCTCGCCTCTGCTAAGCGCCGCCGTGGTCAGGCCGCCGTTGCGTCTTGCCCAGCCATGCCAGCGGCTGCCACTCCTCTCCTCGAGCCGGGCGGTCCCCACCGCTGTGGCCCAAGAGCGAGCTCCCGGCCGGAGCCGCCTCACAGAAGTTGCCGCCGACGCCGCCACAGACACTGCGTGGCCGCGCCCGTGCAGGTTTTCACCAAAGCACGCCATGCCGAAGCTGCTTTTTGCCACCACCGCCGTCTCTGCACCACGCCGCTTCACTCGCCATCTTGCTGCCGACCTCGCACGCCGTGTCGCCACATTACCATTATTGCCGCCTTGCTGCCGCCACGCCCGCCGCTTAAGGCTGCCGCCGCCTGCCTCTCCCCGTCGGCCCACGCCGCCGACCACCTCCGCCACCACCCCTCGCCTTGCCTCGCCCACATTAGCGCCGACCTCACCCGGCCGAGCTTCTGCTCGCCTCGCCTTCTCTCTCACGGCTCTCTTCTTCCTCTCTCCCCATGGCGCCTCTCATTTCTCTCTCTCTCCCCTCCTCTGCTTCTCTCCTCCTCCCCGGTCTCCCCTTCCTCCCTTCTCCTCACCGACCACACACTGCACCGTCTTGCCGTCACCGAGTGCCACCCTCGCCACGGCCCTCCTCCTCTCTCTCACCACCCCTCCTTTCTTCCCTTTCTTTCTTTCTCTCTTTCTTCCTCTCTCTCCCGATTTCTCTCTCTCTCTCTTCTTTTCTCTCTCTCCTCTCTCTTATCCAAATAGTGGGAATCCGGTTGGGCCTTGGCAGCCTCCTTGGGCGGCCCACAGGCCCAAGAGCCATTTTCCCATTTTCGGATTTTCCAGATAATGGAATTCCTGTCTAATTCATTACTAATTCATTTGAACTCGAATCCGGCAATTCCAGTTCCTAAAATTTGTAAAATTCATACCTATTTCGAGAATTTTTATATTTATATTTTATTTATGTTATTTATTGTTATTTCTTGTTGTTTGTTCCGTTTATGTCGCTTAGATCGTTCGGGCGCCGAAGTAGGTTTTCTCGACGCCGCCGACGCACCGCCGGAGTCCAACTACCCCGAAGGCAAGTCTTTCACTAGAAAGCCTAATTTCTGAGTTTGTCAAAATCGCTAATTAATTAAACCGTGTTTACATTACTTAGATATTCCCAAAAGGTCTCTCTCTTGTCGGACGTGCACCCACCGCCTGCATTTGCCGATTAGGATAATTTATTTAAATAGTATCTTGCTGTTATAAATTTTAATTGGCTTAGCAAAACTCCATTCAACATCGGGGAGTGAATTCCCGCAGCTGTTATCATATGTTATCAATACTGTGTTCCTCCTGAGAATTGTGTATCTGCGCATGGATATAGTGAACTTGGGTTATGGTGGGTTGCTCATTCTTTAATTAAAAACTTGACCAACTAATAATCGGGATCGGGAGCGGTTGGTTTGCATGGTGGGTGCCGTCGTGCACGAGAATTGGGTTTGTGTGGGTTGGCCGCTCCGAGACTAAGGACCGATGATTGTGACACGCTTAACTGAGAATTTTCCGTGCGACCGCAAGCCCGGTATGGGACGGGCCTGATCTAGAGGGAGAGTAACTTCGATGTTGTTCACCGTTCCTGCACCGTAGATGGGGTCCGTGGGAACCATCGCCGGTGTACTGCCGGAGACTTGTGGACCTATCATTTCTCCGGGTACCTGTGTGGATATCAGGTGCAACCGTGGCAAACTCGGGGTTAATTCTCTGAAGGGTCTTGTTACGGTACTCTTCGACGGGAGGGTATTGTATCTTGTGGCTAAAGCGTACAACCTCTGCAGAGTGTAAACCCATTCGAATGGCCGAGCTCCCGGTAAAAGGGCGACTCAGTGGTCTTTCACAACGTAGCTTCACCTTAATTAATATGACACGGGTAAGGTTTTCCGGCATGTGTGCCGTTGCTAGATGAAAATGTGATTGGTTTACGAGAATGGAGAACATGTGTCGCGAAACTGAGAACTTTGAGATATGCGAAACTTGAGCTGGAGAATGAGAACTTAGCTATTTCTTTGTTTATTATGAGCATTGATATTTGTTTATTAATGTTTTCTTAAACGCTTTTATACTTCTAGGTTAAATGCTTTTATGCAAAAGAACCCCCAGCTTTCCTAGGATGAGCCTTAGCCTGGCCCTTCCCAAGAAAGACTTGCTAGCATTCGTATGCTAACCCCGCATCTGTGCGGGGCTGTTTCTATCGTTAGCAGGTCAGGAGTTCGAGGATGCGCAGGACTTCGTTGCTGTTTTCCCGGAGGTGGATCCGGACTACTAGCGGCTTCCCGGATAAGCGTGTGCCTGTGGCCGTGTTGGGTCGCCACCTTGGGTTTATCCTATTATTTGTATTAGTCAGGACATGTTACTATGAATAATGTAATATATTGCTCCGCAGCACTCTGATGTACTTTCTAAGTTAATGCAGTGTGGCAATGGTATTGTGTCTCTGTTTACTGTGGGTACATGCACTGATCCTTGGGACACGTACTGCTAACACAGAGGGGTTCGGTTTAATAAAACCGGGCTCTGACACCATCTCTCCAAACACCATGCATTGTACATGACCCCCTTTCACAATTTATAGTTTTAAAACTTTGAAACATTGTATTTCCTGCATTCTAACTCTATATTGAGTTATTCAAATTTCTAAATTTATGTAAGATCGTGTTTTGCTTGATGTTAAACGTTAATATTTTCTGAATTTTCTTTTTTCTCACGTTTTCATGAGACATGGTACCCCATTAATTTTTGAAATAATTTTTTATTTCACTTTCAATTTTGAGTGTACATAATTTTCTAAATCCATAGAATTTTTTCATAACTTTAAGAATTTTCTACATTTTTAGGAATAATCCTATTTTCTAACGTATTAAATAGGCAGGGACATAATCATCTTTATGTAGCTCCATCATGGTTTGACCGATCAACAATGGCATAGAAGGGGAAAAACTGAAAATGAGATGACATACAAGGTTAGAGTGACAATGTGATAACATAGAAGGGATTAGCAAAATATGCAATGCATACAAGGATTTTTCAAAAAAAACATAGTGGTGTTTGGTGTCCGGTGAGTGATAATATGTCTTAACTTCTTCCCTAAAAAGTTGTCGTATGGTGGTTCCATCTTTACCTGCAAAGACATTCTTATTAAAAAATGATTTACCCCAACTAACATACTCTTCTTTGCACCAGCTTAGCCCTAACAATATCCATGGGAGAGTGGTCGTAGCCAGGGTTTTGAAACCCGTTTTGGAACCCAAAACCGCTAGTTGACCAGGCCGGTTTCCCGCCAAAAAGGGTAAAAACAGCTCAAACTCAAATTTAAAATTTACAAATCCGACGGATGGTTTTTCACCGGTTTCCGGCGGTTTTGGCTGTTAACCGCCGATTTCTAGCGGTTTTTGACGGTTTTTACTGCCTTTGAACCCAAATGTTCTCAAAAATACAATTCTACTCCATTTCTTTGCAAAAATAACCATGAAAACGATGTCAATTTATTTTTTTGCTTTGTACAAAATGTTCTAAACAAAGATTTTTTTGAATTTTCTTAAATTTTTAAATTCAAATTTGAATTTTCAATTTGGGCGAGCAAAAGCGGCGGTTTTGGCTTGACCCCACCGCTTTAGCGATAAACTGATGGTTTTACCGGTTTTGCAAACCCTGGTCGTAGCATGTGTGCTCTCCTCCCCCGCCCCCTCTCTCTCTTTCACGCCTGTTACTCCTCACCTTGACACAATGGCTAATCTTTCCGAGTTAATTTTCTCAGTTTTATTAACCCGAGTTGCTCCTTATTATTGCTTTAAATTTGTATTTCTTGTTTCAAGTTGTGATTTCGAATTCTTGATTATTTTTATTATATTGATGCTTTATTACATTGCCTTTTATGATATAACTCATAGACCATACGTATGGGAGTCCTATATCTTTCTTAGGGCACCTCGTGTTCGGGCGCCTTCATGTTGGTCGTCGCCTCTAGTACAGGCAAGTACCACAGCTACCTCCTACAAGGTTGTCACCACATCCACGCCATCACGACTAGACTTGATCATGCCCCGGGTCGGGCCAAGCTTGGAAAAGCCCGGTCACTTTGACCCGAGCTCGGCCTGGCCCTAAAATTTTTTTGATTCACCGGGCCCGAGCCTGTCCCAAATGCCAACGAGAAGATTATACTAAATTAAGTAGGTGTTAGTCTAGTACCGTATCCCTTACTATCTTACCCTTCCTTTGCACCCCACTCAAAAAAAAGGGTGCTCCGGAGGTAGAAATCGAACCCGCCAAGAGGGCTCCCTAAATTGGGGATTCACCGAGAAGAACAACCGGCAAACTGCTTTTAAAGGGAAGAGAGGTAGACTATGCCTTTCTTTCATTTCTTTTCTATAGGGTAGGAAAGAGCTTTGAGAGTTCTTCTTGTAGGGGCAAGTGACTTCAAGAATCGCTCAATTCGGTCCTCTAGGGTAGGAACTAATGAATAAAAAGGATTGGATACCACCCACACCCTCTACCATATCTATACAAATAGAATAGTCCTTTTATACTGATCGCTAAGTGCGGAGACCGGAATTGAACCCGTGACCTCAAGGTTATGAGCCTCGTGAGCTACCAAATTGCTCTACTCCGCTCTGGAGGGTCTGAAACCGGTGGACTAAAAAGGTTGAATACTGAGACCTCCACCATGACAGCCTCTACCATCTCTAGACAAATAGAATAGTCCTTTTCTCTGAGAAAGGAGCGGGTAGCGGAATCGAGCCCGCATCGTTAGCTTGGAAGGCTAGGGGCTATAGTCGACGTTGGTTGATTCTTTTTAACGTCTCTAATTCAAAACTGAACATGAGATTTTTATTTCATTCGGCTCCTTTATGGATATTCTCACCACTTAACATCTATGTCAGCTTTTCTATCTGAATGGAACCAAAGCTCTCCGCTTTCTAGATGATCCCCATAGAATAGGAAATAGAAATTCTACTAAATCTATCTAATCTACTTACTTCGTTCCCTAATTTCAATCAAGAGATCCTAAGGAAAAGAATTAGGTTTCCACCGAGCTGAAAACAATATGATGATGGTTCTAGTAAACCAAAACTACCGTTTTTTAGTTATTTGGCTTCCATTTCCTTTTTCAACAAATGAAGGTTTACTTACGATTGGAAATGAACTTTTTTGTATTTTCATCCATAGATCCTTTACTCATATTTTATTTCCAAATATGGAATACTTAATCCAATGCAAAATTATGCTTCGCGACTCTGTACTCATAATCCAATAATCCAATTTGTATTTTGGATGCAATTTCAATTAGTCTTTGGATACAAATCGCGAAAATGTATATTCTTCCTCAATATGCTATTGAGAGGAAAAGGATTAAATCCTTTATAAGAATTAAAGTTTTCATCGGAGGGTCCACCTAGACTGAGCAAAAGAGGGCTTCATTTCGATTCTCCAATTTGGAAAATCAAATATTAATTTCTTTTGTATGAACAGAAAATACGATGACTCAAAGAAGTTCCCTACCACGAACTTTGTACCGCGCGCATTAGTTAGAACAACTAGGAAAGTAAGATAAGATAAGCAAGAATAAATATTTGTCGGAATAGCAGAATGCAAAATTAAGAAATGCAAAAATGAAGAAAAGGTAACCTAATCTCACCTCCTTCTGTACCATAAAGAAAAGAACCAGCGATTTTGACTATTCTCTAAATCTAAAAAGAAAAAGAAGTGCCTCTATTTAGAAATTTATCTACTAAGGTAAATAAATCATACTCTATCTATATTATTAACGAATATGTATCCCAACCCATCTCGAGGTATTTGTATCAATGCCTATTTGTTAGATCCTTTTTTCTGTGCCAGGAACCAGATTTGAACTGGTGACACGAGGATTTTCAGTCCTCTGCTCTACCAATTGAGCTATCCTGGCCTTTTTCTTGTGCATCATCCAAGTAGAGTATTTGTATCTATGTCAATTAAAGGGACTAAAAAATGGTCGAAGATGGTCTAACAAATCTTCGAATCCAATGGCGCCCAATGCAGCCCTAAGTCAATCCGTCAATCCCCACGCCGAGCAACGCCTCCACCCAGCTCTCCTGATCTTCTCCCAAACCCCCACCACTAGCCGCCGCCACCCGCCGGCTCGCCGCCGATGGTCCCGAAGAGTTCGGCGCCAGGGCCGCTGGCGGCTGGTTCATCCGACGAGACCTCCTCCAGTCCAGACCCCCACGGTTCGTCGGAGTAAAAGGAGGACAAGCCCAATTGCAACCACCAGTCCCCGCCGCTGCAGAAGAGAGAGCAATCGGAGACCGCTGATGGGGAGAGAATAGGAGGCGGTGCTGATGGAGGGCGATTCATCAACTCCGGCGCGCCGCCGGATCCCGACACCGAAGAGGAAGGACCCGAAACTGGAGATCTTTGTACTCACAGAAAAACCATGATAAGAGTAGAAATGCGCAAGAGATCACTTTGTTCTTGTATTATGTAAGAAAAGACAAGAATGACCTGCGTAGTAGTCTCAAGACAGATGATGCTATCCTTAGGAGAGAGGATGGTACAGATTCACCCATGAAACCAACCTGCCATCTCTGTTTGAAGCCATATTGCTCAGACTTGATGTGCAGAAGTAAGTCCACATGTCGTTGTTGTATCAAAAAGTTTTTTATTCTCGCTGTGTTATTATTATCTTCATGCTTTTTTCACATATATTCTCTTGTATCCAGATTGGTTTCATGGAGATGTCTTTGAGCTTTAGGAGACAAAGGATAATTAAAATTGGTTCCATACAGATGCTGCAGACGTAGAAGGTGTGCACTATCGAAATGTCCTCATCCAGACCATTTTTACTATAAAGGCTTGAATCAGGGCCTATTAGTCAAGAAAATCTAGCTGATATGCTCTCAAATGAGGAAGCTGCTGGCACAACAGATGCTGAACCACTGCTTGCTTGTTTGAAAGAGTTGGACCAGCTATAGAAGAAACCATCAATACTGATTTCTCAATTAACATGGAACACTTTGTCGGAGGAAGTAATCAAGGGATAAACTTTATAGATCGTTCTTCCCATTCCATTCATCCAGTTGCTAAGTAGAACATGAGCATGTTGCAAGGGCAGAACTTGTGGCAGCTACGAAGTCTGAAATTGGTATATTTGGTTTACATAATATAACTAGTTGTTTGCCAGCACCAATTTCTGTAGATTTTTTCTAGCACCATTGGTGGTTGTTAATACAGAATTCAACATGCTTTCCTTGTATGATTTCAAATAAAAGAAATATTAGTACCTCTTTTGCCTATTGACAATTCTTTTTCTGCATAAGATCTAACTTTCAAGTAATGCCTTGATTTTTGGATTTAAGAACGACAAAGTATTTAGTTATTTACACGATTCTCCCATACATACATAAAATGATTGTATGTGGTGGCATATGCTTATAGGAACAAGGCTGATTAGCAAATGCATAGTAAAGATTAACACTTTATAATCATGTAACCAAGGCAGGATCATGCTGACATATATTTTTTTAATGTTTGATTTACATGTTGAAGCTCGAGTAAATCCCATGATAGAATTGGTATTTTATAAAAAAACAATTATTGGATATTGAGTTCAATTGAGAGATTAGCGTGTCTCTTTTATGTCTTTGCATAATCTAGATCTGTTAAATATTTCAGGAGGTTCGACCATATGATGAATGATTTGCATGTTCCACATGTAACACACCTGATACTTGCCAACCATTGGGCCTTCTAGATCCTGTCGATGATATGCTCTGGCAAGTTGCCACAACATGGAGCTACTTTGACAAAGACCAACTTACCATACTTCCCTAGACTATGTGCCAGAATTGGCTCATGATTTATGGATTTTGTTTTTTGATGTTTGCTTTCTTATTTGCACTTCAGTATGATGGGTTTGGGTGATTGCTGCGGAGACTGGTTCATTGTATGGTGTGTGAGACATGGGGGTCACCTCACCACTAACGAGATCAAGGCGACCTTGGATAAGCTTCATGAAGTATATTATTGCCTGTCATCAAGATAATGTTAACCCCCAATCAAAATGCTCCGCATGTCGCAGGGCCGCACACCGCATGTGAAGAACTCGTGTCTCCCTTTCTGGCTTGCGTTGTTCCTCTTTTCTAGCTACTAACCACAACCTAGCAATCTCTTGTCTACTGTCATCACCCTTGATTACAAAGATACGTCTCCCATATTTCTAAATTTTAATGATTGGCAGATTTGACATTGATTTCATAACTATCATTAGCATATAACTTTATGCTTTATATATTCCTCTCTAGTTCTTCAATGTGTGTTACATATCTATAGAAAATATTAATTAGGCAATATTTACTGCATACATAAAAACTAGACGTGATACCATGGGCCTATGGTTAAGTGTCAAGATATAATTATCTCTGTTTTTTTCAATATCAGTGTTCTTTAATTGTTAGGCCAACAAGCAACAACCATGAAGAGGAAGAAAACAATTTTTTTTTTGAGAAAGTTGATTTGAGCTCTCAGCCTTGTAGAATTTTTTTGTCTAACCAATGTGTAAGCTACAAGACGTGATAGCAAATCCTAATCCGACTGACATGCACACTCCGTCTCAAAATATTGGCTGTGTCATAAGATGTTTCACACCATGCTAGAATTATAACAACAGGCTACAACATATGAGTGAGACCTAGTTTAAACAACTTCAAATTTTGGAACTCCCTTATAATAAGCATGACGGCTGACATGGACACTCAGATATATAAACTCGTTGAGCTTCATCTTGCTTTTTAGGAGAGTCCCAAAATTTGAAGTCGTTTACCTAGGTCTCGCTCATATATGTTATAGTTATTATTCTAGCATGTTGTGGAAATTCTAATGATGCAAAAAATATTACGATTAAGAGTTTGCGCATTAGTTGGATTAGGATTAATGCTATCAAGTCCAGTAGCTTGCAGGCTGGTTGGAGTAGAATTTTCTACAGAAGTCTGAGAAGTTGAATCAACTTTCTTAAAAACAATCTATTGTTTTCTTTCTCTTTATGGTTGTTGCTGTTGGCCTAACAACTAAAGCACACTGAATATGTTGACACTTACCTATAGGCTCATGGTATCACATCTTGTTTTTATATGTGTAGTAAATGCCTACTTCATCTTCTATAGATCTATACCACAAATTAAAGAACTAGAAAGTAATACATAAAGCATAACACTATTGACCGATAAAGATTAAATCAATATTGAATTGCTGATCATCATTATAATTTAGAAATATGGGGCACGTACCTTTGTAATCAAGGGTGATGATTGTTGATAGGAGACTGATAGATTGGTGTTAGTATTTGGAAAAGAGGAACAAAGCAAGTTGGCAAGGGAGATGCGACCTTGCGACGTGCGGACATAATTGGGTATCAAAGGAGGGGCATGCAGCGCAGTGTGTAACTGAGATGCAGACATGGGCAAACATGTAGGCTTTATGTCTTTTGGCTTTTATACGTGGGCTACATGTATTAGTGCTTATTTGATCGGTTGGCCAATTTTGACATATGGGAAATTCCCATTTCAGTGTTTCAATATTTTTTTAGGGCGGGGGATCACCATAATAGTTTTAGGGCTCCAGAGTCAGATGCTCTTGTTACACAATCATAATAAACTATGCTATCAAGTGAGGAACCTGTTGTGTGTTGCTAATATGACATGTTTAACTAATAAATAATATCTTCATTCTTGATAGGGAATCTGGAAGCTGTACAGTGATGTATCTTGTGTTTTTACAGATAGTTGACATGTCAGAGTATGTACTGTTTATTCAAGAATTCTGGACCATGGTGCTTTAGTAACATGAATGATTGTGTACTGCAGCAAAAGGCAAGTTCAGCCTGGGTATGTTATTGACATGGTTTCCTGTTATTTTCATCAACTTAAACAAAATCACTCATTGCTATAACTTATAAGCAATATATAGAGCGAAAGGCTCCTCCAGCTCTTCATAGAGAATGCTCTGTTGACTGTTGGCTACAAGTCTACTAATTGGGGCATCTGACAAAACAATTTTCAGTTGATAATTTTTTTGAACGGGACAGTTTATAAATTTCAATGTGCAATTTAGTGAAAAGCAAAGGAAAACTCTAATAGATTCTTCAATTGTATTGATTCTGTCATGCTTTTTCAAAAGGGATACCCCCATTTCTGAAAGTGCATCTAAGCACATAAGTGATTTTGGTGATTAATGACAAACACATATAATGACAATTATTAGTAATGTGTGCTTGCCTAATGTCAAACCTCTAGTATGTATTTATTTGTATTATGAGACTAACAAGTTTGTTGCTAAGATCATTTTAGTCTCATCCAAATGGAGGAATTCTTTAGGTCAAGTGAATAAGCAAATATGAGGTATGCAATCTCGATATCCCTTCTATATTTATTATTGCATTCCTCTTACGCAAGTGCATATTGAACTTTATGTAACATATTGCTTATATATATGCATATTGGTTCATGTCATATCAATTTGTGCATATATATTCACTTGAGTTCAATATGTGGGTTGTTTCTAGTATGTTAGTCTTAATTAGAATTAAACTTCATATGACTATAAATTGATATGGTGCATGCTTGTCTTGTTTATATATCTTCTCATGCACATCACTTAGTGAAGTTTAATATAGATTGTTCCACAACTTCACTCTAGCTTGAATATTATTTGCACATGTGTAATTCTTGTATATTTTATCATGTGGATCATTGCGCATGAAGATTGTGGTCCTTGCCATGGTTTAATTGTTTCATCATATTGCCAATTATTTCTCTAGTGCATCTAGCTCCATTACATATTCATCATGTTGCACTTAGTGGAGAATCTTTCTCTTATCAAGTGTTTCCACTCATATTGTGCATATTTATATGAAACACTTGTTGTACTTAATTGCTCACAAATATCAACTTATTCATATCCATTGAGCTTTTGGGACTAATGCCTTTCATGAGTGTTTTGGAAAGAATTAGGTCCCGTGAGTGTATGATGACCAAGGTATGTTGAAGGATGACGGTCAAGCCGAGGTCAACAAGACGACGGTGTCACCAAGAGTTGAGGACTAAGTCAAGATCGGCTTGGCATGGAGATCGTCGAGGAGCATGATCAAGTCAAGGTCGATGGGACGAGAGTCTCATGAGATGAATCGAGTCAAGTTGGATAAGGTGAAGGCTTCATCAATCTTTTGATAAAGGTTATCATGCAAAATGAAGAAAGAAAACGGCAAGTGATTATTCTAGACTTGTATTATCTTTGATTTAATTTGAGTGTAAGGATTGCCGTACTATTAAGAGGGATGTGATGGAGAATGACTTCTAGATGTGTCAAGTGCTCAAGTGATCCATCCTTGTGAAACCTAGAGAGAGTGTGGTGTTGGTGGTGTCGGAAAGTGAGAGTTGTAGGTCTTCCTTGCCTTCTTTGTGAGTTCTACATTTATCCCTTAGGATTTGAGGTGTGAGACCTTGTTGGTTGTGTAGCTCTCGTTCTTAGCTTTCCGTAAAGCCCAAGATCACCCAAAACGGAGTCCGGAGTCAAAAGTTACGACCGTTTTCGTCGGACGGTGCTGGTCCTAATTTTAGGAACACCGGATAGTCCGGTCTTTAGGACAGTCCGGACCAAATCTGACGCTGAGTTTCTGCTCCTTAGTTGGTGCTAACCGGATAGTCCGGTGTTAGAGTCCGGATAGTCCGGTCCGGCGCAGACCTGCAGCCAACGGCTAGATCTTGGGAGGCTCTATTTAAACCTCTCTCTCTCTCCCCACTTGCAAATAGCCGTTGTACCACCATTCCTTGAGCTATCCCATTGTTCTTGAGCCTCAAAGCACCCCTCCACTCTAGATCTTTGTGATCCCCTTTGGAGAAGGGTTTGGAAGAGTTGGGAGGAGGATTTGAGTGAGAGTTGGAAGAAGGGTTTGGAGGTGATTCCTTTGTGGAATTAGTGTGTTCTTGAGCCCTAGTGACCCATCCACTCTTCGATCTAGGTGATCCCCTTTGGAAGAAGAGTTGGGAAGAGTTGGGAGGAGGATTGAGTGCAAGTTGAGCAAGTTTTGGATCTTTGAGCACTTGTGGTCATCTTCAAGTTCGTTCTACGTGTGCGTTTGTTACTCTTGGAGGTTGAGGACTCCTAGACGGCTAGGAGTTGGTCACGAGCCACTGAGCTTTGTGTGGTGCGCCGTGTCAAGTTTGTGAAGGCTCGATTTCGCCTCCGCAAGGGAAGAAATCAAAGGAGTGAAGCCGGCGAGTGCATTGTGCAACACTGGTAAGGGAAGGGTTGAAAAAGACCCCGGCTCAAGTGTGACCGAGCCGCCTCAACGGAGATGTAGGATCCCCTCAAGGATCCGAACTTCGGGAACAACATCTTCGCGTCTCTATCTTCATCTCGGTTTTATTCCTTTCACTCTCTAGCTTGAATTACTTGTTTATTTTGCTATTGAGTTATTGCCTTGCCTTGTGTGATACTCCTACACATATTTGCTTGTGAATTATCTTTGGTGTAGATTGTATCCTTGAGATTGTGAAATTTGTTTTGGAATTCAAAGTCCCCTGTTTCTGTGTAGACCGGACAATCCGGTAGTTGCACCCGGATAGTCCGGTACCTATCGGACTATCCGGTCCTGACCACCGGACTGTCCGGTTAAGCTTCCGCATTTAACTCTGAATTATTGTTTTAGATTTTGAAATCACCTATTCACCCCCTTCTAAGTGACATCCCGGTCCTTTCAATTTCCATTTCACAAAAACGGAAATACAAAGTCTTTGGTTCTTACATCACAACACCTTTTCCATCACTTTTTTCATCAACCACTACTGAAAAGTAAAATATACCACCCGTCAGGGTAAACCCCAGAACTAGAATCTCCACAGCAATTACTAGCTGAAACCACTTGCTTAGTTACATGAACTTTTGTTACCCAAAAGAAATTGAACCCAAGTATCTACTCCCAACACTAGCTACCTACACTCAGTCCAGCCTTTTATCCTCGCCACATCGTTCTTTTCAGCTGAAAAGCTTCTATGGATTATAATATGAAAAGTCGTGTGTTTGCTTTTGGGGGTTTAGAGAGGCTAAAAATAAAAATTGGTTTTGAGTGATTCGAGAAGAAACACTACGATCTTCAAAGATGGCTACAAAGCATTAAAACGTTTGGCTTGTACAAAAAGAACAAATTTCTAACTGTAGATTATAGTATTATCTGAATTTAAGCTAGAGAGAACAAGGCAACCCTTCAATCTTCAGCTGCCCCCAGCTTGATGAGCGCGCTTCACAGAGAAAGCCATCTTTGCAAGCTTATCAGCTCCTGCCTGGATAATCTCTCCAATGTCACTCTTCTGCATAGCTTCACAATAATGGATCAAGGAACAAACCTGATGAATAATTACCAAGGGACAGTTTATTCTTTTACCCTCAAAGAATGTTTATACATTTCTTATTTGTCAAATATACCACAAAACAGCAGCCAAACAAATAGACCCAATAACCTTTTGTTGTCAACAGATCTTTAATCCAAGCATGATAATGCACAAGCAAATTAGGTCAGTAAGAAGAATTCAAACAAGCAGCAATCATACCCTAAATGACTTTTGCAACTGCACAATTAAACATCCATGGTCTCTAGTTTCTATCTGATTACAAAAGCAACAAATAGGATTACCCAGCCAATTTCTCTTTCTTTTTTGTTGAGTTTTCTTTAGTTAAAATAGCATTGTTTTCAACAAGCCAGAGGAAAATTTTAATCTTCAAAAGGATCCTATCTTTTCTAATTTGATTAGAACTCCTACCCTGAGAATGCCTATCCAAATGATCATACATGGATTTAACATAAATACACTTATTCTTCTCCCAACTCCAAACACAGATATCTGATCTATCAGCATTGTACGACAGTTTGATTTTTTTCCACCAGTTTTCCCCTCTCCTTTTTTGATCTGGAAGTAACGATCTTCTAAAAGAAATTCTCCAATCCATGCCAAGATGCTTCGTAACTAAAATCTTTCTATCAATACAGATATTGTACATATCATTAAGAATCATCCAGAAGGTAGACTTAATTAGTCTCATATTCCCATCACCTAGAATAAATGAAATGGATTTGCCTTTGACATATTATGCAGAAACAATTCTTTGGCACAAACCTCTTTTAATTTCTAATTTCCACCACCATGGTTCTGTCATGCTATTCAGCTGATAAGATCATTTCATCTTCTACTAATTATTTGTGCTACTAAAAGGCTCTTGACAAGAAAATCACTTATGGAAAACTACATAATACATAGGACCTACCAATCTAAAACATCAATATATGCATCTTTGCATAAATTTCAATGATAGGCCTGAAAAAAATTATACACATATGTCCAGGAACAACAATGCTCCTAGTTTGCGATATTGAAGTACATGGCTGATCTAAACTGGAACCATATCATGTATGCTGCTGCAGACATATAGATGCCAATACGACAAGATAATCTAGCTGGTAATGAGAAAAAGGTTCATTGATATCCTTAGCAACAACTGAAATACCTAGCCCATAGAATATCAGCATGCCCTATACTGCATACTAGATTGAAGGTGCTTCAACTTTAAATATGTTTTTTTTAATCTCAGCTTTTGTCCACTTGTTTGTACCTTTTTTTAAGGTAACTTGTTTGCATGTCACCAACTTGTTTATTTCTTGTAACCTAGATTTCTTGAAAATTCACTGAAATCATATGGCTTGAGTTATTCATCTACCTTTTTAAAGTGATCTCCTATTGATGCAGCTTGCTCTTTCAGATACACTTGCAGCCAATGCTTGATCATGTGGATCTGATGCCTGAAAACTCAAACTCACCCTTGTGCCATGGCATACATATGGCAAAGCAAACAATAATATGTCCATGCTTCATGCCCTTTTTGGGTGCTGACATGTAATCGTACTGTAAGTTTTACCATGTTGATGCTGTATTGACACTGTCAATTATGTCTGTAGTCTATATTGATTGCTGAGAGTCAGCACGCTCTGTACCTGTGTAGAACCATGCTTACACCTAGCTATGCTAGCAATGCTCAGGTCTCGTGGAAAGAATTTTTGGTGGCAAGCAAGTGTGGCAAACCAAAGACACCTTTGCTCAGAGCCCCGGATTTCTAGCAATAAGAAAAAATCGCATTGATTTCTCAGCCGAGCGCATGAAGATGCATGTGAAATATTGCATCATTATGTACCCAGTAACAGCATGTAAATTTTCATTTGGAACCGCGCACTTGCTATGCTTGAATTCCATTTGATCGAATGGTCCAGTGGGGGGAGGTAGATTGGGGTGTAAAGCGGTAAATATATATAAATTATACGTGTTTGATCTAATAATGGCTCAGTGAACTTCAACCTTTCTTTCGTGTACCCAAGATGTACTATTCGCCCGTAACATGGCACACGCGAATAGCAGCTTGACGCTCAAGCTAGCTCGAGTGGAGCAGACCAAGCAAAAGCACGGAGCAGTCAGCACTCAGCAGTGCACTAGGCCAGAAACGCTTGGTCAGTACGAGTATCCGAGCCACAAGCGCACGTTGGAACGCTACTGCTGCAACCAGCAGCTAGTAGAAGGCTCCCGGGAAGCGGCCACCGGTCAGGCACTTGGCGCAAACCAAACCGTTGCCACCCCCACCCCCACCCCCTCGCCCACACGCCCGGACACGGTGAACTCCCTCCACCGTTTTGAATTTGAAAACGCGCAGCCTCCCTCCCCTCCATTTTGCGGGAAAGCACGCACGCCGTCGCGTCGAGCAACGAGACGAAGCAAGCAGCAGCCTACGCGTGCCACTCGTACGACCTGGCCGACCCGGTCGAGTCGAACCGACACGCCGCACCAGGGTCCGGCAGCCCAGCCGGATCCCATCCCCCCACCCGGCACCCGCACCCGCACCCGCCCACCGCCTCTCCCTCACTCTTTCCGTCTTTCGACCCAGCCCCACGCCCGAGTGGGTCGCACTCGGACTCGGACTCGCGACTGACCCGAACCCGAACTCCGGGAGGCGGCGCGGGCCAGACCGGAGCGCGTGCGGTGCGAGCCAGAGCCAGGCTGCGTGCGTGCGAGCTCCTGCAGTTGCCTCGCTTTCCTTTCCTTTTTCCTACGCCCCCCCGCCTCCTGTGTCATCTCCACCTCTTCCCCATCTCCTCGCGTCCCCCTCCCCTCTCCCACCTCCTAGTGTTCACGCCGCCGCGTCGCGTAGGGTTCCAGCCGCCACCGCCGCGTGGGCTTCCGGGCCCCGCCCTGCCGCCGGCGGATTTCCAGCGGGCATCGCCGTTCCGCGCGCGGGGCATTCGCGTCGCCGCCGCCGACGCGAGATCGGTTGCCCTCCGGCTCTTCCAGATTCGCGTCTGATTGTTATCATCCGCACCCGGCCGCGTGCCTTCCGCGCACCGCGAATCTCGCCTGAACCTGTGCGAGATTCCTGCGATTCGCGGCGCGGATGGTTCTGTAGCGGGTGCCTGCTAGGGTTTTCGCGTCCGATGCTATGGACTCTATGGAGCCGCAGGAGGAGATGACTGTTAGGCAGGCGGAGGGTTCCGATCGGATGATGCTTGACGCCTCTCCGACGGCGGCCCCGGCGCCGGATGCTGGTGTGGTGAAGGGAGAGTGCGGCGTAGAGATCGCGGAGGCCAGCGCGGCAGTGGAGGAGCCCCCTGCTGCGGCGGCGCCCGCGGTGAGTGAGGTGTGGATGGCGGAGGCGGTTGAAGACATCGCTGCAAACCAAGAGCGTGTTGTGGCGACCTTGGTGAACCAGGTGAAGATGGACGCGGATGAGGGTAGCACGGCGGGCGAAGAGCACACTGCGGTGCCTGTGGCGAGCGAATCAAAGATGGCGGTGGATGAGAGCAGCAATCAAGAGCAAGACCACCCTGTGGTGGCTGTAGCAAGTGAGGTGAAGATGGAGGGAGGTGAAGGCAGAGTGGTGGATCAACAGCCTACCACACCTGCTGGCTTCAAAAAGGTGAAAGAGGACGAGGGGGAATGCTTAGTGGGTCGCTACATCAGCCGGAGTGCTGCAGGTAATGGACGGATCCATCTTGGGAAGGTTGCATCCTATGATAGCAGCACTGGCGTATACAGTGTGGTGTTTGAGGATGGAGAGGGTGAGGATCTGGGTCTTCGTCAGCTCCAGGAGTTGCTCATGGCTGAGGAGAGTGCTCCATCTGGCATGAAGGTGAGCTGCAGGAAGAGGAAGCTGGATTTGCTGGTCTCATCAGAGGCGAAAGGGCCACCAAGTAATAGGCTGAAGGGTGATTCATGTGAGATGTCTGCCAGGCCTGATGGGTCGCAGCAAAGCGGGTCTGGCTCGGATGTATCCGATGATGCAGAATCTTCGAGCAATTCATCAGATTCCACCAAAGAATTGCCAGCTGAGACATGTCCGCCACCGCCAGTTCAGGGCCCAGATTTACCTCCATCATCGGGGGACATCGCTGTTCCAGAAGAGTCCATAAGTTATCTTTTTTCTGTTTACAACTTCCTGCGATCATTCAGTGTGCAGTTGTTCCTCAGTCCATTTGGGCTGGATGATTTTGTTGCATCCATTAATAGCACTGTCCAGAATACATTGTTGGATGCTGTACATGTCTCACTACTGCGAGCGCTGAGGCGTCATCTTGAGACTAAATCCTCTGAAGGATCTGAACTTGCTTCAAATTGCTTGAAGTACTATAATCCCTCCCTTCACTAGAATAATTATTTTCATGAATTCGTGTCTTGGTACTTCAATGCTGATCTTTGTTTTTTCACTTTTCTTTGAATTGTGTGCAGGTATCTAGATTGGGCATTACTAGATGCATTGACTTGGCCAACTTTCTTACTGGAATACCTTTATGTAATGGGTTGCATTAAGAATCTAGGGGGGCAGAGTTTTGCTAGAAGCCTCCTAACCACTGAATACTACAAGCTTCCTGTTACCATGAAGCTTAAGGTCCTGCAGATACTCTGTGATCATGTCATTGATTCAGAAGAACTCAAAACTGAACTGGAGGCTCGGGAAGGCTACAGCGAGGAGATGGAATATGAGATAGATTCTAGTATTTTTGCAGAGTCTGGGTCAAGAACATTCTTGTCTAGAGTCTCAAAGGCTTCTGCTTGCAAAAAGACTGAGGGCTTGCAGAACTCGGAAACTGCTCCGAATGTAACAAATTCACAAGCTGTTGTAGCAAATGCTTCTCAGGATGGCAACAGTGATGATTGCCGATTATGTGGAATGGATGGGACTTTGGTGTGCTGTGATGGCTGCCCATGGGCATATCACTCGAGATGTATTGGTCTCAACAAAGCGTTCCTACCTCAGGGAGAATGGTTCTGTCCAGAATGTGTGGTTAACAAGCTTGGACCGGCATCTTCAAGAATAGAGCGTGGTGCAAGAGGTGCTCAAATGTTTGGCATTGATATGTGTGGGAGGCTCTTCCTAGGATCCTGCAACTATTTGCTAGTGTAAGCTCTTGCATATTAATCCTACATTACCTGGGGTTTACTAATGTTTTTATTCTGCATCACCAGTGTGTTATTGATTAATACTGCCAATTCATTTTGAATGCCAAAGGTCTGCAGTAAAGATAAACATGTCAACGCTGTAAAGTCGAAGTAATTTAATTAAGAGATGGGAATCATTTTTCATTTGACATGATAACCATAGTTAAGATGCACTCCCAAGTTCCCTAGTATGCTACACACTTTGTGCTCTCATGTAGTTCAGCCATTCATTTCACCTTCCCCTTTCTTAGTTCTGTTGCTTTTGCACCTTGTGCACAGCATAAATACCTGCCTTTTTTCTCTTGCCTTTCTTGGATTTATGGATGCTTTCTTCTATGTTAATTCTACAAAATAATGCAGGATTGGAACATCTTCAAATGCAGAGTCTTATGCAAAGTACTACAATCAGTATGATGCTGTCAAGGTCCTTGAAATACTTGTCTTTTTAGATGCATATACAGATATATGCAGGAGAATAACGGAGTACTGGAGGCATCTGCTTGATATATATCAGAATGGGAGATCAAAAATAGACAGAGAAGCTAGTGCAAGCCATACTGGCCATACCCCACAATCCAATATGTCATTGAGTGTTACTCCAATGAAAGTAGGAGATGGAAGCGTCTGGACAACTTTAAAAGACGGTGGGGACAATAAGACAGCAGTACTTTCTCAGATAAATGTGAAGCATGAATTTGTGCCTAATCAAGTTACAGTTTGCTCAGCTGAACAGCTGAAGGAACATAAACACATGATGACTAATGTCAGCACTGCCGCTGAGAAGAACAATGAAGTTTTTAAGCAAACTGCATTATCTCAGAACCACATACACTCTGCATCGAGAAATGGAGCTTTTGGGCCCACTGGGATGTCCTCAATTTCTCATCAGAACGGCTCCATGGTAACAGGTGTGTCTAATGTAACAAATGTACAGCCAGCACATGGGTTAGTTCGTCCAGACTTGTCTGCCTGTGGTTCAGGTATTGATAATAGCTTGCCGAGAGAAGATATTGGGAGCACCATTTCCGTGAAGGCAGACTTGCTTTGTCCATCTTATCAAAGCAAACACCCGCTTCAGCTGATTGCTGAAAATTTTGGAAATATGAGTGGTGGCAAGCCTGCTAAGGTGTCCTCTTTTAGACCTCAGGCTTACATGAATCTGTACAACCATGGCAATGTTGCAGCATCTGCTGCTGCCAATCTGGCTGTTCTCACATCTGATGAAGGTAAGGCTCCAGCATCCCAGATCGCCACAAACCCAAGGAAGAAAATGGCTGCAGATTGCGCTCTGCAAGTGAAAGCATTTTCCTCAGCAGCCTCACAATTTGTTTGGCCAAGTACCGAAAAGAAACTTATGGAAGTCCCAAGAGATAGATGTGGTTGGTGCCTTGCTTGTAAAAGTTCAGTAACTGGAAACAAAAGGGCTTGTTTTCTTAACTTAGCCACTGCAAATGCTGCTAAAGGATCTGCTCGAATTCTTAGTATCATGCATGTAATCAAAAGTTCTGAGAGCCATTTCCCAAGCATCGTTGCTTATCTAGCCAACATGGAGGAAAGTTTGCGTGGCCTTTTAGTTGGTTCACTACAAGACATACAGCAGAGACAACGTTGGCTTAAACAACTAGAAGCAGCTTTGAACTGCAGAACTATAGTACCCCTCTTGCTTGAAGTGAGTTATGTGATTTAATTCATGTTTGTATAAGCATCCTTGGATACTTCTCAACAATTACTTAAAGGCTATTTAGCACATTTTTTGGTATTCATAATCTGAAGACTGCTTATGTTATATATAATACATTATAAAGTTCTCAGAGTCAACCAGAAACTATTTGGGTATGGATTCCTGTGTTCTAGTTTGGCTGTTAAAATCCTGGGCATGGACTGGTTTCTGGCTAATAAACCTCTGCAAACCTGACCTCAACTCATAGTTCCTGTGCCTGGTGCAATGCCTATAGAAAATATAGAAATAAAAAATCTGAGCTAGATACATAAGCACTTCACGTGCATATATTGTAACTCAAATAAGAACCGAAAAAGGGAAGCAAACCAAACTTGTTACAATTACACCAACAATTTCAGCATTCAAAGAATATCAAAACAGAACAGTATTGGTGTGGCAAATTTGTCTAGTGCCTCACAGGAGCAACTCTTTGGTAATAAAAGGACTAGACTGTGAAGTTTTTAGTAGGAACAAGGAAATAATGTTTTTTTTTAAAATGTGGGAAATAATATGAAGACTATAGTAGCATAGTTAGTGTATTTATGTTCCTTGCTAATGCTCCTCTAGAATCAAGTTGGATGTGCAAAAAATAGCAGTAAAAGAAAGTTGAAACGTCTCTAAGAAAATTATTGCCAATACATGGCAGTGGAAAACAAAATGTGATTGCTATCTTACAAAAGTTGTTGCATGTTATGTGCAGTTGGAGAGTAATATTCGCGGCATAGCATTTTCTGCAAGCTGGTTGAAGCTAATAGATGACTGGCCTGTGGAATCTCCTGGTGTATCTGCTGGAGCATCCCGTCCTGCAGCACACCAAAGACGCGGAACTGGTGGAAGGCGGGGCAGAAAACGTTCACTGGCATCTGAATCTGCTACTGCTACTGATGATGACAACAGCTGGAAAGAGGTGAACTGGTGGAGCGGAGGAAATATTTCTAAACGTATTTTGCAAAGGGGGTCTCTTCTGATTTCTACCATAAGAAAAGCTGCTCGTCAAGGTATTACTCATATTTGACTGTTATTATTACTATTTGATCCTTCATATGTCTTGAGGACGAGGACAAGTTGATGTGTTCTGTTGCTCACTAGGTGGTAAAAAAAGGATAGCAGGTCTATCTTACCATGAAGGTTCCAATTTTCCAAGACGAACCCGGCAATTTTCTTGGAGAGCATGTGTTGGCTTATGCCAGAATTCTTCTCAACTTGCTCTTCTGGTTAGGACCTTCTATCTTGATGTTTGAAAGAGTATTATGTTGACCTATAGCTTAGCAGTGGTCCTAATATTCATCTCTCTCAGGTTAGATATCTTGATGCCCATATAAGATGGAAGGAATTCATCCCTCCAGATCAAATTCCTTCAGATGGAAAAAGCTCAGATGCTGACTTTTCTGCTCTCAGAAATGCAGTGATTTGCAATAGAAAAATAGTAGACAGTAAGATAAGATATGCACTTAAGTTTCCCAACCAGAAGCATCTTCCTGTGCGTATAACAAAGAATATTTTGGAAGCAGAAGATAATCAGGACGAGAATGGCAAACTGTGGTTTGCTGAAAACCATGTCCCACTGTACTTGGTACGTGAATTTGAGCTGAATTCTGTGGTTAGCTCCTTGCCTAGTCCTGGAATATTACTCTCCAATTGTTTCACCAATTTCTACCAAAGGCGAGCAAAAGCATATATTGGAGATGTCTTTTCTTATCTCTTTCACAAGGGAGATGTGTATCCCTGCACCTCATGCAAGAAGGATGTGACTTTCAGGTTTTCTTCTTCACCTTTTTGTTGTGCCTATTCAACTATTCTTTTTATAAGATACTGACTTTTATCCTCACCCCTCATATGTGTTCTTTTGGATGAATCACATGTAGGGATGTCGTGAAATGTAGCTCTTGTCAAGGTATGTAGTCAAAATGATAATTGATCAATTCCTGAGAGTCCAATGCAAAGTCACAATGTTTTCAACTAAAAATAACTTCTCACTTCTCAGGCAATTGTCATAAAGAGTGCACATCAAGATCCGTTGGTAGTAAAGGAGGCAATGCTGCTCCCATTTTGACATGCAAGCTATGCATTCAGAAGCGTAATCTTATGCTTACAAATTACAATACAAATGCAAGTTATGCCCTGCCTCAACAGAAGAGCAATGGTCAATTACCGGTGACTGCTCCCAAAATAGTCTTCAAAGTTGGTTCTTCCCATTCTGCTGAACCAGTCGCCAAGGTTGAAGCCCTGCCAGTTGCAAAGGTGGGAGCTCAGCCAGCAGCAATGGTGAAAACCCTGCCAGTGACGAAGGTTGAAACCTGGCCAATCACAAATGTGGGAACTCATAATATTGCAGAGGTGCAGGCTCAGCCGAAGACTAAAACTAAAAAACCCAAGCCAGAGAAACCAAAAAAACACAAAAAAGTTCAAGAGATCACATACTTTGGTCTTGTTTGGAAGAAAAATAAGAATGACAATAGTGGAAGTGATTTCAGGGCGAATGATGTTATCCTAAGAAGTAAGGATGGCATAGGTTCGTCAGTAAAACCAACTTGCTGTCTCTGTAATAAACCTTATTGTCCTGATTTCCTGTATGTCTGCTGCGAGAGGTGCAGGAGTAAGTCATCTATCATCATTACTTAAAGCTATATTTCTGTGTTCTCTTTTAATTTTTTTTACTTCTTGATATGCTTCTGCTTACAGGATGGTTTCATGGTGATGCCTTGCAACTTGAGGAAGAAAGAATAGTTGAATTGGTTGCATACCGATGCTGCAGATGCCGAAGGCGAGCCATACCAAAATGTCCTTATTCAGATGATTATAGGAAGCCTGAAGCAGAATTCAGTGAACAAACAGTTGCTACATCGTCACAGTCAACTATGCTTTCTAGTGAGGGGACTTTTGCTCTAGCAGATCAAGACCCACTGCTTGCTTCATATGGAATAGTTGAACCGGTTGGGGAAGAAACAATGGATGCTGATTTATCAATGAACATGGCAAGCTTTACTCCAGGAATTAATCAGAAGCTATCCATAAGAAGGGCACAGGTTAAAAATTGCGAGTATCTTGATCAATCTGGCATGCCTGTGACTGAGTATTATATTCATAATCAACCACCAGGGAATGCAAACATCAATTTCAGTCATTCGAATGAACTTTCTTTGTCAGAGGCTGATGGCGTGGATGCTTCAGAGCTATTGAGGTGGGATTTTTCCCAAGGAAAAGCATATACAACCCCTGATTTCGCCGCTAATTGCCAGTGGACCGACAGCAGCTGTGGAAGCTTTGTGGCCGATGAATATGAGCCGCAGACTTATTTCTCATTCACCGAGCTGCTTGAAGCTGATGACACACAGCTTGACAATACATTTGGGATGCCTACTGGCCCACAAAATGATGGTAACGGCACAGGAGGCTTTGATCAACAAGGAATCAGTTTTGATGAAATGGCTTTCATGGTAGAGGATGGGTCTTCAAATACGCACCTCCCGGCAAACGATCCCTCATGTGAAAAGTTAGCATGTCACAAGTGCAGGAATCCTCAGCCACCACCTGATCTAAAATGCGCAGTCTGTGGCCTGCGCATACACCGTAATTGCTCACCTTGGGATGAAAGTGAACAGCCTGCAGATAGTGCCGAATGGAGTTGTGGTTCATGCCGGGAGTGGCGATAACGAGCTTTGAACTTCCATTTCATTGTTACCGGAATAGCAGCTCGGCAGCAGTATTTGTTATGGCAGGTAAGCACAAGGATATTCTATTTGTACACGGTATACCTATCTGATTTCTGGGGTCAAGAATTGGGTTTATGGTTACTGAGCATGATTTATATTAAGGTGCAAGGCATCTCGTGAAGCGCACCGAGGATTCTGGATGGAAGCTGGCGTTGATTATTGGATATACCTTGACCACCACAAAGTTAGGCTAGTAAATGGCCACTGCGAAGTTAACACTGTATATATTAAAGAATGGGTCATCGAAAACCGTTTTCCATTCTTTAAGGTGGTTTGTTTTGCGGTGAAAATTATAGGCTTAGGACGCTGCTAGCTACGGGTTATATGGACATTGGGAGTCCTAGAAAGCTATTTTGCTGCCACTGTATTATCCAGCATTCTTTCTAACTTTTCTTTTGAGATAGAATTGCCCCGTTCTCAGAGTGGCTGTTGCTGTCCTTGATATATAGCCTCCGCCATTTTCCATTTCCCCAGTCATGTTACATTTACTCTCCGTGCTGCTTGCTGCTGAGAATGTGCATTGTATGTGAAATCTCGAGGAGCGTTTGATGTGTGCCTGTGAATTTAGTGAGGAATCTAGAATCCTAACTGAATATGGTTCTCAGCTATTAGTATTGTTGCGTAGATTAAGTGTCTTTTGTGCGATCTCGTCAAGTGCTACTGTATTTGTTTTTGTTATTAAACCAGAAACTGGGTAGACGTATAGCTCGACTTAAATCCAAAGTCCTGCGAGATGCAGAATCCATTGTAAATTACGGTAGTAGTATCGTAACTAGTAGACGATCGGACATCCATCGATAGTTTATATACAAAGTCCAGAGAGATGCAGAGTTAGGGCATGCACAACATTATAGAGTATTGACAATTGTTGTCTATATGGATCATTGTGGTTTTCATCTTTGTGGACTAGAAAAAATACCATTGCAACCACAATCAAACCGATCATGAAAGGGGCACGAGAATAAGAATATGCACACGGGATTGCTAGTTTCTAGGATGGAGTCGACTACTGGGATATTTGTAACATCCCATTTCGAAGGCAAAATTTAAAATTCGAGTGCAAATCAAAATTTCTTGTTTGAAATCAAATTCTATAAGAGAATCAAAACCTAAAACTAAATTTAAATCTTAAACCACTAAGCTCAAATTTCAAAAAAAAAAAAATCATCATATGCATACCATTTTGCCATTTCAAGACTCATTTGAACTAAGAATAAAAATGCAAAATTTAATACTTCAAATCAAATTTTAAATTTAAATTTGCATCTTGGGCTTGGCCCATCCTAGCCCATCTCCCTAGCAAGCCTCTCTCTCTGTCTTTCTTTCAAAATGTTCTCTCTCCCTCACTCTCTCACTCCCCGTTTGCCCACTGGGCAATACCCACCGCCACCGCCTTTGGGCTACCAGTCCATGCGCGCCACAGCTTCTCCATGTTGCCTAATCAAAGATCAGTGAGCATCTCTCAGCCGCTCTCTCTCTCTTTCTCTTAGCTGCCCAAGTCAATCCCTACCCACTAGTGGCCTAGCCCTGCCCGCTCCTTTGCTCAGTCTCGTCGCCTCGAGCAGTGCCGCGGAGCTCCCTCTCACCTTCCCTGTGCTCTCTGTCCCCTCTCAGCTTTAAAAGCCTCCTCGAGCCTCCTTGTGCTCTCTCCCTCTAGTCCCTCCGCCGCCGAGCTCTGACATCATCTTCCACCTATGATAGTGAGCCCTAATGGCTGAGGATGGAATAAAATTATGGTGTGGCGAAGTCCATAGGATGATTAAATAGTAGCACACAAAATCAAATCACGTTGTCACCATGAACGGGTTGATGGGCTCACCATGGGCGGAGGGCCCAATATGGCAATGTATGGCAGCTGTCATACCAAGTTGAGCCATAGAAGTCCAGAACCCCCAGCGCCCTAGGGTCAAAAAGGCTGGCTACAACCCATGCACAGCTCACAGATACACTTAGTCTCTCTGATATTAGCGATTTGCTACAGCCCAAAAAGCCATGCAGGCTTGCTAGTGGCTATGAATCTACGATTACTATACACAGCAATACAGGCACGGGCTGAAGGTAAATTGCTAATCACACTATGCGTCCGCATGTCTGCACTATCGCAGGCAAGCACCTGTTCGTCAGTTTGTCTCCTATAGCAGTAGGGCATGGCCGCCCGCACAAGCGCATAGTGGAACCGGCGCGGTTGACGACACCATGGCCTCAAGAGTCATGCCCTCACCGCATGGTGCGCACACCAGGATGTAGCCACGTAGGCACTCAGAAGCACGCCGACGTCCAGAGCACTAGGCTGCATCGCAGCACTATGCCAGGCCGGGCATGCAGTCGCATAGAGACATTTTCCATCAGTGATGGCGATGCTACCTCTAAAAGGGAAAAAAGTCTAAAATGAAAGGTAGTTTCATTGAAAACGATTTGTTATAAATATCATCTAGGTATCTTATTCCAAAATTATTCATAAAAAATTTTAATTCTTGGATAATTTCGTATGTAGAATTGATGAATTATTTGTCCAGTGGGTCAAACTCGAATTAGTGTATGGATTGATTTGATTTTGCGTGCTACTATTTAATCATACTATGGACTTCGCCACACCATGATTTTATTCTGTCCTCCACCACTGATCCAACATTGTCTTGCTCTGGTTTTTTCAATTCATTTTAAAATTAGTCGACCATTCATATTGTCTATATCACTCTCTCTATATGATTAAAAATAAGGCCTATATTCCTTTCTTGTAGATTTTCAGTAACATGTTAGCAATAAAAAGAAGGCTATGGTTTTTTTTAGATTTATAGTATGTGATCGTAAAGGAATAGCTGATATATTGAACATATTAAGGTTAGGCAATTTTTAAGTGCAAGGTGTATTTAGCATTGAGCCTATTGCCTAAGAAGAACCAAATTAGACAAATGAAAGCCTATTGAAGGTACACGAATGAACCGTCTACAGAGGCACGAGTAAAGAATCAGTTATATGATTTGTCTTTAATATTATTTATAGACGACACATTGCTTTATTATAGACAAAGGTCTTCTATACATGCCTTGATGCCTCTGCTTTTGGACGTACTCAACTATGTCCAAAGTCCTCCATATACTAATGGGCATCATTGTTTTCCTCATTTTACCTTATTGCACAGACTTGCATATTTTTTTTTTGAAAAACAGGATGGAGTGTGAATGACCAGAACGAAGCTTTGTCTTGGTAAAATACTGTGTGGCTTTTTCCACAAATATTTTGTGGCCGAATTAGAGACAACCAGGCTGGTCTCATGCAGCGGTTACTTGTTTGGCTGGCTGAACTCAGTCTCACCCCAGAGCCATGCCCACGTCATGCATTCTCAGAACTTCTCCAACTGTGTCCCGTCCGCGCTCTCGTTCCCCTTCGGATGGCAAAACGACCACGATGGGACCGTGCGTTGGTCTCCAACGGCGTCCCTTTCCGGCGAGCGTGCGGACGAGATAGGAGAGAGGTTCCCTCCGGCTTGAGATCCTCTCTCCTTTCCCAACAAGGCACGGTGACAGAGTGAAGGGGGACGGTTGTTGCCTCCCGCGCGACTTTGGATCCGAGGAGCGGCTGGAGACGCACCGGCAACGAGATCCGTCAGGAGCGCGGCGGGGCGTCCGTGGACACTGCAGGCGGAGGAGGAGGGCGGGGGGAGCGGAGAAGGGACGGACGACCTGGGGAGCGGCTAGAAGGAGTGGCGATGGTTGCGCAGGGCTCTGACCCGAATCGTCCTAGTCGGCGAGTGGCGGCGGCGATGCAATGGTCCACACTGGGCATAAAAGGTAGTTTTCTCCGGCTGTACTCCATAGGGTAGTGTTCTTCGGGGTGGGGGATGGGTACATTTTGTTGGGTTCAGCTTGAAATCGACACAGATCTTGGCAGATTTGGGGGCAGGTTCTTGGGAAGTTTGGCACGCTGTACTTGTAGAGTTCATCCTCCCATGTTCACCGGTGATGGGCCGGCGCTGCCGTGCACCTTGACGACGACCCGGTTTGCCTCATCGCTAGCGCGGACGCCGCCCTTGTACAGCTGGCACGTTGCATTTTGGTAGGGTTCGCTTGCACCCGTTCCCTCTTCCTTCCCATGCCAGCGTCCCTCGTCCTGGTAGAACTGCATTTCCATCCCAAATCTACTAGTTATACATTGGCTGTGCGGCTTTGCTTGCTTGGAATTGTGGTTTGGGGCAAGCATGATTTGCTTCCGATTGGGGTGGTATGGCCAACAAGCATGCAGGGCTAGGGAATTTTGTGCTGATAGATGAACTAATCGGGTGTTTACCTTCTGCCTAGGATAGCAATCTCTTTCTTCTCCCAACGATATAGCTAGCTGTGATGAAGGATTGTAGAATTGATGGCTTACGGATTAGAGAACTCAAATAGACATCTTTGTTGTAGGATTCTGAATGGGATTTGCTCTAGACATGTCAGTAAATTCGATTTGCTCTGAAATGATATGCTGACTTGCACATACTTCCTGCTATGTAGGGATTCGATGGATCCATTTTTGGAGAGTTTGCTTGAGCAGGGAATGCAGCGTCTGCATTGGAGTGCTTCGGACAGGTTGAGTGCCCCTGCAGGAATCGAGACCACGGGGCAGTTCTTCCCATACTCGACTCACGAGTCATCTCCGAGCACACACTGCAGTGACTATCCTGTGGGGGTGTTCAAGCAGGGTTCTAGAGGTCCGAACCTAGGCAGCGCTGGTGGGAGCAAGAAAAATAAGGAGAAGGCAGCGAAGACCGACAGGATGAAGTGGTCGGCTGAAGAGGATGAACTACTTGTGTCGACCTAGCTTAACATCAGCCAGGACTCGATTGTTGGGACCGGCCAGTCGTCTAATAGCTACTAGAGCAGGATTTGTACGTACATGAAACCCACAAAAAGGAGGAATAGCTGGAGCGATTGCCTAAGGCAGTGGTCAACCACTGGGCCCTTCTCAGTGAGGCAGTGAGCAAGTTCGCTGGGTACCTGCACAAAACCGATGCTGTCAACCAAAGCGGAACAAATGAATGTGACAGGATATGCTACTATTGAGTTGTACTTTTGTTATATTAGTATCGCACCATTTGCACATTTAACATATTTGGTTAACATTCATGCAAATGGCTTACGCAGCGACAATGTACAAGGAAATCGAGGCAAACCATTTGTTTTCAGCCACTGTTGAGTGCTTCTATCCTAGCGCCCCAAGTAGGCCACACATGTAGCCAGCAAAAGCCAGAAATCCCAGGTGGATGCATCACCTGCATCAAGTCCTACAGGTTCCCAGGGGTTCCTATTCAACGTGGACTCTCAGGCTTCCGCTGAAATGCCTAGGCCGATTGGGAGGAATGCAGCGAAGGTGGCTCGGGCTCGAGGGGCTTCGTCATGCGCATCCCCTAGTACGGTAAGTAGTGGCCTTTACGTCAGTCAGTTGGACGAGTTGAATGTCACTAGGGCTACGGTGATTGACCTGAAGCGCGAGAAGCTAGCCATAATGAGAGATGCGGACGATGAGAGGATCATGAAAATTGATGTGGACTCTTATAGTAGACCACTCCGGGACTACTACAAGAGGAGGCAGGAGGTCATTCTACAAAAGTGGTTGGCCAGCCTATCTATGGAGTGAGCATCGCGCAACCACCTATGGGGTTGTAACTTCTGTATGTGCGACTGAGAGCTGTTCACTATGTTATGCATATTTCTTACGATGTTGCATTGGGCATGTATGGAACCACAACTCATGTCTTTAGGTATTTGCTTTCATATGTGTTGTATTGGTCATGCATGGGACATGAACTAATGTTGTTATGTATTTTCTGTCGTATGTGCTATTATGATTATGGGTAGAGCGTGAATTCATGCCATTATAATTGTTCTTTGATATGTCGTACTTGTCATGTATTTGCGGTAACTAGCACATTCATGTCACATTAGTGGGAAATGAGTAAGACATTGCAAACGGAACAATACATTTAAATGCTTAATTCACATAGATAGTAACTTTAAATTTCAAAACTATGGACCGATTAGCCAACACAAATTATTCAGAAGGACAACAGAGTACATTATTTTCTGACAATCGTCCGGGTCTCTGGGATGATTGCCCTACTCCCCCCTGAAGTAGCCAGAGGTGCTCAACGAGATCATCCTGGAGGTGACGATGCACTTGCCCGTCTCGGATATTCTACGTAGCCTGCATGCAATGCAGGATGGACCTGTTGGGATCACTAACGAAAGCTAGCTAGCCCATGTACTCAAACACCTCCTCCTGTGGTGGTCCGTCCTTCTCATTCTGAATTATCATGTTATGCATGATAATACATGCTGTCATGATATTGTGCAAAGTAGCCTGGTCCCAACATCACCCGGGACCTCGGATTATTGCAAATCTTGCTTGAAGGACACCGAAAAGCTCGTTTGACGTCCTTCCATGCCACAACATGCATTGTAGAGAAGTGGATCCTCTTGTTGCCTCAAGGTGATTTGATTGGCTTCACTAGGGTAGCCCATTCCAGGTATATACCATCCGCTAGGTAATAACTCATATTGTAGTTGTTCTCGTTGATTGAGAAGTTCACCTCTGGTGCGGTGTCATCAGTGTCTCTGGAAAAAACATTAGACCGGTGCAGAACATTTATGTCATTCAAAATCCCTAGCATACCAAAAAAAAGCATGCCAGATCCACAGATTGTACAAGGCAACCGCTTCTAACACTATTGATGGTTTGCGGGTATGTCCCGTGTATACATCGTGCCATGCCCTTGGGCAATTCCTTTAAACCCATTGCATGCAATCGATGCTGCCTAGCGTCCCTGGGAAGCCCCTCTGCTCGCCGAGTGCAAGTAGGGGTGTCGTGTCCTCGGGGGTTGGAGCTCGAAGATATTCCCCTTCGAACACTGCGACGACAGCGTGGACAAACTTCTTCATTGCTAGGAGGGCCGTGCTTTCCCCTATATGCATGTACTCATCAATTGCATCCACAGGGACGCCATACGCCAACTGGCGAATGGCTGTAGACATCTTTCGTAGTGATGACAACCCGAGCTTCCCTATGGCATCCCGCTTCTGTTTGAACCAGTCGTCATGCGCATCGACAGCGGCCGCAATGTGTAAGAATAGCCGCTGGCTTATCCTAAACCTATGGAGATACAAATAGTTAAAGCACTTGCAGGGTGTATACTATGTACATGAAAGTCAATTGAACGACCCTTCTGCCATTACCTGCGCCTGAAGTACATATGCCCATATACAGGGGAACTTGCGAAGAAATCCCTGTACAGCCTTGCAGCACCATCGCCATGCCCTCGATCGATGATGGCGTGCGTAGGAACTGAGCCCCGCCGGTGATTGCCACTCTACGCAGCAAGTTCCTCTTTCTCGATGATGCCGATGAAATAGGAGCCTCCTCATCACCGCTGGATGAATCCACATACGCGGTGGAGGACCCTACAAAACCCCCTGAACTCATTTCTGTGAATGTGCTCCACGGTTCTGATGGAATTGAGCTCAAGCTGCTGTCTTCCATTTATAGGTCTCTACAAGAGCCTTCTCCTGCAAGCTATGTTGTCTGCCACATTCCTTACCTCGCACGAAGCTTTCTGTTAGATGTTCCTTCCCTAGCAAGCTAAAGTATCATTCTCGGTTCCTTCCATACGAAGCTACCAAATTTGGATAACATGTCGGAAATGTCACAGTCACCTTATTTGCACTTCTCTCGAACGGAGTAATGCAATACACGTTTTCGTTATATTTACGTTGTACTATTCGCAACAACATACCCCTTTTCATCCCTTTTCGCTGTCGTAATAACATACCCCATACATTGTATACTTGTACATGTACACGAACCCATACAAATACGGTATCTCGAATGGTGGTTATGACAAATTGATAAAAAAGTAAGTTTTGGACGGGATGGGAATCAGGAAGGGAATGCTGTTGGAACGTATTACTGGGAAGGGAATCCTCTTTAGGGTGGGAAGAGAATATGGTTGGAGAAGGTCTCACTGCAGCCGCTAGAGCTGGCCAAATGGACTGGCTCTAATGGGACGAACTGGGTAGGCCTGCACTATTCACCGAACCGACCTAGCCTGGTTCGTTTAACTGAACCGAACCTAGGTCGAGACCTCGACTCGCCGAGCCGGCCTGGTTCGGTTCGTATAACGATGGCCCAGTCTGATTCGGTTCAGCCCTTTTATTGTAGCCCGCATATTTAATTAAATATATATATTTATATGTTTATTTTCTTATGATAAATAATGTATTTCTTCATTTTATAACACATATTTATTAAATATAATTTTTTTATTTTTTATATATTATTTTTAGCTAAAATGGGTTGGCCCGCTTGTAATCGGGCCGGCCCAGTTACTGTGTGAATTGTGATTGGGCCGATACCTCGATCCATTGGCTCGTTTGGCCCATAAGAACCGGGCCAAATGGGCCCGAACCGGTTCGTTCGATTGAACGGCTCTAGTAGCCGCCCGGCCCATAAACCGACCAGCGGTCTTGGGCTGGTCGTGCTGGGTTCGGCCCAACGACGTACGGGAGAAAGAGAAAACCAGCGGCCACCCACCGGAAGCAAACGCCGCCGACGCGCCGTAGACCTAAAAACCGAACGCGCGTGGTTTTCTACGATCCATCGCCTACTTCTCCTCAACAACGGAGGAAAGCAGAGAGCCAGCAGAGAGCACTAGGCGTTGCCTTGGAGAAGAAGAGGGGGAAAGCGAGTGTGAGAGCGGCCGATCCGATCCCCGAGGAGAGGAGCGAGGCGAGCGCCAAGAAGCAGGATGCATTCCACCAATCTGCTCCTGGAGGAGCCCATCCGGATGGCGTCCATCCTCGAGCCCTCCAAGACCGTGAGTACCAAGCTGTGTGCAGCGCTGTCCTTGTTTGATTGGTTCTTAGATTTTGTGTCCATGAACCCTAATTGATTGTCGGCTTACTTGGTGGTGGATCAATGATAACAATGAAAAAATCAGAGCTTTTTCCCCGCGATGACCAAGATCGTGGGCACACTCGGCCCCAAGTCGCGCTCCGTCGACACCATCTCGTCCTGCCTCAAGGCCGGCATGTCTGGTTCGTCTTGTTCCTCACTGTCTCAATCCTCTTCTTGTTTGTTGGTGTCCTAGGGATGTGCCAAGCTAACCTTTTTCTGCTGCGATTTTGCCTCTTTTGCAGTGGCCCGGTTCGATTTCTCGTGGGGGGACGCCGAGTACCACCAGGAGACTCTTGAGAACCTCAAGCTCGCCATCAAGTCCACCAAGAAACTATGCGCGGCGAGTGCCTCTTCAGTCCCTAGCTATAATTATTCATGCTGCAATTCATTTTGCGCGCCATTGTCTTGTTACGCAGTGAAGTTATACTAGTTAACAAGAGGGGAGGCTACACATCTGCACTTGACATAGGCATTGACAAAATTTAGCTATGGTTGGATCTAGTGCTACTTTTGTGAAGTTTCTTTGGAGATGAGCTGACATTTGGGTCCTTTTCGCGCAGGTTATGCTTGACACGGTCGGCCCAGAGCTGCAGGTGGTCAACAAGAGCGAAGCTGCAATCTCCCTTGAGGAGAACGGTTTTGTTACACTGACCCCTGATCAGGGGCAGGAAGCCTCCTCCAACTTGCTGCCAATCAACTTCTCTGGGCTCGCCAAGGTAACCTTTTTTTTTTTGTGTGTGTAATATATGTAAGGTCTTATAGCAGCTAGTTCTAGGGAAGCAGCTTCGATGGAAGTTGGATTGCCTAGTTGCTTTTGAGTTTCATTCGAAACACCAGCAACTGCAAGCAGGTTGCTCCATGTTCACGTTCTATAGATTTTTTTTTGCTTCCTTGTCATTTTGTTGAACTCCCCTTTGTTCTTTGCAGGCTGTGAAACCAGGTGCTACAATATTTGTTGGGCAGTATTTGTTCACGGGCAGCGAGACTACTTCGGTTTGGTTGGAGGTAACAGTCTTTGGGACGCTGCACTTAAAACATTCTGCTTGTTTGATATTCTATAGGCGTTTTACTGGGATTTTGTTTGTCATCTGTTTCTTCTGATACCAAAACTCTTGTCTGCCTGATGTAGGTTTCTGAAGTTAAAGGAGATGATGTGGTTTGTGTGATCAAGAACACAGCTACCTTGGCTGGGTCACTGTTCACATTGCACTGCTCCCAGATTCATATTGACTTACCTACACTGTCTGATGAGGACAAGGATGTAAGGAATTCCTCGCAGAATAGTGTTTTTTTATCTCCTTGTGTAATTGTTGTTTTGATTCCTTTCAGTATTTTTTTGCTAAGTTGGAGCCCTGGCTCTAACTTATCTTTTAATAATTTTGAAAATTTGTTCTTTTCAGGTGATCAGAAAATGGGGTGCTCAAAACAAGATTGACTTCCTCTCTCTGTCCTATACAAGACACGCGGAAGATGTCCAGCAGGCAAGTATTTAATTGTGTTATGGATACATCCTTAATTTCTTCAAACTTCTTTGCGTGTCGTCCTACAGAGTAATATCTATGTTTCCTCAGCATTTATCATATCCATTGAAAATATTGCATTGATATTTCTAAATATAGTATCGCCTGTTTGCTTGTATTTCATACTTGAGAAAAAGTTCTCAACTGTGCTAGTACTTTCCTGCATTGCAGGCAAGGGAGTTCCTCTCGAAGTTAGGTGATCTCAGTCAAACCCAGATTTTTGCCAAGATTGAGAATGTGGAGGTGTTTCAAGATACTCTTTTTACCATTTCTGAGCAACATGACAACCTCCTTTTTATTTCCAACCTACTCACTCCTTATTTCTTTGCAGGGCTTGAATCATTTTGATGAAATTTTGCAAGTGGCAGATGGTATCATTCTTTCAAGAGGAAACCTGGGAATTGATCTTCCACCTGAAAAGGTCCGAGATCTCAACTTACTTTTCAGAAGGGATCTCTTAATTGAAGCATCTATTATTTCTGTATCATTTGCTGCAATTGTGCATGCCTGTCTGGCTGAGCCACCTCTGTAACAGAAGTTTAGTGACACATCCTTAAGTGCTTTAGTCATAAATTGCTTTCTTTTCATCTTAAGATGCAATAGTTAACCTTGATTATGCTAAAAAAAAGTTAACCTTGATTTATACTAGTAGTTTTGATCTTTATCTACCCATATTGTAGGTCTTTTTATTTCAAAAGTCTGCACTGCACAAGTGCAACGTGGCTGGAAAGCCTGCTGTTGTTACTCGTGTTGTGGACAGCATGACTGATAACCTCAGGCCTACTCGTGCGGAGGCAACGGATGTGGCAAATGCGGTGCTTGATGGTGAGTTTTTTATGATGTTAATTGCCTTTTGGAGATCATGGGTAGAATTGGGCTCAGTCATACAGCTGCTCCTTATTGCACCCAGTAAGGATTATTATGAAGACAATCATTCATGAACCACTTCTTTTTACTTTTGTTCAGGGAGTGATGCCATTCTACTTGGTGCTGAGACTCTCCGTGGTTTATACCCAGTTGAGACTATTTCAACAGTGGGCAAAATTTGTGCCGAGGTGAGTTTTATTTGCAGTCATATGTTTTTTTGATAAACTGTTGATGTGTTTTCAGCAAGTAAATTTTTACTCCAATGAAAATTCACTGCTGCCTGCTTTGTTTCTCTCTCCGCATCTACTTTGTCAGTATCATTGACATAGCGATATATGTTCATCAACTGTTTCACAGGCTGAGAAGGTTTTCAACCAAGATTTATACTTCAAGCGAGCTGTAAAATATGTAGGAGAACCTATGACTCACTTGGAGTCTATTGCTTCCTCTGCGGTATGCCTGTTGTTTCTTCACTTGTTCCAACCTTTGTGTACTGTTCACATGGAGGCAATTTTCTGTATTCTGTTGATTGCACCACAAATTTTTCATGAAACATTTATTTCTAAGTCTTAAATTGTGGCATACCAATTTTCCAGGTGCGAGCTGCTATCAAAGTTAAGGCTTCTGTTATTATTTGCTTCACCTCATCAGGACGGGCTGCAAGGTAGAAAGAAATTAATATTGTTTGTATATTGTTGTAGTTTAATGGAAAATAATCTCATATATATTTTTTAATATCTGCAGATTAATCGCGAAGTACAGGCCCACCATGCCTGTTTTGTCTGTTGTCATTCCTCGTCTAAAAACAAACCAATTAAGGTGGAGTTTCACCGGCGCATTTGAAGTATGTGACACTTTTTCCTTCTATGTGTGTTTTCTGTTGTACATTATATTTTCTAGTTATGCAATCCAGGCAATGTCTAACATTGGCACACGGACCTTCAATTTGTAAAATATAGCTTTTGGCTATGATTTTTTCTTAATGGCATCTGATATTTAGCCATACAATAGCGTGCTACTCAATATTGAGCAATACATCAGTTTATCGCATGTGATACTAGGAATAGATGGTCCGTGTAGTACCTTATGATTTGCATAGATGCAACATCCTTGCTACCTCTTGGTGTAAATTATGATGGTAGATATTGGTTCTTTATCTACCCTTGTACTTAGTTCCTGCGGGCGCTTGCTCAATGCAGCATCTGTGGGGTTTTTTTAGTTCTAACGAGATACTTTTGTTGTTAATTTTTTTGCCATTGGAGACGATAGGGGAGAGCCTGATTTATTTATTTTTTAATGAAGGCAGCATACGTTGAAGTTTGATACTATTGTAGCTCATATTTATTGTATACTTATTTTGCAGGCAAGACAGTCACTCATAGTTAGAGGCCTCTTTCCAATGCTTGCTGATCCCCGTCATCCAGTAAGTTCGCTTTCCTTTGTTGGCTACAGGAATCAAAACATATCTACGCAAAACATTCTTGGTGGATTTGTTTACTTGCAAAGCACATGAGCCCTATCATCAGGGAGGAATGGATTCTTGCCATTTCTGATGATACGCATCAAGTCTAGTATACAGCATAAAATGCAATATGAAAAACGAAACCGTGGTAGTAGCCCATGGCTAGGATCAACATCCCTGTTCTGATTAATGAATATGATTATTAGTGCATACTCCCATCCCATGGTTAAACTAAGTATTATTCAAGGGATTCAATTTGCTATTATCATAAATGTCCAATAAAATTTTGGTACTTTTTAGAATGTAGTACTATCGGATACTAGTGTTCTGCAGATATTCACCTTTATGAATATCACATCACTAATAAGTTACCTATGATAAATGATTTGAAAGCAATAGTAGTATCGTACAGAATGCAAGTTCAGCTTCAAACAGTTAAAGGGTTTCGTAAGTTTGGTTAACCAAAACAATTTTCAGACTTGGTTGATAGGCGGTTTATCAAGTTTATGATTTATCTACCGTAAGCACAATAACCAAGGTGACGGCTGGGCTAGACCACTGAAACCCTCAATTGAATCTTTTGTGGGTTTAAAGTGTTAGCAGATATTAACTTTTTGTTCATCTTGTATGTTTTGGGTATTTGCGTTGCATAATGAGAATCTCTGAATTGATTTTGACCTAACTAATGACTATTAGTCAGATTGACTGGTAACTTAGGAATTCTGACGATGTTTGTCTTGCAGGCTGAATCTACCAGCGCTACTAATGAGTCAGTCTTGAAGGTTGCTCTTGACCATGGCAAAGCTTCTGGTGTGATCAAGTCGCATGATCGTGTCGTCGTCTGCCAGAAAGTGGGAGATTCCTCGGTTGTTAAGATCATTGAGCTGGACGATTAGACAACTAGCATGTGCTTTTTGTTCGATACTACTGGCTCGGAGTGCCAGAGCGTTTAATTCGCCATGTATAATCCTATAGCTTGCAAAATGGGCAGTTTTTCCTATGGTGCCATCATAGGATTTGCCAAACAGTAATTATCTAGTTATGGAAATTTTGTTAAAATGATCAACTCACCTCTTAATAGGGGCCGATGAGTACTGAAATCGATACTATGCCCTTTCCATGGTTGATAGTTATTTTTCTTGCCTTTTTTCCGTGTTGCTTCTCTTCATGTCAATCTGATTGTGATTATCTACAAGTTTGCGGCTGTACAATCGGTTTTCTTGAAGCAGTCCGTTCATGGTTAGTTACTGCCATGCAAGATTTTTTGTCATCGAGCGTTGTTATTTGTAATAAAAACTTTTAATCCCTAATGTAAAGAGTAGTGGACCAACCTTTTCTCAACATGTTGCTACCACAAATATCCAGAACAGCTGCAGTTTTACTACTGAAGCAAATCGCAGGTAGGGCTAGGGAGAACAGAAACGCCAGAGCTTGCAGAAAAAAGAAGTAAATAGCCTTTGTTGCTCTGTCTGCTTGCAGAAAAAAGAAGCAATAGCCTTTGTTGCTCTGTCTGTATCACAAATTTTGAAGTCGATAGTCTACAAGGTTGTACAAGCACAGTGGCTGTGCTGCCTGTGCACTTCAATATGCTGCATCACACTCCAGCCTAAATAGGTTGATATACAAGGTGACGGTACAAATATCCGTTTTGGTTCACTATACAAGTGCCATTATCAGCCACCATAGCAAGCATTGTTTATGTAATACTAACTTACAAAAGAATTACCAGTACTGGAGCGTAAACCGTAGATTGAACTTCAAAATGCAGTCCTGCTGGCAACATTGTTATCTCTATATTGAGCCCATGACATCCTGGTGGATCAGTTATTTAGTTTTGTTCATGGCTTTTGAGGCTTCCGTCAGAATATGTCACAAGTTTCCTCCAAAAAGAATATTCTGAGTTGTTGATATGTTTATCAACAAGATGACTGTTTGTTTCTTTTCGCATCATTCATCTAAAGAGACAGGAGTGAGTGACAGCTGGGGAGGTTCAGAAGATATCCGATTTATCCAAAAATTTATAACTTTAACAAAATAGTGATCACCATTCCACATGATAACTTTAATTCCTACATGAAATGAAGGAATAATTAGTTGACATCTATAAATAAACATCTGATAGGTTAAACATTCTTTCTGAGGAAAGCACAACAGCAGCAAGAGTTTTTACCTGGAAAATAAGTGGTTGGTAGAAGGGTTAGTCTGCATATCATCCCATTGTTAGGATGGAAGTTTTGAAAATTGGGTTCCTCGAGTTCATTAATCTTGATGGACTTGAGAAGTGCTTTAGCAACAGATGCATCTGAGTGATCACCGTCAGCAACCATCGTAAGAGCCATTTCTAAACCACTAGTCCATGCAGTTGTGCAGCTGTTCAAGCAAGCCAACATTTTACTCAGCTTTCCAGGATCTGAAAGAACCCAAGGCTTGAAACGCTGCAAACAGACATGTACGATCTGTGCAACTCTGTAGATCTCCCCAAGAGCAACAAAGCAATGACCACCTGTACAACTAACAGGCTTGTTAAGTTTAAATAGCTAATCTTATATTTGTGGACACATGATCAGACACCCAAAAAAATAAAGAATGATACAGCTCACTTCATTGTTCAAAACATCTGTACCTTTAAAAGTTACTTGGTCACAGATACCCGCATGACAAGATTCTTGCCAAATCATTGCACCAAACTGCAATTCTTGAGCACATGACAGAAGCAAACTATACCATACACCGACATAATCACATCGCTCCTCTTTGGATGCTAGCTGCAAAGTTCGTAGGGTTGACACACTATGCTTGTAGAGTTCAACTGCCAAACTCATGTCTTCCAGTGCCTAGATTTAAGTATTGAGTAAAAGATATTTTAAAGACCCAATAAGTAGATAACGTTCATTCGGTATTTCCCCAAACAAAATTATATCATGAGAACAACAAGCAGAAGGCAAGTTTCAAGATTAGTTGGGCACATTGCATTTGCAAACAAAGAAAATAATCACACTGAGAATATTCACCAAGAGCCATTTTTACTTTATGGAACTGTTAATAATTAAAGAAGCAACATTGACTTCAAGATAAAACCAACAGTGACTTCAAGATAAAACCATGATTGGAAACTAATTAGAGCACTGCAATCAGTGGGTTGCAAGTACATCACCTGAAAAATTTATTATCCAGGAAAAAAACAAGCAGAACATTCTAAAACTACTCTAGCTCCCCCTTACGTAAGTTCACCTATCAACCCCTATACTATGAAAGGTCCAATAAGGAAAAGAAATATATCTTCCTTAGGTCATGAAAAGCTATCATTTTGGACATTGACACAGTCCCTAAAATGAAACTTTGGCCATTAATTACTATTGTAATAATTTATAAAACACAAAAATTATAATATTATGGAATTACTTTTTAAGACAAAGCTACATGTATGATGTCCATGTATCAGATCTAAACATTTAAAAAGATATAGATACCAATGCTTCAAAAGTTTGACTTCCTGTACTCTTAAACAACAACTTTTCTTGCCTGGAGGGGATATTATAAAATTACATAGCAAGATTTATATGTTTAATGAAACAACACAAGAATAAAATGATCAGTCCTATTTTTTTTATTAAAGACAACAGGGAAGGTCCCTACACAAGATGTATTGAAAATGAGCAGAGAATTTCATACCGATGTTATTCCTTTTGCTAACTGATATTCTTGCTCAAAATCCTTCAGATGTTCCTCTTTGGTACTGTTAACCAGTTCATTGATACATACATCCTTTGAAGGGAGTTTCTCTATGCAAAAGCCTTTGGGAAGGGCAAAGTCTTGTAGTTTCCCATAAATTTCCTGGAGAGTATGGAAAATGGAGTCAATGACTGTGTTTGATTCAATTTTGTACCATAAACCATGTGACAGTCAAGTTCTAAAGTTGACGATCCTGATAGAAAACTTGATGTTCCATTAAAACAAATAAATTCAATGGGACTCAAGGTGCAGCTAATGTACATCAACATAACACATACACGGATAGTGAACATGACAAGCTTTAACAAATTCAGAAGATAAAGCTGATCTATAGCAGAACATAATGGACCCACACCTGAATCTCCTTTTCAATTGATGTCACTTTGTTGTTTTTGTCAGAGAGCACAGCACCCTTTTGGGACTCCTGAGTTCACATTATTAATTACTGAAATATGAAACAAATGCAACAACATTGTAACCAAATATTAATGACTGACCTTAAAAACCTTCACATGCCGAGAAATTATTGTCAAGGATTCTTCCCTCAGCCTATGGTAGAAATCAATCAAAATGCTATCACCTGTTGATTTAATTGAATGGTTTTCATCTGTTTCAAATGAAGAGTTCTGATCACTGATCATTAGTGCATGTCAAAAGAGAAAAAACTGACATCCACATTTAACTAAAAAACCATGAATACTCACCATTTCATTACTAGAGAATAGATCGGAAGAGCTCTGTACACTTTCTGCTGAACTCTGCATAGTCTGAACAGCATCAACCAGACCATTCTCTTTGAACAGGTCGAGTATGACTGCATTATTAGATGTAGAATGACCGAAGGTCTTCACACTTTGTCCTATGGACTGATTAATTCCAGCACGATCTGTAGTCTGAACATGGTTCAATTTTTCACTGACACTAGTAAATAATGACCAGTCTTCCTGGTTGCTGCCCAATGGTTTCGGCACATCCTGAACAGAAGACTATTCAGATCAAACAGAGTAGGACAACAGCTGGATTATGAGAAAGAAGAAAGGCTATAAACAACTAGCAGTAGGGGAAAGGCTATAAACAACTAGCAGTAGGGTTGGTAATGCCGTAGTTTCAGAGTACTTTATTTTTTATATAGAAAAAAATGACTCGCTGAAAGCATGAGATCCATCCCTTTTTTAGCAGCACATATCAAAGTATCAATTACATTGAATTGCTAGCTATTTGTACTACACCTGCAAGTGCAATGAAGTCTGAATGGTGTTAACTCAGAGCTTAGTACTCAAAAACAGATTGCTAGAGCAAGAACAATATCCCATATATTAGTTTGCCACTTTGCCTGTTTAATTTGTGATGACCACATGATTATTTTCTAGCGGTTACTCTTTTAGTTACGTGAGAGATATTTTATGCCAATTTTTAGTGGTTACTTTTTTAGTTAGTGGTTAGCTCAGGGATTTTCTGAAGTGGGCTAGCTCTTGTTATCTACCTGGCTAGAGTAAGAGAGTAGCAAACTACTTGACTTACCACCTATCTGCATTTGGTGAAATGTCACATTTTTTTAGTTCCAAATAGCACGCTGTATTGCGATAATGCCATCGGAAGAATTTCATGAGCACAAAACAATTACATATATCAGGTTGGTTCTGAGTGTGACATTGTATTGAGAATATCAATACATTCCTTTCGGATAGTGTCTGGTGCCACTATGCAGTTGGCAGTCGGCAAACGGCTCAACATCTCATGAAATTCTGACGAAGACGGTTAAGGTAGGTATCACGGCGGAAACCATCACAGTAACACAGGCTCACCTCAATTCCGTTCCCATGAGCTCGTCCACCTCCATCCTGGTCGGCAGCTGAGGACGTCGCGGCCTTGAATTCCCAACCGTCATCTCCGAATCCGTCGTCGTCATCCGCCGCCCCCTCCGGTGCACTCGCCTCTGGCGCGCCGGGTGTGGAGGGAGGCTGGGATCCGTACAGGCCGGCGATGAGGTCCTTCAGATCCGCGGCACGAGATCCACTGGAGGAGACTGCTACGGCCTGCTGCTGGTGCGCCGTGGCCGACGGCGGCGGCTCAGTCGGCCCTTCCTCCTCCAGCAGGTCCTCGTCGGCGTCGGCGCCGAACAGGGAGAGCGGGAGCGGGCCCCGCGGCTTCTCCCAGGCGCCGGGCTTGACCGCCGGAGGTGTAGGCGACGCGGAGGGGTTGGATCCGAGGGGGCTCGCCACGAAGTCGCCCCAGTCGTCGTCGAACGCCGCGAAGGCGGCCGGCTGGGGGTCAGGCACATGCGGCTGGGGCGCCGCGGAGGCGGAGGCGGAGGCGAAGGCGAAGTCGCCGAAATCGAGGTCGTCGTCGAGGAAGGGGGCGGGAGGCGGGGGAAACGCGACGGCGTCCATCGGGAGGCGGTAGTGGGGTTGGACGCCGGGAATGGTACACGAGAGGAGGAAAGGAGCTTTCTTGCCGAAAATAACGGAATTAGCTAACGCAAAGCAAGCATCTAGTACAGGTACAGTCATACAACAGCTAGCCAACTAGGCAAACATTCCTGCAGCGCTTTCTGATTTAGGTCTCTCTACTTAATTTCACACATCTTTAGATTTGTGTTGCGACCCATACTCCATAATATCATCTTCTCTAGTACCGAGGTCTCCCGCTCCACATCGCCAACAAGCTTGGGTGCCTTGAGTTTACCGCATCTCTGATTTAGAAAGAGGTTAGGTGGTGGAGGCATGGCAGAAGACCAGAGTAATGCACTCCTATCCTTTACGGCGCAGTTGTATATGTTATGTCCAACCGGGAAGGGGTAGCCATGACCCAATCCGCAAGGCCATAAAAGCCTCATGTGGCTCCTAAAAGATTAGTTCAATGGGAGAGTAGCTCTTCCTTTAAGCTGGTGTTTTCCTTCTCAAGTAAGCAAGGTGGGATTATTCTTAATGCATCTTCACCCGCTCATATTGGGAAATAACTCTAATCCCTCCTGTGTGCAATTCTCGGTCCAGCTGAATGGCGCACAAACCTCGCCCAACGAGAAAGAAATCCACCTTGGCTACCACAGATTGGCTGTCGAGACAGCCGAGGGTAGGGGTTCATGTGCCCCTTCCCCAAAAAAGAATAGTCCAACAAGGTAGAGTATCTCCCCCTTTAAAGGTGGTCTTCTCCCCCTCCGTAGATGAGGTGGGATCATTCTCCATGCATCCTCACCCCCTTATGTAGGAACCTATTAGAAAACCTGGCCATATTAAGAAGAACTGACCATGTTAGGAAACTCGGCACATAAAAGGTCAAAGATGGACTTTAACCAAAACCCTAAGCAAAACTGTAACACCCCGGCTCCTCTTTGAACCCAGAATGTTACCAACTCGACTATTTATTCTAAATTTCGACAACATCTCCTCTAAAAACTAGACATCCACTCAGCAGATAAGAACACAATAATCACAATATAATATATCACATAACTAGATACACATCTTATCAACCTTCCAGTAGGTCACCCTGATCACCCAATAAAGAACTTGGGACCTCACGCCCAAGAACTGCGCTTACCTCAGTGGCGATGGACCACAGCCGACGTACATATACACACTAGAGTTCTGAACGACGGAACAAGTTTCACACATACAACTTAGTCCATTAAGTTCTAGAGAGCTAAGTCCAAAAGTAAACCTAGAAGACTAGATTGTTTAAATTATTAATGTGCTTAATGTTGCCGTGTAGTGCGCAACAGTGTCGGCTACTCCCTTGCCCCATGCATGCTCCTTCAGGAATCACCTAAAAACATAAAGAAACAAGCGTGAGCCGACGACTCAGCAAAGTACATAATAGCGATGGCAAAAACACATCAATTAGAAGGTATCAATATCAATCCATCTCAATCTAGCACAATCACTACTTGCTTTTCAATGCAATGCAAAATGATCCTTTCTCATAGCGCGCACCGGTATCTGAGCGTACACCTGTCGATGTCACGCTCGGTACTCCATCCCGTGGAGGTGCCCACTAAAGTGGGACTTCCTCGCCATCTCGTGGGGGGTGTCTACCTCTGTAAGTCTTATTTCAAGAGCACGCCGAATTAGTCATATGGCTTTCTCACCAACCTGGCCCATGGCACTCCGGATTAGCCAATGACAACTCTCACCGCCCTGGCTTGTATGCAAGTTTAAAAAATCTTTGCAACATAAAACAAGAAATTGCCACTTATCAACACAAATCCAGCATCACCATCAACCATCCATTCATCACCACAATTCCATTCAAATCAAAAGCAAGTATAAATAGCACATCATACCATTCAATCAAATATTACACACATCGCATCATGTACTTGCCTCGATTCGGGGACGTCGAGGATCTTTGCAAGACACGACCAGATCCGAATGAACTCCACCTACACATCACCATCATTCATTCAATATACAAGCAACCAATATTATCAAATAGCGACTGGCGCTATCCATCGATACCCTAATGTCCGACCGAAAACTAAAGCTCATAGGCCCTTAACAATTCCGACGTACCGCCGCGCAACCGGAAACCGAATAGCGGCACTGCGGAGGCCATATCTTCCAAACTGCTTGGCCAAATCATGCATTCTAGGACTCTACAGAAAGCTTAGAACATCACCCACGTTCTTTATTAAAGCGCCGAGCTCCAATTCTCAATAGAATCAGCCCAAGAACAGCCTCCGAGTTCGCAGCATATGCTGTCTCTACACATCCATCCCACATAGTTGTGCTTAATCCCTCAAATCCCACTATCTCTAGCCACTAATCAACCGATCCAACCTATCCGAACATCTATAACAAAGGGATAAGCAGCAAAATCGTTACCCAAATGAAGATCAAAGGCCGCACGGTGGAAACCCTAGCTTCTTCTTCTTCCTCTTTCCTTTCCCTTTTTTCCTCTTCTTCCATAGCCGGCCTCCTCCTTCCTCTACAGCCGGCCGGCTCCCTCCTCCCTCCTCCTGTTCCCTTTCCTCCTCCTTGCCCTTCCCTTCTCACGCACGGCAGAGGCTAGGACGGCATGGGGGAGCAACAGCAGGGCGCCACAACGAGGATTGAGTAGGGAAGGAAGAAAGGCCACAGCAGTGGAGCTCGGTGGCGGCTGGCAGCGATGGCGGCGTCTTGCGGTGGGGAGAGGCAAGCACGAGGAGAAAGAACAGAGCAGTAGCGCAGGGCAAGGGAACTAATTCCCCCTCACTGCCGTGTTGCTCTTTAGCAGCTGCTCTTAAGCGGCAGTGGGCTGGGCTGACCGGCCAGTCCAGTGCTTCTTTCTCTTTCTTTTTTCTTTTTTTGTTATTAAAAAACACTATGGGGCTGTTTAGTTGTATGGCTCACCTCAGCCTGGCCCGTATGAGACAGCTAGGCTGAACGGAGCCAGACTGAGGAGATACGAGAGATGCTGTTTGGTTGTCCTGCATCAGTTGGACCAAGCTGAGAAGAGATGGTGTTTGGTTGGTTGAAAGAGGAGTGGATGAGATGGTTGGGTTGAAATAGATGGTGTTTGGTTAGTTGGATGGATACAGTCATACATGTGTTAGTCATGTACGAAGAGAGGATTAGGATTAGGATTAGGCTGGTGTTAGTTTACAAGTAAACAGGCTGGATAGTACTCTGCCTTGTTTTTTAATTTATTTTTTACAAAACAAAATACCAAAAAATTGCATATAGAGATGAGACAACAAAATATTATGAGCAACATAACAGTAGTAGTCAAATATGTAGCGCGTAGCAACAACTAACAGCAATCATGAGGACATCCCTCGCACAAAGAAAATTACACAATTATATGTGATAAAAGAGAGATACAGTCTGTAATAAATCTCAACATGACGTTTCTTCAAAACTAAAATATGTAATAGTCCATATAAACATCCATTATAGGAACGATCATAGTAAACAGTCCATATAAACATCCATTATAGTCCATGTCGATGCATGCACTATAGTAAACAGTCCAAAAAACCATCCATTACAATGCAAGTTTACAAGTTACAACCATATGTAATAGTTAGAGCACATAATAGTTAGAGCACTAGTAACAACCTAAAGCAAAAGAAGGCCTGCATCTAAACAGCCAACACGTGCTACCTCGCTACATACAAAGCCCATTAGATGTAACACATGGCTAAGCGAGAGGTGCGACGTTGATAGGTAGCAAAAGTCCATGGCTCATGCATTGCTGCCCGTAGTCGAATAGCAATGAAGTCATCAAAAGTACACCTACAAAAGAAGGCGAAGTCAGTTTAACAGTGCATAAATAGGTATAAAATGTAATAGAGAAGAAATGCACCTCCGAGGAGAACATTGTCACACATTATGCTTAGCACGAAAAGCATTGAGCCACATTGGGCGATGCTGCTCACTCATTGCCACAAAAGCAGCACCCTGAGCCTTGTTCTCCACCAAATGGGTGAATGCAACAATGAGGACATCCTCTGGGATGTCCGGCATGTACATGACTGCACCATACAAATCCGGATGAACCTCAGGTACCACCGTGTCACGAATGGCAGCGGCGACCTCTTTGACTGCAGCTGTCATGCTACTCAACACTTATGTCTCCTCCTCAGTTATCAGAGATCTCTTCCTTTTGCTACCAGCTGATACAGTGGAATCTGGTGTAGCCTTGTTATAGTTGATACTAGGAAAGTCCCCTGTTTTTGACGCCTCACCCGTGTCATCATTGTTTGATGTGTCCATGTCGACTGGTTGTTCGTTTAGTGTGTTCTCCCCAAATTCAGAAGGATGGCCAAGTGGCTCATTAGAACCCATGGCCCACTTCCCTGCAGCAATACTGCTCTCAAAGATGTTCTGCATGAGGACATAATTCTCAATGGGCTTGTTTAGGAACTCTGCATCCTTTGGATGTGCCTATGAAAGCAATGTCAATAGGTGGTCAACAATTTGTCTAATAAACCATGATACAACATTAACTATATATTCATGGACAATTGTAAATGATAAAACTAGATATATCATCATTTATATAGTTATAATGGTGCTGCTCCAACATAGATACGTTCATTTTTGGTGTCCAGACCAAAGAAAGATTTGGTTCTTGAGATATTCCAATTGGACAATTATGTATCTTGTTCTACTTCTCAGTCAATTGCCATTTTGAGGTTGCAATCTACTTATATTCGTTCTAATCAGCAATCACAAAAGAGGACAAAGCTCTTAAAAATAAATTGAACTATGCATGGCATACCTGAACATGGCCGTTGTAATGCTGCTGCTCCAACACTATCATGTAATTGTCTTCATCCCAATTAGCTCCGCTTAGCTCTCTCAGCTTACTAATCTTGACCCACTACTGCCGCCACTTGCGTAGATGGTTGTATACCTGATTTCCGGTCACCTCAGTTGTCAAAAAATCAGAAAGATCCTTTGCCACTTTGTTGACGTGCACCTCTTTGAAGCCCTTATCGGTTCTAACTCCAGAGGTGATAAGGTCGGACATGCGTCGGAGAACAAAGGTGGACATCATAGGGGTCCACCTTAGTGCACCCTTTCCACGATGTGCACGGTCAGCAGCACCCCCCACCACCTCTTGCATTCCATCAGCCATCTGAAATGAACGGTCGATGAAGATATTAGTACACTAATACAAGTGGTATAATGGTAAAATGTGCAAATAATCCATGTAGCATACAATAGCTCAACAAAACATAAGGACATGAATATAAAACCACGATATGGACTTACATTTATTACAAAAGCTGTGATTAAGTCAAGTACATAAGCTCGACTTAACTCAGTTTAATAGGACATGCAAATATAAAAGGCACACATGGAGTTATTACAACTTACAATAATGAAATACAAAGCACCATGGAACAACTAGCTAATTATTACACATGAGCACTTCCTCTGTTAGCCCAGATGGCAGTCCCCCACTCATCTCTCTTTGCTGCCCAAGCAGTGTTGTCCTCCAAAGAAACATCTCCACCATTTGGCACAGAGGAAGTAGGGTTGTTGGGCACCCAATCCACCTTTTCAGGAATGATTTCGTCGTGTCCATGTTGGAGTATCGATTGTGTAGGATACAAGAGAGCAGGACTAGCTTCACCTGGGTCTTGTATGGGTGAAAAGGCTTGTTGTCAAGAATGTGGAAACGGTTCTTCAAGGCCCCGAATCCTCTCTCAATTGTAACCCTAAGACTTGAATGTCTCAAATTGAACAACTCCCTATGATTAGTAGGGTAGTTTCTTGAATCGCATTTCACCAAATGGTACCTAGTACCCCTATAAGGTGGAAGAAAACCAGCCGACATGCATATCCAAATCGACTAGGTACCATTTACCTAACAAGTAATGCAGGTCAATTAGTTCTTGTGGTTATCCAAGTACTCACCGATAAAAAAAATGTAGCTAGCAAGCTATGGAAATTACCTGCTGCAACCCTTAATTCATCGTTTCTTTCTAAGGCATCTGCAAGGACATGAGCATCATGTGCTGACCCCTCCCAACCAGCTAGCACATACGTAAACCTTAGATTGAAGTCCACTGCGCCATGACATTTTGGGTGGGGTATGGCTTCCTACCCCTAAATCTTTGCGACATTTGCCCTTGGAACTCTAGCATAGACATGTGTCCCATCGATGGCTCAGACACAATCCTACACATGTAATCTTTGTTACATGTCATACATGAAACACCACAACGTAATTAGATGAGTAGCTTGTAGTACACGAAAGTAAGGATACCATCTCGCACTTGAACCGATCTTTATGGGTGTTTCATTAGATGGGGCCAAATCATGTCGGCCAGATCTCTCCAATAGTATATAATACCTCCAAAAGTAGCGGCTCACGCTTTCTATTAACCTCCTAAAGGTTTGATGAATTACTCTAAATCTTTGGTTGTGCCCTACCACATGGAGAAACATTGCCACTTGCTCTTCTACGGAAGTGTGTATGCTATCTCGCAACAAACTCCTCTCTCTCAGTAGGTGACATAGTTGAAAGAATGGTGCTCGCCTCATTCGCAACATACTCACACACTCGACATCATTGCAATTGAATATGAGGTTCAGGTTTGCTTGCCTCTCCCTATCTCTAGCAGACAAGGGTGCATAGCTTATTGCTGGTCGTGCAAGTCGTGCTAACCGAAGCTTCATCATGACAAATGCGACCAATGATGCAACTAGGGTTGCCGCATGGCATATAAGTTTTTGGCGTTTCCTTTGCATATCCATCTACACAATTTTGTCATGGACCAAATCACATATCAGTGGTATATAAGAAGAAATTAAATGAATCGACAGTTACTAGGAAATTGAGTACACATTTCAAACATGACTATTGTGCATAAAAGAGTGAATTAATTGTGTAAATCTTTTGCCTAGTAGCTTGCTACATACAAAAACAATTATATATGAACTACAAACATACAAAGGGTTGATATTCTACTATATATATGTATGTGTTCATATTGATATCACTGTTATAAATCAGCAAGTTAGATCTACAACTCCATTGCATTTCGAAATCAAACATCAAAGGAAACAATTTGCATAGCACATCACATGAGTATGCAATCAAAGAGAAATAATCTACAAAAGTCCATATAGTAGGATGATGAACAACCTCTGTGTTGAAGGTGGCTGTCGGCTATGGAGTGTACTCAGGCAGTCCATGCGGGGTTGACGAAAGGAGCAGCAGAGAGGCGTCGTCCTCACTGGTGGGGATGAGCCAGGCGGGAGGTTGGGATGGGGCGGCGGCGGTGGATGGAGGGAGATGGCGGTGGATGGAGGACGACGGCGGGATAGAGGGCGGCGACGGTGGATGGAGGGCGGTGGGGGATGGTTGGCTGGAGGCAGACCTGGGGGCGGTGGCAAGGGCGCAATGGCGGGGAAGGAAGGTCGACGGCGTTGCGGCGGCGGCGGATGGAGGGCGGCGGCAGGATGGAGGGCGGCAGCGGGATAGCTCGTGAGATGGGACTACGGTCCAGATCTGGAGGCGGTTGCAGGGGGGAGAAAGGCCGCGATGGCAGGGACGGGAGCTGGATGGCGTTGTGGCGGCGGCGGGATGGATGGTGGCGGTAGGGAAACTACGAGCCAGATCTGAAGGCGGTGGCAAGGGGGAGGAAGGCCGCGATGGCGGGGAGGGGAGCTGGACGATGGAGGGCGACAGCGGGATGGAGGGCGGTGGGATGGAGGGCGGCGGCGGTTGATGGACGGTGGCGGCAGGACGGTGGTGGCGGGATGGTGGGCGGCGGCAGGATGGAGAGAGCTTGGGAATGGGAGGCTTGAGGGGGAGATCGGGATTAGTGGGGGCTGGCGGTGGGTGCATCATGAAGTGTGACCAAATTAAACTACCGATTATTCGCTTCTCTCGGGGCTAGCCGCTATAGTGTTTTCGCATCTACTCAGCCCGACTGGAACAGGGTTTCCAGGCATCCAAACACCTGCTTGCTACATGGTTTGGGCCAGGCTGGGCATTTTACAGCCAACCGAACACGCCATATATAAAGAAAGGGATACTCCATTGCAACAGATTGGATGACAAATAATAAAGCATTGTCTCCCTCTACATCTATGTGTTCATTATCTTATTCATGTTTGCAATCCTTGAGCGCATCGAGGAACCCCTGGACTACACCCGGTAGCAAGGGTTCCTCAACACGTTATCAGCACGAGGGACTGATGCAGAGCGATGAACTTAAGGAGGAGATCAGAACCGTGAAGATGATCCGCAAGTGACAACCGCGAGGAGGAGATCGGAACCAGACATACCTCGTTGTTGGCATCGATCCGTTAGGTCCTACAATCTAGCCGAACTGCGTTATGTGATAGACATCAAATTCCTCTATGCACGCAGTTAGAAGGTAATAAATCGATAGTAATCATCGATCCTACCCCAATTGAATCGAATATGAATTGCATCTGTGCTTCGTACTGTGATTGAGTTTTTTTCCCATCTGCAAAATCGGGCACATGTTTGGCCCCGGCCATGCAGTGCCATGGTGCGACCATGGGCTTTCCCTGCGCGCCACGACGGCCCTGGCCATGCAGTGCCACGGTGCCGCCCTCGGTCTCCGCGTGCACCACCATCGTCGTCGGAAGTGCCACCGCCGCATCAGCATCTGTGCACGCCGCCGCTGTCCCCTCGGCCTCGAAGTGCCGCTGACACTTCCGATTCCCACGCACAACCGTCATCGGACCTAGCCACGAAGTGTCGCCACCAACACCAGCCTCGAAGAGCCGCTGCATTACTACCGCCGATATCGGCTCGACCTCGTGTGCAACATCGATGCGGCTTCGGCCTTGTAGCATCGTCGCCGACATAGGCCACGCCACCTTGCTAGATGGCGCCCAGCTGCCGCCTCACGGCCGCTTCACCACGCCGCCGCTTGCGGTATAGCGCCATCTTATCTTGCAACGCCCTCGCCTCAATCGACCTGCGGTCTTGCGTCTTTGCCTCGATCCCATCGACGCACCCTATGCCAAGCAAACATCGTCGTCCCCTCGCCATACCCACAGAATCGCGTCGCCACCTCTATGGTGCAACTAGGGGGGAAACCCTAGCCATATCTACGGGGTACTCTGGTCGAAGGAAAGGAAAAGGAAAGGGAAGTGGGCCGTGGGCCAGGCGGAGAGGGAGAGAGAGAAAAGGAAAAAGGGAGTGGGCCGCAAGTTGGATCAGGGAGAAGAAAAGGGAGGGAGTGGGCCGTGGGCCAGATTGGAGAAAAGAAAGGAGGAGGAAAGGAGTGAGCTGCTAGGGAGAAAAAGAGAAAAGGAAAGAATGGAAAGGAGCCGGTTGGCTTATTCTAGAATTTTATAAAAAAAGTCCTTAGAAATTTTAGAAATTGCACGAAGTTTTTCTAAAATATGGAATTTTGCAGAAAGGCTCTTGAAATTTCAGAAATTGCATGAAGTATTTCCTGAAATTAAGAAAAATGCATAGAACACCTCAAGAATTTTGGAAATGGCGTGTAGCTTTTCTAGAACACTGAAAATTTTGTAAAGGCCCCTGGAATTTGCTAAAATTATAGAAAACACATATTCAGCCATAAAAGCATCCCGAAATTTTGAATTTTGATCCCATTTTTGAATTTGAAGCTTATTTAACTGCTGTTAATTACTTTTTATGCAATTATATCATTAATTTGCGGCTGTGATTATCAATTTATGCCTATTTATTGTTTTTATATTATGAATTGGTAAAGACATATTAGAATATTGGATATACATGAGAATTTATTAATTGCAGTCTATTTAGCACCACTCTATATTGTATTACATGCAATAATCTCATGAAAGAATTTTTAAAATATGAAAATATCGACTAATTGGCTTATGATCCTAGTATACTCCTCAGCACTACCCTTAATCCCTTGGCCACTCTACTTCCGCAACGCCACTTGGCTCACTTCTACTAATTGGCATTGCTAAAACACTGAAATGACACCCCATATATGGCACTGCTAAACTCGAAGCTGCCAGAGTGGGAGGGGAGGAGGTGCGCGAGGAGCCCACACACGGTGTCCACCTACTTGCCCGACGGCCGGCTCTCCCTATGGTGGAGCTCATGGTCGCAAAAGCAGTAGAGGTGTGGCAACCGCCGATTGGAGCACCTCCGCTACGGCGCAAGCGAGCACGACGACGAGCAGGAGGAAATGGGAAGAGGGGGAGGACGAAGGCATCACGGCGGGAGGAGATGATGGGAGTGGCGAGTGGGACTGCATGGCGAGGGGGTTAACTAGTGAGAGCGAAGTGGTTGGGGATTGGGAAATTGCATGGCGAAAGCGAAAGCGTGAGTGATTCCAGAGATGTGAGGGGAACCGATGGCGCCAGAGATGGGTGGGAAGGTGACAAGTAGGTGGCGATACTAGAGATGGGCAGGGAGGCGTGGCTAGGGCTAACTCGGTTGGATTTGTATCAATCTCAAAAATTACTAATAAGTCCCCAACCATGTGCCATGTGAACCTGCCACACTCTATGTTGACAACCAAGCTTGGGCCATCGACATAGGCCATGCTACCCCGTGTGGCCCACTCGCTTGCCCTGACGACCACTACAACCTATGTTGACAGCTGGGCTTGGGCCGTCGACATAGGCCATACCACCCCATGTCCTATGCCGATGGTCGATTTCAGGCTGTCGACATAGGCCTTGTCTGCACGGCCTACTGCACTCGGTGTCGACAGCCTTTTTTGGGCCGTGCACCTCACACAGGCAGTCAACCCGCACCCTATGTCGACAGCCAGGTAAGGGCCGTCAATATAGGCCTTGCCTCATAGCCCACTGCACCCTATGTTAACGGTCGACAAAATGTCATCGACACATGTCACGCCTACTATATGCTCGATGGAATGCCTTTACATGGAAAGTGTGACTCCTCTCTACCATATAGCTTTGTTTTGTTTTGCATTCCTCGCTATTCTAAAAACATTCTCCCTAATCCGTTCACGTCAAAATGTGTTCTACAACCATTTCTATTAGGATGTATTGTTAATTTCATCAAATCATAAGTTATGATAGTAACTTTTGCGACACATGCCTTCGCCATGGGCCCCTCCCCACCCTATACCGGTTCTTTTTAGCGTTCGCTATTCTAGGAAGGATTTCCCTAATCCGTTCGTGTCCAAATGTGTATTACTACCATTTTGTGCTTGAGAACCCACTTGCTGGTAACAACGTTGGCACCAAGAGGCCATGGAACAAGATCCTAGGTCTGGTTGGCCTGAAGGGCCTCAAACTCCTCTGTCATAGCTGCATGCTAATGGGGATCAGATAGGGCCCCACGGTATGTCTTCGGTAAAGGCGAAACTGCGGTGACCTGAAGATTGAGGCTTTCTGGAGGATGAATAGGGATCCCATACTTCCTTCGTGTGACCATATGATGCTCATTGGTCAGTGGTGCCTGCGGCACGATATGAGCTGACCCGGCAGGGAAACCGGGCGGCGGGCCGTGTGTGCTGCACCGTGAGCTAGTGAGGATGGCGAGACACCATGGGCCGGCCCAGCAGAGGGCCAGCAGGGACGTTGTGGGTGGGGCAGGGGTGGCACGACGAGGCTGCCAGGGGCGCCATGGACTGGCTCAACAGGAGGGCTGGCAAGGCCAACAGGCACACAGGATATGCCAGGCAATGGTGGCCCACGCACGGGCGACCAGGCGCTGGAAGGCATTGTCGCGCATGGCATGACGGTGACCGGCGCGGCCGATGCGGCAAGGGCGATGAGCGAAGGACAAATGACGCCAGTACCTGAAGGACAAATGACGCCAGTACCTGCAACCATAGATGGACTAAAAACAACAGGTGAACCGGTTACCATGGACGACGGTCGAGCCAAGGAAGGAGACCTCGAATCGAAAAGGGAATTGAGGTCGGAGGTGTCAGGAGAGTGGGTAGGGATGGAAGAGGCAAACAGGAAGGAGGCCTTGTCAAAGTGGACATGATGTGAGGTAATGATCCTGTTAGAGGAGAGACCGTGACACCTATACCCTTTATGTTCAGAAGGATATCCCAAAAAAAGCACAACATGGAGCGGGCGACAATTTGTTCTTGGCGGTGGAAGAAAGGTTAGGGTAGCAGGCACAGCCAAATACACGAAGGTGGGAGTAAGAGGGATGACAACCATATAGGGAAAAAAGGGGTTACTGAGGGTTAAAGCTTTAGTGGGATGGCAGTTACGGAGATAGGTGGCCGTATGAAGAGCTTCAACCCAGTAGGAAGAAGGAAGGCTAGCCTGAAACATAAGGCACCCTATGACATCATTAATGGTGCGAATCGAACGTTCGGCCTTGCCATTTTCCTAGGAGGTATGTGGACACGACATGCGAAGTGCAACGCTGTGTGTGAGGAAAAGGGTGCGAGCGGCAGAGTTGTCAAATTCTATGCTATTGTCGCACTGAACGCTCTTGATGGTAGAGCCGAATTGGGTGAGAACAAAGGCAAAGAAATGAGAGATTGTATAAAAAGTGTCTGATTTAAGATGGAGGGGAAAACCCAAAGAAAATGCGAGCAATCATCAAGAATAACAAGATAGTACTTGTAACCAAAGACACTAACAATAGAAGAGGTTTAAAGATCATAATGTATTAAATCGAAATTCTAAAGAGCTCGCGATGTGGAGGGGGCAAAAGGGAGACAAACATGACGACAAAGTTGACAGGCATGACATATGGGTGCAGTGGCATGTTCATGACAGGAAACATCGGAAATAGAAGCTAATTTGGAGTAGCTTTGGAACTAAGGTGGCCAAGACGACGATACCAGAGCATGACGGAGGACACAGTGGCTACAAAAGCTTGGGCGGACGGGGTGGCTGGCTTAGACAGCTAGAAGGAGTAGAGGTCCTCAGAACTATTGCACCCAATGATCACGCTCCCGGTTTGAAGGTCCTTTATAGAGAGGACAAAAGGATCAAACTCAACGGAACAATTATTGTCAATAGTAAACTGGTGAACAAAAATGAGATTTTTGATAATATGTGGAGTGACAAGAACGTTCCTAAGTTTGAACAGGTCATTAGGAGAAGGAAAACACAGGAACCGGTAGAGGTGATAGGTATGCGGGACCCATTACCGACAATGATGGTGAGAGGATGAGTGTAGGAAGATGAATAAAGGATGGAGAGGTTACCAACGTCTGTTGTCATGTGAGAGGTGGCACCTGAGTCCATGTACCATTCGGTGGTTGCCGGTGATGTAAGTGTCATAGTATTGAAGACGTTGCCGAGAGATTGCTGATCCTAGGCAGCACCAGAGAAGGGTGTCCACATCCCCTGTTGGGATTGCAACGGCGTGCTAAGGTCAGCGCCGGTGTAGACCGGTGGTAGGCCGCCGATGCCGCCGCCGCTGAGACCAGCGCTGCTGAGGCCTTCGCCGCTGCCGAAACTGTTGCCACCGCCACATCCACCAAAACCATCAGAGCCCCCGATGCCCGGGCCAAGGCCATGGCCGGCGTGGCCCACACCTACGCATGGGAGGCCTGCAAAGCCAGCAGCACTAGGGACAGCGGGCTGCTGACCGGGCGCGACCATCGCGTGCTGAGTTGGTGGGGCGCCGGGGCGAGGACCAAGAACATCCGGCGTCGAACGAGAGTTGCATGTCCAAATTTGCATTATGCCCTTCCATGGATTGAAGAAGGATGGAACGGTGATTAGGTTGGCGGTGTTTTGGCCTCCCAGATTGGAGTTTCTGCCTTGATTGGAGTGCTGGCTGCCACGACAACGGCTACGGTTGCCATGGGACTCGCTGAAGGAGCTGCCGGAACCACCAAAAGTATTGCTAGACTAGGAGCCAACTCCATTGGAGGGACACTGGCCAGCGCTGGCCGGTCAACGAGGTGGCAACAAAGGTGTTGGCCAACGTGGTTCCCGGTTTGGAGGCTATCATGATCTCCTGAAGGAGAAGCTGAGATCTAGCCTCCACAAAGGAGGGGAACGACTTTTGCATTGGAAGAAGCGCCTTCATGAAATTGAACTTCTCACTGAGACCATAGACAACCGAGAAAACAAGGGTATGATAATTCATTAGTTCACCAAGATCACCGAAAGAATCCGCCATGCCTTTTATCTTGCAACAATAATCTGTAACAGAGAGATCTTCTTGAACAAAGGTATGGAACTCCGCCTCCAAGTGTAGAGCGCGAGTCTCCTTGTTACCAAGGAACTGTTGCTCAAGACTCGTCTAAATGGAGTGTGCCGTTGCCGTCGGATTCATCACAAGCTCAAGGAGTTCAGCCAAAATACGACCATAAATCCAAGAGAGGACGACATAGTCGAGGCGCGTCCAATCGATGTCGGAGGATGTACCAGTGCCAGAGATGACATTGTCGGTGAGGGAATAGCGTCCGAGGGTGATGAGGAAAAGACCTTGTCATCGGCTGTAGTTGTTGGAGGCGAGATCCAGAACATGTCCCAAATGCCAACTGTCTAGGATTTCAGTTGCATTCAGAAATAGTGCAGCCTGCTTGATTTATTACATGATATAAAATAATTTACAGCGGAAGTGGAGATATAACCTGGTAATAAAAAGAAAATACATGCCCATATACCACAGGCAAAGCCTGAGCATAAGGTAAACCTTAGAAATCGATCATATACGAATTCCAATCTTCTTCATAAATGTCCATTCTTGATTATAAAGTGGATCCTGTTCAAGAAATAAGTAAATTGCACACATAATGTGGGTAAGTACTAATCGTACTTGCAGGTTTCTTGGAAAAATAACACTAATATTATATGAAAACAGGATTCAAGGGATAGCAAGGCTTTATGGTGAATATACAATTCTGAGCTTTAAAAGTCCTATCATATTTCTAAAACAATTAATAATAATATTTTAAGAGTACAAATTCTATCATCTTTCTCCATCCTTATTTATTTGCTATCCAGACAATAATTTTTTTTTGTAAGGCAAATTCATGGGGTTTGACATCACTCAATTGACACAACTTCATATACCCGAAGTAGGGTCCATCGATGAATTTGTTGTTAGCTCTGCAGAATCTATCTAGCTTTACCCATATAGTGGCCTACTACATGGATGGGAGAAAATTTTGTGTCGTTCTTATCCATTAAACCCAAGTTTTTATAGAAGCAAATGATTTCTAAATGTGCCTCTTCGGAACACCCATCTAGTGCCCTTGAGTGTTAATCGCAGCATTTACTGGCTCGATCCTTATCCCAAGACGGCAAACCCTGTTTCCAAATCTGCTTCTACAATTTTATAGAGGAATGATTCCAGGGAGTTCACACCCTACCCACCTGGTGTTCTTGAGCTGGTACTCTCTGTACCGACGGGCCCAAGATAACATATCACTGTTTCCGAATTACTCTATATAAATTCATTCCATCTTCCAACTTGAAATTTTCTCATATTAACTAAGTTATCCTACTTAACTTCCTTATATGAACCAATATTTCTATTCTTTCATGAAAATATCAAATTTTTAGTATTTTACCTAAACTAGGGTATTGTCAGGATTTTAAATATTTTGGGGAGCTTTTTAGGGTAGCGGGGCTAGGATAATTTATAAAAACATTAATATCTGGGATATATAAATAAATACCTAGAAAATATATGCAATAAATAATAAGTACAGGAAATGTAGGTATATCAAAATGCGTCAAGGATAAGAAGACCTGCCTTATTTGGAGATTGAATCACACTTAATAGATCTTCTGGACATTTTTGGTTAAATCTTTCGGAGGGCGTAGTTCATTGTCTATACGTTGTAAAAATAGAAAAATAGGGGAAAATTCCAATAAATATCCAAATAAGAAAAGTTTTAAATAAACGACAAAATAAAATAAATAAAAAGGGTCTGGGGTAAAAAGGGTGATGGGTTGTACGATTTTCTAAAAGGTTGAAAATATTTTCTAAAAGAAAAGGGGTAGGGGTGTTGACATAAAATAGGTATTTTATTTGGGCAGTATAAATCTAGGTTTAAAGTAGGTGATTATAATTAATAATTATGGAGAGATTTGTATAATTTATTAGATGATAATATGTTTATAATAAATTTATATGAGAAAAAGAGCAAAAAGGATTTATTAAGGTTATTTTATTAGATAAATATGATATTTTATATTTTTATATAATTCTTTATCTTATTTTATATTTTTGTGAATTTTTGTAGAATTTATAAAAGTGATTTGATATTTTAAATAAATTTAAACGGTACAAATAAAAATAGAAATTAGAAAAGGCTTTTTAGTGCTTACTGGGCTAATGGTATTGGGCTTGGCCCAATTGGTCCGCAGGTGGGGCTGACAAGAGGGACCCGACGGCAGTGAGGCTGACGTGCGGGGTTGGGGTGGCAGTGGGAGGAAGGCGGGTGTGGGCTTGGCCGGAGCGGCTGACAAGTGGGACCAAGTTGTCAGTGGCAGAGAAGGGGGAAAATGGAGGAAGTGGCGGTGGTATCGCCGGTGATGGCGGTGAAGGGCCGGCGGCGAGAAATTGGGTGGGAATTTATGCAATTGGAAGTGTATGCGAGGTTTAGGTGGTCATGGTGGGACTCGGGGTGGTCTGATTCAGCGGGGCGGCGGCGAAATGGGACGGCGGTGGTGGAGGGTTTCCGGTGAGAGTTTAGGGTAGGTGATGGTCGAGATGGGTTCGCAGGGGGAAGTCGAGTATTTTATGTAGTGGCATCGAGGCCGGAGAACGACCGGAGTGGTGAGGAGGAGGTTCGTCGGAGCTATGAAAGAAGGCGGCGGTAGCGGCAATGCCGGGCGATGAGGGGAGTAGAGGGGTAGAGGAAGGGGGCTTGGGGTGTAGCGAAGCCGGAGGTGAGGTTTTATAGACGGAGAATGGAGTGGTGGTCATGAATGGTTAGCCTCATGGTGGCGGCGGCGGTGGCGGCGTTAAGTGGCGGCGGTGGATTGGGTGGGCGTAGAAGATAGGTGAGGATGGTGAGGTGGCAGGATAGGTTGGCGGCGGTGTGGGCTATTCGATGGAGGCGAAACAAGGGCAGAGCTTGGACGGGAGCGGCGGCGGTGGAGTTTTTCTGTGGGCGACGGTGGCGCCCGCGGGGTTGCGGGTGGCGGCGCTGTCGGGAAGAAGGGGAACGACGGGCGTCCGTTAGATGAAAGGCTAATCCGTGGGCGCCGTCGGATTGGAATGGAGGAACTGACAGGTGGGACCCGAGGGTCAATGAGAGGGGTGGCTGGTTGGGCTTTAAGTGGAAGCGTATTTCCTGGAAGGGAAAGCGCATTCTTAGGGGTTTTCCCGAATAGGAAGGTTGTAAATTTAAAAGGAAAATGAATTTCCAGAAATTAGTTAGGGGTTTTAAAAATTAATAGAAGACTCTAGAAGGCTCAAAAAATATAAAATAAATTTCTAAAAATCCGAAAATGGGTAAAATTTAAATATGAAATAATATTTATTATTTTATGGAATTTATATTTTTGGAAAAATATAGATAATGTATTTTTCTTAGGAATAAATAGGGAGTTTAGTTTAGAAAATTTTTAAAAATTAAGAATGATTATAAAAATATAATTATAATTTTTTGAAAAATTTTTATACTAAATTTAAAAATTTGGGTATGTGACATAACTTATATGCGTTGATTCTTTAAACCACACGCCACATAAATATATGTACCAGTTTGTGTAAGTAACCCAGCATATGCGTAACATATTTGTGTCGGTTTTCATTACCAATCGTTATATATTTACTTGTGCCAGTTATTTACCTCAACAAGCATATAAAAAACAGAATTGCTAATTCTTAGGTGACTGAAATTTTCTTAACTATCAGTCACTATAAAATTGCACTCTAGTAAGACTAAAATTGCACAGCTTAAAAAGGCGCCATTTTAGTATCAAAATTGCTACTTATCAATCATCAGTTTTATTCGTTGATTTCTATACTTTTGTTGATGCATAAATCTGTCGAATACACGTGCTTACATACTTTTCTTTTCCTATGTTTCAAGTCATCATGTTTGTTTCAGTCAATCTAAAATTGTACACCAGTAAAACTAAATTTACACTTATTTATAATGTGTAATTTTAGTATAGTTAAAGTGCAATTTTATTAACAATCGACTGACACTTATTTTATTATCAGACAACTTGTTCTTAGTCGAACCCCATAAAAAATGGGCATTGGTGCTGATTTGGATACAGGACCGGCAAAGGTGACACCCTCCCGCCTGCCAACTAAAGAACCAGCACAGATAGTTATATCCATGCTGATTCTACATGAAACTGTAGGAGCGGAACCACCACTAGGGCTGGGTGGGCTGCTGCCCAGGGTTGGATTTTATTTCTATATACTCCTGGCACTCAATAAATTGGCAAAGAACTCTCAAAAGACCAGTAAGATTCACATGGCTTGTTGGCTAGCACATTGTCCTGTCTACTTGGAGGTCTAAGTTTGAATCTCACTCAAAGCCGCACCTTGTTGGTATTTTCCTTTTCTTTTATATTTTTCTCTCCATTCTTTTCTAAATATAAAAAGGATTATACTTTTCTTTTATATTTTTTTTGCATTGCTTTTTAAATAGAAAAGGGATTATGGTTAGTCTTTTATTTTTTCCATTCAGTTTTAAATAGAAAAGGGTTTATAGTTAGAAAAATATGAGGAAAGTCCCATTAAAACTATAAAATTATGATGACCATGCATTTGAAATGGATTTAAATAGAAGTTTTCCACATAAATAGCATGTTTTAAATAAAAGGTTTTCAGATGAAAATCTAAACAAATCCATAAAATATGGTGAACTACAATATATATTTAAAATTTGTTTCACAATAAAATGTGTTAAAGTTTGGTGTGTTTCTAGCATATAAATTCGGTGATGGATGTAACATTTAGACTTGCCCAGACTTAGTTTTAATCATGCGTTCACTACTGTGAAGTGGCACTAATGTACGGTATCTATGATCTATTTTAGTGTAGTGAGTACACTCATTGAATCCGACTGACAAGAGGAGGAAGACCATGCGCTGCGACGACCTCTACTCGATCAACTCGACGACGTACCAGTTCTGCCAAGGCGAGTCTTCCCGGCCATGGTTCGTCTACGCGGTGGAGGCGCCCAACGGGCAGTGGCACAAGGCGGAGGCCACCATCTTCCTCGCGTCGGCCGTCATGTTCTTGCTCGGCGGACTCCTCTTCGGGCTCAGCCTCTTCGGCCGCCTCTCCAGCCGCGCCGTCCTCAACCCCACCGTCCGCGTCTTCCTCTACGCGTCCTTCTCCCTCTTCCTCCCGCTCATGTCCTACATGTTCTCCCAGGCCAAGGACGAGGCCAAGCAGCTGCGCGCAGAGCGGCGGCGGCGACCTGCAACGCCTGCCGTTCCACGCGCAGGTCATCCTCATCTGGATGCTCCTCGTCGAGCTGCTGCGCAAGAAGGTGGACGCCATACTAGCCGCTGCGCGCCGTCCACCAGCAGACGCTGTGGAACGTCATCGACCTGATCGTCCGCATTGCGTGGATCGGCTACCTGATATACTCCTACATTGGTTCCGTAAGCCGGGGTTCATGATCCTCTGGCTTCTCACCCTCGTCAAGGCCGCCCAGAGGGTCGCCGCCATGAAGCTCGCCAAGCGCTCCTTTGCCGTCGGCAAGAACACGCACCTCGTCACGGGATACACCGCCCAGATGATAGAAGACGAGGAGAGAGATGATTAGCAAGCGAGCAGCGCTACGCTTCTGACGAAGTGCCGGTACGTGGTCATGGGGGAGGAGAGGCTCAAGAGGGAAGCTAGCTGTAAGTTTTCAGCTCAGTTCCGAGCACTGTAGTAAATCCAAAGAAACATTCAGAGAACCCGAGCAGCACAAGAACTCATTTTGTGGGGCGATTTTCTCCGGTTTTTCTCATTGAACTGAACACACAAAAGTTACAAAATAGAAACTCCTATATAAGGAGAGAACAATCGGACTCAGAACGTGCCATCCCACGTTCTACATCATCCGCTAGAAGCTAACAAACTAAAGGCCTGTTTAGTTTGCTGCAAAATCTGCCACAACTAAGTTTAGACGTGCCACAGTTTTTATGGCTGGTGTTTGGTTCGCGTCACAATTGTGGCTTGCCATACTTTCTTAGCAATCGGATCCACGTGTCATAGACTGATTTTTTGGCCACACTTTGCCTAAGGTGTGGCGCTAATTTTTCAGCCACAAAAGTGTGGCTTGCCACACTTGTCTAAGGTTAGGTTAGGCAAAGTGTGGCACCAACCAAACAGGCACAAGCGCAAGTTCAGGGGTACAAACGCACGCACACACGCATTTGCCGACATGACCTCCACCGGCAACGTCCACCACCTGCCTCCGCACACCACGGCCTTGAATCGATCAACTCTGACCTAGACAAAAGCCTTACCAGATCAGCAATTAACCCAACATTCTCCCCCTTAATTCTGATCTGGGGAGAGATCTCGAACACCAATCATGTATTTCATCTTTGCTATCTTCACACCAGACAGTGCCTTGGTCAGAATATCAGCTTTCTGCTCTTCAGTGCCAATGAAGTCAACAGCAATCTCTTTCTCTTCAATGTACTGACGTATGAAGTGGTACTTCATATCAATATGCTTACTACGACCATGGAACACTGGATTTTTCATCAATGCTATCGCTGACTTGTTGTCCACAAAGAGTGTCACTGCCCCTGACTCTATGCCAACAAGTTCAGAAAGCATGTTCTTGAGCCATACAGCATGGCATGCTGCACCTGAAGCTGCCATATACTCTGCCTCACAAGAGGATAGAGCTACTGTTTTCTGCTTCTGTGAGGACCAAGAGACCAGGCTTGAATTTACATAGAAAGCCATGCCACTTGTACTCTTTCTATCATCAAGGTCTCCCCTAGATTACTGTCACTGAAACCAGTAATTACTTCTGCACCTTCACCTACTTTGTAGCAGAGAGCATCATGCAAGGTACCTTTCAGATATCTAAGGATTTGCTTGACAGCCTTTTGATGTAGGAGTGTAGGCCTCTCCATGAATCTGCTTGCAACTCCCACTGCATACGATAGATCAGGTCTTGTATGCAAGAGGTATCTCAAGGACCCAATCACACTTCTGCAGCCAGTCACATCTACTGGTTCTCCATCTGAATCCTTGTGCAATTGACACTTCTGTTCCATTGGGAACTTGTTTGCTTTGCACTCTACCATGCCAAATTGCTCTAGGATTCTCTTTGCATATGCTGGTTGCTTCAGTGTAATCATATCTCCTCTCTGTGCCACTTCAATTCCCAGATAATAGCTGAGTAATCCAAGGTCACTCATCTCAAACTCCTTTTGCATTTCTTCCTTGAACTTTGCTATCTGGTTGGACTGTGCACCTGTGACAATCAGATCATCAACATAGACTCCAATTATCAATCTAGTACTGTCATCTCCCCTGACATATACAGCTTGATTTTGTGCACATCTAGTGAAACCCAACCTCCTGAAGCTAGCATTCAGTCTTGTGTTCCAGGCCCTAGGTGCCTGCTTTAACCCATACAAAGCCTTCTTGAGCAGATATACTTAGCTCTCTTTGCCTTTCATTGCAAAACCAGGGGGTTGGGTGACATATACTTCTTCTAATTCACCATGAAGAAATGCAGATTTCACATCAAGGTGGTGCACCTCCCAGGCTCTATTTGCAGCTACTTCCAGGATAAGTCTCACTGTGTCAAATCTAGCAACTGGGGCAAATACTTCATCATAGTCAATCCCTGGTTTTTGAACATATCCCTTTGCCACCAACCTAGCTTTGTATTTTACTAAAGCACCTTTAGAATCCTTCTTCACTTTATACACCCACTTGAGGCCTATGGGTGTCTTTCCTGCTAGAGTTTTCACCAATGACCATGTGTCATTTTTCTCAATAGACTCTAGCTCACTCCTCATTGCTTCCTCCTATACAGATACACCAGCAGCATCTGCATAGCTTGTGGGCTCATCAAGCTCAAGTGACAACAACTCATCATCAGTGTCAGCTGCAGAATGACCAAGAGTACTAGTTTGTTGCATAATTTCAGCCAAGTTTCTGAATTTTCTGTGACCATCTCCACTAGTACTGCCACTTGATAGGGAAATCTCTCCTTGGGGTGAGCTCTGAACAACCTGTTCAGGTGTGGAGACTTCTCTTGATCTGGCTGAAGCTTCAATGGCAGCTGCTCTTGCTCTTGCTCTTGTTACTGGACCAGTTGGTTGTTGTCTTGGTGCTGGAGGAGCTTGAGTTGTGGGAGCTGCTTGTGATGGCATTTCATTAGTACCATGCACTGTTGCCTGTCCTGGCCCATTGTCCAGTGACATTTCACTAACATCATGTGAGCTCTCACCTTGTGGCATTTCTACCACTACTGGTTCTGGTACTATAAAATCAGTACCAACATCTGCACTGTCACTCCAATTCCACATGACTTGTTCATCAAAAACCACATCTATACTCACATGAACCTTCTTGAGTTCTGGGTCAAATAGCCTATGTGCCTTGCTGCCTTCCTCTACACCAAGATAGACCAAAGCTTGACTCCTATCTTCTAACTTCTTCAAATTTGGCTTGGTCACTTTGGCATATGCAGTACATCCAAATACCTTTAAGCGACCAAGGAATGGCTTTCTGCCTTTGATAGCTTCATAAGGTGTCTTGTCACTTAAGGCTTTGGTTGGCAATCTATTTAATAGATATACTACATGTCTCACTGCTTCACCCCAGAATCTCCCTGGAACACCCATGCTCTTTAGTAAAGACCTAGCCATGGCCATTACTGTCCTGTTCCTTCTGTCTACTACACCATTTTGTTGTGGGCCGTATGGTGCAGTGAGATGCCTCTGAATGCCTGCATCTTCACAAAGCTTCCCAAATTCAGCTGAGAGGAACTCACCTCCTCTATCTGTCCTGAGTACCTTGATATGACATCCTAGCAGTTTTTCAGTTCTTGATCTGAACTTTCTGTATGTGTCATATGCCTGATCCTTACTCTTGATGATGTACACCCACATACATCTAGAGAAATCATCAACAATTAGCATGAAGTAGCTATTTCCACCTATTGTTTGTGGTGTTACAGGCCCACATAAATTAGCATGTAGTGCTAATGGTTGTTCTGCTATGAAATTTGCTACTGCAGGGAAGGAATGTCTAATTTGCTTGGCAAACATACAACCCTGACACACCTGATTAGGATGCTCAATGCAAGGCAGCCCCTCTGCCATGTTCTTGTCAGCTACCATCTTCAGTGACTTAAAGTTTACATGTCCTAGCCTTGCATGTCATAACCAAACTGGATTCTCTAGATTGGCAAGGAGACACACTGAATCACAGCTCTCTATAGCTGCCTTATACAATCTATTAGCTGAACTTTTCACTTTAAATAGCAACTTATCACAAGCATCATAAACAAGCAGATAACCATTATGCATGACCACTTTGTTTCCTCTCTCTGCTAATTGACCACATTTTATGATATTGTTGCAAAGAGCAGGAATATAGTATACCTCATTCAAAAGTCTCTGCTGTCCATCCTTGAACTTCAGTAGTATGGATCCCTTTCCCTTGATCTGTACTCTAGATCCATCTCCAAACCTCACAATGCCTTCAACTGATTCATCAAGTTCATGAAATTTCTTCAGCTCACCTGACATGTGGTTGCTTGCCCCATTATCAAAGTACCACACATCCGAAGACATGTGACCACTCCCAACTGTCAGAACTGGTGCTTCTGCTGTAACTTCGTTCAGCAGCACCAAGTCCTTGGCTTCAACTGCTGCTGACAGTAACAAGACTGGTTCATCCTCCTCTGCCTTTGCTAGGTTTGCCTCTGCATTGTGCTATTGCTGCTTGGGCGCTCTACACTTAGATGCATAATGTCCAAATTTTTGACAATTGAAGCATTTTATATGACTCTTGTCACGTGTACCTCCCCCGGAGCTTAGAGTGGCACCATCACGCCCCGGTGTGCCGCCGTGGCCATGACTGCCACGGCCACGTCCATGCCAGCGTCCGCCACCACCTTGACCACGCTGGTTGCTTCCACCTGATGAAGAAGGGGCTCCCCTCGCCTTCTGGTTAGAGGAGCCATCACCGCCACCACTCTTCTGCCGCGCCTGCCACTGCGCCTCAGTGAGTAGGAGCTGGCCGTCAGGCTGGCCGCCTGACGTTTTTGCCGTGCCACACCGCCGCGCCCGTAGGTCGAAGGTCTTGAGGCGTCCGATCAGCTCTTCAAACGCCATGTTGGTGGGATCACAGAATTGCTCGATGACGGCGACCACTTGATAGAAGCGATCTGGCACAGAATCAAGCACCTTCTTCACCTTCTGCGCATCATCGAGGTTACTACCGGCCTCGAAGTAGCGCACTGCCATTCCGGCAATCTTCCTGGCGTAGTCGTCAAGGGATTCGCCATCTTGCATCTCAAGCGCCTCGAATTCAGCTCGCAAATTTGCAAGCCGAGCATGCTTGAGACGATCTGCACCGATGAAACGCAGCTTGAGACTATCCCATACCTCCTTCGCCGTTTTCTTTAGCGATGCCTGCATGAGGATGTCTTCTGGCAGCACTTGAAGAATCTGAGCTCTTGCGGTCTTGCACTTCTTCGGATCCACGGCCGCGCCATCTCCCGGAGCGACCGCCTCCCACAGACCTTCTGCGTCCAGGAGCGCCTCCATCTTGATCAACCATGGAGTGTAGCTCGTCGCCATCAGTACTGGACACTGCAGTGACACGTCGCCACCGCGCCCAGTATCGCCGATGGGGATCAGCACCATGAGCTCTGATACCAAATGTAAGTTTTCAGCTCAGTTCTGAGCACTGTAACAAATCCAAAGAAACATTCAGAGAACCCAAGCAGCACAAGAACTCATTTTGTGGGGCGATTTTCTCTGGTTTTTCTCATTGAACTGAACACACAAAAGTTACAAAATGGAAACTCCTATATAAAGAGAGAACAATCGGACTCAGAACGTGCCATCCCACGTTCCACATCATCCGCTAGAAGCTAACAAACTAAGACTTAAGCTAACGGTTTAACTGAACATGCACAGGCGCAAGTTCAGGGGTACAAACGCACGCACACATGCATTTGCCGGCATGACCTCCACCGGCAACGTCCACCACCTGCCTCCGCACACCACGGCTTTGAATTGATCAACTCTGACCTGGACTAAAGCCTTGCTAGATCAGCAATTAACCCAACACTAGCAGGCCCCGACGGCTACCGGGTGGAGCTACCGGAGTCGGATGAGAAGGATCCTGTCACTGTTGGCGACATATGGGAGCTCGTGGACGGCGGTGAAGGCTCACCGACCATCCAAAACTGAAAGATCTCTGTCTAGCCTTTGAAAGGAATGAGTAGGCCTAGAGGGGGGGTGAATAGGCTACTTTTGAATTTAAGTATTAAAACTATCACAATTAAATTAGAGATAATCACAAGATTAATAGCAATTAAAGTACTTGTAATTAAATGCGGAATTTAAACTTCAAAATTTAAAGAGAGAGACACGAGGATTTTTTCCCGAAGTTCGGAGGCACCACCCTCCTACGTCTCGGTTGAGGCAAATTCTTGCACCACGCAAGAACCGGCTCCCGCTCGAGCCTTGCGCCTCGCTTCCACTAATGGACGTCCTTCGCTACTCCGGCAAGGTGGACTCCAAGACCTTGTACACCGAATCGAGTGCTCCCACAAGCGCCAAGGCGAGCTACTCGATCCCACGCCACCATACCGTCTAGGGAATCGAAATCCCCAAGAGTAACAAGCACGAACGCAGCAACCTCCCACCGGAACACCAATCACGTGAAGCACAACCGGCGGGAATCAACTCAAAGAAGTTCTTCCCAACACAAGGAAGGAGATCAACCACAAAAGGCCCCTCCACACCACCAAAATCACCAAGAGGTCAAGGAGAGAGCACTAGAACACACAAGGTTGAAGAAGAGTTAAATTTTTGGATCTGGATCTTAGGGGGTGGCAATATGGTATGCTCTAATCACGGGGAGCCACGCGAGATCTAGTCTAAAAGGGACAAGACAGGAGAGAGTGACCAAAAACCGAGAGATGGTAGTATAAGCCGGATTGTCTGGTCTTCTCGCTGGACCATCCGGCCTGGCCGGACTATCCGAGGAGGAGGCCGGACTATCCGGCTATTACCTCCTTCTCTCTGTCTCAGGAGATTTGCACCGTGAGAGTCAAAAGATTTCCAAAAATTTATTTGTGGACTCTCCAAAAAATCCCAAGAGGTAGTTTGGATAAGAGAAAACAAATAGAAAATGCGATATGTGCTCACGTGATAAAACGTCCCCAAGGAAGATTACTCGTCGAACCCCCCTTAATAGAACAGCGAAAAACAAATAATGGAAAATCTATCTACTATAGTGGATCAACTCGACTCCCGATCCACCGATAAAATTCACCTTTTAGCACAACACTGGACGCCGTCGAAGATAAGTTTTAGGGATCCATGAATTCCAAGATTTTTTCGTTTCTTCGAACATTTAACTGTCATCAACACCAAAACTTTAAATCCTCGCTCCAAGGAACGAGATGCTTACAATCTCCCCTTTTTTGGTGATTGATGACAATACCCTGGTTGAGAACTTTGCACAACATGGCTCAACAGAGAGATTAGTAACAACAAAAAAAACAAAACTCCTCTAAAAGGATAATCAATATTCATCGAAGAAACATAAAGGATAATCAACATTAAGCATCCAACATACTAAAGATTTTAAACGAAACACATAACACATCATCAAAAATATTCAACCAGGCAACCAGGACAATAAAAAATAAAGCATAAACTCTCTAACAATCTCAACCTTAAACTCTCTAACAATCTCAACCTCTCTCCCCCTTTGGCATCAAGCGCCAAAAGGGACCTAATCTTGGTCTGGCTTCTTCTTGGTGAACCGCTTCCTGAAGTAGGTGACCAGCTTGTTTTTCGGAGCCTTGAAAGGAGCCACCGAAGGAGTTGAACCAGATGGAGCTAGACTTGGGGTAGAAGCAGGAAAGGAGCTAGAGGTAGCACCCATGGAAGTCAACACCTCACTTTGAGTAGGGTACTCTGAGGGATCAAGAGAGATGTCAAAAAGCTGATCTCCCAAGAGTTGAACGAAGATTGGAGATCATCAACCCTAGCCATGTAATCTGTTGGGAAGCCTCATACAAGGACAACCTAGCCTTCATCTCTTCCTCAGAGACAACCCGCTCATTGTGCCATTGAACCCGCTCATTGTGCCAATCCAAATACAAGTTGTCTTTGAGAAGTTTGATTGGACACAAAACTCTGAAAGTCTTGAGCAAACTTGTTCTGAAGTTCATACAGCTGAGCTAAATCAGGAACTTGAGGAACATCTGTAGGAACCTCTTCTTCACCATCGGACTCAGAAGAATCCTTTTCAAACTTGGAGAATCCTCTTTTGTCCTTAGTGGACACAACCATCTTGTATTCCAGCATAGCAGAGGTAAAGATATTGGAGCTCAGAACAACCTTCTTCTTATAGATCAAGTAGCACAAAAGAGGTCCAAAAGCAAGCCTCTTATTAGCATCACGGCAAAGACACTCTTCCAGCTCAGCAATAACAAAGTCAGCTAAGTCTATCTTAGTCTCTGTGAATATGAAATAGGTTGTCCATGCCAAGATATTCAGAAAAGCTTCAGTGTATCCACCACGAGGTATCAAGGTCTTTCGCAAAATCTTGACCAAGAGAGTAGGAAGACTTTTGAGAAACTTCACCTTTGTCCCGTCAAACTTTGAATTACCAAAGATGTTTGTAAAGAAACTTGACATCCTCAAAATCTGGAGCCACACCAACACCCCAACGCTTGGGATAAACCATATCATGAACTTTGACACCGAAGGAGACATGTCAAAGATGTCACCAAATCACCGGCGTGAAAAGAGACATACTTGACCTCGAAGAATAAAGCACACCCTAGTGCGATCTCGAGCAATCCACATAGAGGCATAGATTTCATGAACAATATCAGGAAGAAAGGTGTACTGAGTTGCAATCAGCTCAACCAAACCGGGAGTAGACTTACATAGATTTTCAATGGTTCGACCCTTGTCAATTTTTGCAACTCTTGCCCAAGAGACATACCGATGAGGGAACACAATTCTTGTATTGTCCTAATACATCTGATAGAAATCCCTGTGAAGCCGACAAAGAAATCTATCCCCGGGAATGTCTTGGTTCCTTGGAAACCATCTCTTGTGTTGCATTCTCCGGAGCCCTCTTATCTTGATTGCAGGCAACTGAGAAAGGTCCTGAGGAATGTAGCCTTCATCAGAAAACACATTGGAGATATCTACCTCCTCATCTGAGTCAATGTCCATCTCATCTTCCTCAGACTCTCCAGGATAGACAAAGTCCTTGTCATGACTGTCATTCTCTAAACTAGAGGGAATATCATGGCGAGTAGAAGGATTCTTTCGTGTAGGCCTTTTCTGAGTCCTCCCCCTGGAACTAGAACCTCCCCCTGACATTGAATCTGCAATTCCCTTTCCCTTCACATTAGCGGTCTTTTGTCTCAGCATGATGGACCCTCAATCTGACCACAGTACAGAGAACCAACCGCACAGGATCACTAAGTAGGCTAGAGTGATACGAAGAATAGATAGAACAAAAGACCTAGGGTTTGGATCGAAAACAAGAAATAATAGAAATCGAAGGAAATTTGACATGAAAATACGACATACCAAACCCTAGGAGTGCACCGGAGAAGTCTTGAACGAATTAAGGATCAATAGGGCTTGAAACACCACGGTGTACGGCCAACCCTAGGAGAGGCAAAGTCCCATCAAATCTCCACCAAAATCAGTGAAATAAGTTGGGGAAACGAGAGAGGAAGGGAGAAACTTACAATTCCTCAGATTAGATCGATGAAATTCTCCCCAGAATTGGAGATCAGGAGATGGAAGGTTTTAGAGGAGAGAGAGACGGAGAAGACAAAGGTGAAATAAGAAGAGCCAGGAAGGGGACGAAGGAAGGAAGAAAGGAGATGAAAAAGAAAAAAAAAGATGCCCCGACAAGCCTAGCCGGACCATCCGGGAAATGGCCGGATCGTCTGGTCTAGCCGGACCATCCGGGCACTTGGCCGGATCATCTGGCTAAACCGCTGAGCTCTCTGGAGAAAATAGGATAGAGAACCCGAGATGAGGAGGTAATAGCCGGACCGTCCGGGCTCTAGGCCAGATAGTCCGGGTAGGCCGGATGGTCTGAGCCCGAGGCCGGACTTTCCGGTTAAGCCTCTGCTGCCCCGACAGGAGTACAAAAATAGGATTTTGTCCACTTGTCCCCTTTTTTCTAAAAAAATGAGACACAATTATGGGTCAAATGAGACATAAAAGAGAGGATATTATGTCGAAACTATTTTTTTGAGGAGAGAAGATGAGATAGAAGAAAACTTTGAAGGTGAATCCAGACTATATGAGAAAAAGAAAAAAAATTGAAATTTTTTTAAAAACTTCAATGGAAATGTATGAACACGAAATATTGCTTGTGGGACCAACAATGTGCCATCTTCCCTAGCAACGGTGTTTATTAGGAGTTCGGCACACATTTTTCATTTTGACTAGAAAGCAAAACATTTGTTTTCAAAATAGTGACCACATCAAATAATGAGAAAAAGAATTAGTTTAATCATAGATTATTTTCAATAAGATTTGATAATATAAAGATCTTTTAAAAATGAACTTTTGACCTTTATATTTATAAGATAATAAAATATAGGTGAAGAGTGTGCCAACCAAAAAATATTTAATATAGTTGTGAAAATTTAAGGAAAAAACTTCGACCAAGGATTTTCATCGAAACTCCCCCTAAATATGACAAGAGCCCGAAAGACACATCAAAGAGCCAAATAAAAATCCAAAAGAACAACTCAACCACGAAAAGCAAGTCACAGAATATTTGAGCTATCAAGTATGTTGAGTTCGTTTCTTAACTTTGAAAACCGTGCCTCATCCAAGGGTTTAGTGAAAATGTCGGCTAGTTGATCCTCGGTTCGCACATGCTCAAGCACAATATCTCCTTTAGCAACATGATCACGAAGAAAATGATGCCTAATATCAATATGTTTTGTGTGAGAATGTCGAACGGGATTAACAACAATTTTAACGGCACTTTCATTATCGCACAAGAGAGGCACTTTAGTAAGTTTTAGCCCAAAATCAAGTAGGGATTGTGTCAAGAAAATTATTTGGGCACAACAACTTCCCGCCGCTATATATTCCGCCTCAGCGGTAGATAGCGCCACGGAGTTTTGCTTCTTAGAAGCCCATGACACAAGCGACCTAACAAAAATGTGACAGCCCCCGGAGGTACTCTTGCGATCAATTTTGCAACCGGCATAATCTGAATCAGAATAGCCAAGAAGCTCAGATCGCGCACCCTTTGGGTACCACAATCCAATGCTTGGTGTGAATTTTAAGTATCTCAAAATCTTTTACACAGCAATTAAATGAGAATCCTTAGGAGCAGCTTGGAAAAGGGCACACATACAGACAGAAAACATAATATCAGGACGAGATGCTGTAAGATATAATAGAGCTCCAATCATGGACCTATATGTCTTTTGATCGACACTTTTACCTCCCTCATCCATATCGAGATGCCCACTTGTAGCCATTGGAGTCTTGATTGCTTTGCACTCCTCCATGTTGAATCGCTTGAGTAGGTCCTTGATGTATTTCTCCTGTGATATAAAGGTGCCATTCTCCAGTTGTTTGATTTGAAATCCCAGAAAAAATGATAGCTCCCCTATCATAGACATTTCAAATTCTTGGGCCATCATTGCCCCAAATTCCTCGCAAAATGAACTATTAGTACTCCCAAAGATAATATCATCAACATATATTTGACAAAGAAATAGATGTCCGTCAATGATTTTAGTGAAGAGTGTGGAATCAATCACCCCGATTTTGAATCCCCTCTCAAGTAGAAAGTTCTTAAGGCGTTCATACCAAGCTCGTGGAGCTTGTTTGAGGCCATAAAGAGCTTTAGATAGTTTATAGACATGGTCGAGATTCCTAGGATCTTCAAAACCGGGGGGTTGCTCAACAAAGACTAACTCTTCAATATAACCATTTAGGAACGCACTCCTAACATCCATTTGTTTAAGGACAATATCATGGGATGTTGAAAATGCAAGAAGGAGTCTAATAGCTTCTAATCTTGCTACAGGAGCGAATGTCTCACCGTGATCCATACCTGGGATTTGCGAATAGCCTTGAGCCACAAGACGTGCTTTGTTTCTCACCACAATACCGTTCTCATCTTGTTTATTTTTGAAGACCCATTTTGTTCCAATGACATTGTGGTCATGGGGTCTTTCCACCAGGGTCCAGACTTCATTGCGTGTAAAATTGTTTAACTCTTCGTGCATTGCATTAACCCAATCTGGATCCCTGAGTGCTTCATTTACATTGCTTGGCTCAAGAAAAGAAACAAACGAGAAGTGTTCACAAAAAGAAGCATGATGTGAGCGAGTTCGAACACCCTTACTAATGTTACCAATGATCTGATCAACAGGGTGGTTCTTGGCAATAGATCGATGGCTTCTAATATGTTATGGAGATTCTTGAGAGATATCATCATCTTGATTGTTTTCTCGAGACCCATCTAGAGGTTTTAAAGATGACGTAGATTGCGGTTCATCTTGTGGTTTGTCTTCCTTGTCCATCGGAGCCTCTGTGGGACACACATCACCAACCTCCATATTCTCTATTGCTTTCGCCAAGCGATCATCACCTACATCACTCAAATTCTCATGCTCACCTTGTGAGCCATTAGATTCATCGAATTTAACGTCATAAGATTCTTCAACTAAACCAGTAGATTTATTAAAAACACGATAAGCTTTAGATTTAGAAGAATAACCAAGCATAAAACCAATGTCACACCTACTCTGAAATTTACCCAAATGCTTTCTCTTCTTGTAGATGTAGACTTTACAGCCAAAAACCCTGAAATAAGATATATTAGGCCGCCTCCCTACCAGCAGTTCATAAGATGTCTTCTTGAGTAGTCGGTGTAGATAGAGGCGGTTGATGGCATGACACGCCGTGTTGATTGCTTCAGCCCAAAAAATGTCAGATGTACCATACTCATCTAACATTGTACGGGCCATCTCAATAAGCGTTCTGTTCTTTCTGTCCACTACACCATTTTGTTGAGGAGTGTAAGTGGCGGAAAGTTCATGTTTAATACCTAGCTCATCACAATAATCCTCAATGTTAGTATTAACAAACTCCGTTCCATTGTCACTCCGAATTTTCTTGATGTGAATTTCAAATTCATTTTGGGCCCATTTTGCAAATCTTTTAAAGATACGCCCTACTTCTATTTTGTTTGGCAAGAAAAACACCCAAGTAAACCGAGAGAAATCATCTACAACTACTAAACAATAAGAGTTTCCCCCGATACTCGCATATGAAGTTGGGCCAAACACATCCATATGCAAAAGCTCCAGGGCACGAGCAGTAGACATGACACTTTTAGTTGGATGTGAATTTGCCACTTGCTTGCCGGCTTGACAAGCACTACAAAGTTTATCCTTTTCAAATTTCACATCTTTTATGCCCACTACCAAATCATTTTTGCAAAGTTTTTTAAGATTTGACATACCAACATGTCCAAGACGGCGATGCCAAAGCCAACCAAGGGACACTTTAGCCATAAGACACGTCGAGATACATGTAGTATGTGAATTGAAAACAGCTAAATAGAGATTTTGAAATCAGAACCCTTTAAAAACAATTTTCTCGTTTTTGTCTAAAACAGAAATCCCATCATTCGTGAAAAGACAATGGAACCCCAAATCACATATTTGGTCAACAGAGAGTAAATTAAAATTAAGAGATTCCACAAGTAATACATTATCAATGGATAAATCACTAGATATAACAATTTTATCTTTACCCATTACCTTACTTTTCTTGTTATCCCCGAAGGTGATTTTATTGGAAGTATTGTCATCCTCCAAAGTTGTGAACATACGAGAACTTCCGGTCATATGCTGAGTGAAACCACTGTCCAAAACCCAATGATGACCGCCGCTCTTGTAGTTCACCTGAGATAAAATCAATTTTTGCACTTAGGTACCCAAACTAAGTTGGGTCCTTTAGGGTTAGATTGCACATGCTTAGGACTAAATGGATCCGTCAGTATAGACTTTGGAACCCAAATGGCCTTCAGCTTCTTGTCTAGATTTGGTGGTCCTACATACTTCACATTCATCTTACCACGAAAATCTTTGAAAAGCATGTAGTGAGCATCAACTAAACAACCCCTTTTTACACTATCATGCGGGGATTTAGCAAGAAAGCACTTTTTAGAAGAATAATTGGTAGCATGACAATAATGGCGCTGAGTGTTCTTCTTAATAAAATAAGTTTTGGTTCTTGCATGACCATGATCCTGAGATATGCCATTTAGAATATAGCCCAAACCTCTTTGTCTAAAAACATCTTTTGTTCTCCAAGCATTTTATCAAGAGTAACACTACCAAGAAAGCATCTTTCTAGCCCTTTATCAAATTTTTCTACCTTTGCCTTAAGCTCATTATTTTCTATTATTAACTCACTAGCACAAAGAGAATAATTGCAATTATCACCATTACAAGTGCTAGAGGATGATGAAGAACTAGTGGATGTGCTACCTACACAAGTATTATCAACAAGCAAGTCACAAGTAATAGACGCATCACAGGTTACAGTGGTAGACTTGCTAACAAGCACAGCATGATCATCATTCAACTTATTATATCTAACAACAAGATCATCATGCTTAATGCTAAGAATATCAAAAGAAGTAGATAAATCATCATTATTAACAACTAGAGCATTATACTTCTTTTGTAAGTCAATATGATCAGAATTTAACACATCAAGCTTAGAGGATATATCATCAAGCAATTCACTCTTATGAGAAAGAAGCTTTTTAAGAGACTTAGCTTTGGATGACTCTTTCTTAAGAGCCATATTAAGTTCACCAACCATATCTGCTAGTTCATCATAGGAAGGAGAGAAATCATCCACCTTATGATCTTCCTTGGCCATGAAGCAAAATGGTGACACTTGTTCTTCACATGTAGAATCATCACTTATGCTTTCAATATCAGACACCCATTCACCAATTTGATTCTCTTGATCATCGGATTTATTTGCCATCAGACACAAAGGTGGTGGTTGATTGTCAGCAATTGCTAAGCCAGCAAGCCCCTTTGACCTTGTGTCTTCCTCAGAAGATGAGGAAGAATCATCACTTGTGGAGCTGTCAGTGACCCACTCACCAACAAAAGCCTCCCTCTTTCCTTGCTTGTTGTCAGTGACCCACTCACCAACAAAAGCCTCCCTCTTTCCTTGCTTGTTAAACCTTCTCAATCTTGATTTCTTGTGATATTTCTTCTTCTCATTCTTTGCTTGATCCTTTTCCTCATCATCGCCATCCTTGTATCTTTGCTTGTTCTTCTTCTTTTTATCACATTGGGCTGCGATGTGACCATGTTCATTGCACTCAAAACATATGACGTGTGAGAACGGGTACCTCTTTGAGGATGAGGAGGAGTACTTCTTCTTGTCACCAAGGTTGACCTTCTTCATGAGTTTCCCAGCTCGACGCATAATAAGTGCCAACTCCTTTGAAACATCATCTACATCATCGTCACTAAGCTCATCATCGCTCTCATCATCATCCTTGACCTTGCTTTGTGCTTTGAGAGCTATAGATTTCTTCTTTGGAGGTTCATCCTCATCGTCATTAATAACCAGCTCATGTGCGGTGAGTCTTTCTAGAAGCTTTGTTGGAGTTAGAGTTCTCACATCCCCACTGTTGGAGAGATACGTCACCAAGTCACGGTACTTCTTGGGAAGCACACGTATCATCTTACGGCAAATCTCCACATTTGAAGTAGTTGCTCCCAAACCCCTGAGTTCATTTACGATGGGATTGAGCCTGGAAAACATATCATTAGCATTCTCATGAGGAAGCATCTTAAATTGATCAAACTTTTCTTTAACAACAATAAGTCTTTCCTCCTTGACATCGGAAGTACCCTCATGGATTTCTTGGAGGGTTTTCCACACATCATGAGCAGAGTTTAAATTACTAACTCTATCAAAAACTTCAAAACTAAGACATGAGAAAATTGCATTCCTTGCCTTTGCATCATATTCAAGATTTTTAATATCCCCAGGTGTAGGAGCAGCTGTGGAAGCAACCCCGGAATCACTTACTACGAGAGCATTTGCTGTCACTCTCCAGATGTCATATCCTAAAGCTTCTAGATAACATTTCATTCTAATTTTCCAATAAGCATAATTATTACCATCAAATAAAGGGAGTCTACCAGCACTAACACTATTCCCCTCGGCCATCGCTCTGGCAGTGAAGCCACTCACGAGCGACCTTGCTCTGACACCACTTGAAAGGAATGAGTAGGCCTAGAGGGGGGTGAATAGGCTACTTTTGAATTTAAGTATTAAAACTATCACAATTAAATCAGAGATAATCACAAGATTAATAGCAATTAAAGTACTTGTAATTAAATGCGGAATTTAAACTTCAAAATTTAAAGAGAGAGACACGAGGATTTTTTCCCGAAGTTCGGAGGCACCACCCTCTTACGTCTCCGTTGAGGCAAATTCTTGCACCACGCAAGAACTGGCTCCCGCTCGAGCCTTGCGCCTCGCTTCCACTAATGGATGTCCTTCACCACTCCCGCAAGGTGGACTCCAAGACCTTGTACACCGAATCGAGTGCTCCCACAAGCGCCAAGGCGAGCTACTCGATCCCACGCCATCACACCGTCTAGGGAATCGAAATCTCCAAGAGTAACAAGCACGAACGCAGCAACCTCCCACCGGAACACCCATCACGTGAAGCACAACCGGCGGGAATCAACTCAAAGAAGTTCTTCCCAACACAAGGAAGGAGATCAACCACAAAAGGCCCCTCCACACCACCAAAATCACCAAGAGATCAAGGAGAGAGCACTAGAACACACAAGGTTGAAGAAGAGTTCAATTTTTGGATCTGGATCTTAGGGGGTGGCAATATGGTATGCTCTAATCACGGGGAGCCATGCGAGATCTAGTCTAAAAGGGACAAGACAGGAGAGAGTGACCAAAAACCGAGAGATGGCAGTATAAGCCGGATTGTCTGGTCTTCTGGCCGGACCATCCGGCCTGGCCGGACTATCCGGGGAGGAGGCCGGACTATCCGGCTATTACCTCCTTCTCTCTGTCTCAGGAGATTTGCACCGTGAGAGTCAAAAGATTTCCAAAAATTTATTGGTGGACTCTCCAAAAAATTCCAAGAGGTAGTTTGGATAAGAGAAAATAAATAGAAAATGTGATATGTGCTCACGTGATAAAACGTCCCCAAGGAAGATTACTCGTCGAAACCCCCTTAATAGAACAGCGAAAAACAAATAATGGAAAATCTATCTACTATAGTGGATCAACTCGACTCCCGATCCACCGATAAAATTCACCTTTTAGCACAACACTGGACGCCATCGAAGATAAGTTTTAGGGATCCATGAATTCCAAGATTTTTTCGTTTCTTCGAACATTTAACTGTCATCAACACCAAAACTTTAAATCCTTGCTCCAAGGAACGAGATGCTTAGAGCCTTTGCGCTCTTCAAGTTGCCCCGCGCGAGGTTGGAGAACCTCCGGCTCGACAACGACGTGGTCAGAAAGAACCACGACCTCATTTTCCGAGGGCTCGGTGCCGGTGCCGGTGATGCTGACGATGCCGGTGTCAGGCGATGTCGCCAGCAATGAAGATGCTGCCGAGAGGGCCTTCGACGTGATCGAGCTTGAGCTCAATTTCGTCAGCAACTACTACCACTCGGTGGTTCCCGTGGTGCTGTCGAGCCCATGGTTCTTCGTCGACAACTACATCTTCGTGCTCCTCATTGTGGTGAACCAGGCCATCATGGTGCTCTTCATCACCAGCAATGGCCGCCTGCTTCTCGTCATCGGCTGCCTCGCCCGCGACGTCGCGACGCTGTCGCGCAGGGCGATCGACCTCTTCAAGCGCCTCAGCCACAAGCTGGTCAAGACCATCGTCATAATGTTCTCGTCCTTCAACTTCCTCGTGAGCCTCCTCTTATTCCTCACCTTCCTGCTCATGGAGGCGTGGGAGTTCATCGTCTACGTGCTCTCCGACTGGTTCTTGGAGTCCCTGCTGTGCCAGTACGAGCGTAGGCCAAAGTGGTAGTCGGCGCGGTGTGTGTGGCGAGCCTTCGCCGTGGTGCTGTGGGTCAAGCGCGTGGGCAGGTCGCCGCGCGCCGGCGTGCGGTTCAACCAGGTGAGCATCCTCGACCTCCGCCGCCGGCACACGCCGTGGGTGGTGGTCTCCAAGGTGCTGCAGCACAGGTTCCTCGGCTTGTCGTCGGTGCCCATGCCGAGGGAGGTGAAGCACGCCTTCTTCGCCTTCCTCGGAGCCAGAGATGGCCGACCGCTCAGCAACGGTGCAGCCACGCTGCACCGCCGTGGCTGCCCGTGGCTCTTGTGGGCTTGCGAGAGCCGAAGCATCATGTCACGCCTGATATGTTTGGGGTAGAATTAGGGGATAGATTTGGACAGAATTTAGGAGATCAAGAGATAATTTGGGGAAGAACAGCAGCTGGGGAAGAACAGAGGAATGGAGAAGAACGAGAGAGATTCATCGATTAGATCGGAGAAAATGTGTAAACTCTTCCATGCCCCGTTTTCCAGACTCGGTACAGCTTTTAACCCTCTTTCGGTTTAGGTACAATTACACGGCCCACTTACGGCTCCCTACTTGGCGCGCAGGCCCAACTCACGTCCTAAGGCACGCAGACTTACTCACGCAGTGACACTGCTCCCTCCTTCAGATGATGCTTGCCCCCAAGCATCCGCATGTGGAAACCTAGCCTGAATCACATCATAATCTTCCCAAGTAGCTGCAGCAACAGGAAAATGAGTCCAGTGAATCAGAACCTGAGTATGATGTGTATTGCCTCGTTTAACTATCTTGCGATCCAAAATTGCTTGAGGAGTCACGTCATGGATGTCTAACTCAGCAGGATAGGGCACCACTGTGGACACCGGAGTGTAATATGGAACAAAAGGTTTAAGTTGAGAAACATGAAATACAGGGTGGATCATATTGCCTGCAGGAAGCTTCAGTTCATAAGCCATAACACCAAATTTGTGCAGAATCGTGTATGGTCCAATATATCGAAAAGCCAGTTTAGGGGACTGCCTGATGACCACAGAAGACTGAACATATGGCTAGAGTTTGAGGAGTACAAGGTCGCCAACTTGAAAAGAACGAAAGCTTTTATGCTTATCTGCCATCCTTTTCATTTTGGCCTGTGCATGCTTCAAATTCTGCTGAACCTTCTCCCCCATAGTTTGCCTGAGAACAAGAAACTCATGCCCCTCTTTGTTGGCAGTGTTCATGATCAGAGGAATGACACCATACAGGACCTTAAAAGGTGATTCCTGAAGAGCTGAATGATAACTAGTGTTATACCAAAATTCAGCCAGTGGTAACCACTGTACCCATTTCTTTGGACATTGCTGGACTGTGCACCTCAAATAGAGTTCTAAACATTGGTTAAGCCTCTCTGTTTGACCATCACTCTGTGGATGGTAGGAAGAGCTCATCTGCAACTTCACCCCAAGTGATTTGAATAACTCTTGCCAAAAACCACTAGTGAACACTCTATCAGGATCAGAGACAATAGTTTGTGGTATTCCATGCAGCCTGACCACTTGAGACAAGAAAAACTTAGTTACTTGAGCTGCCTTGTAAGGATGCTTTAAGGCAAGAAAGTGTCCATACTTAGAGAACCTATCAATGACCACTAGGATCACGGTGTAACCTTCAGAACATGGTAAACCTTCTATAAAATCCAGACTAATGTCATGCTAGGGGCCTGTTGGAAAAGGTAATGGCTCCAACAGCCCAGGGGACTTGCAATTTTCATGCTTAGCCTGTTGGCAAACTTGACACTGTTTAACGAAAGAGTCAACATCCTGCTTTATACCCTTCCAAGCAAAGAACTTCTTTACTCAATGGTAAGTGGCAGTGATCCCTGAGTGACCTCTAATTGGGCTAATGTGAAATGCAACAATCAGTTTAGTTTGAAGTCCTGTGTTAGCTCCAATCCAAATTTTGCCTTCTTTTCTAATAATACCATCTTGCAAAGTATAGGGTGAGGCTGCAGGATCTCCTAAAGCCAATTTGGTGAGTAAAACTTGAGCTTCAGGATCAACCACATAAGAATTTGCTACCTCCTGTAACCAAATGGCCTGCCCCCAGACACAACCATGATACTAAAAGCATGCCCAACTCTGGACAGCGCATTTGCTGCCTTGTTCTCTACCCCTTTCTTGTATTGGAATTTGAACTGAAGCCCTACCAACTTTGTCATTGCTTTTCTTTGCAAATCTGATGTAAGATCTTGCTCCTGTAGGTGAACCAAACTCTTATGATCAGTCTTGATTATAAACGGTCCTCTGATCAGGTAAAGCATCCACCTATCCACTGCCATCATGATGGCTAGAAACTCCTTCTCATAAATGGAAAGTTTCTGATTTTGCACCCCTAGGGCCTTGCTGAAATAAGCCACAGGATGTCCCTCTTGACATAACACTGCTCCTGTTCCAGTTGCACAAGCATCTATTTCAATGACAAAACTCTTGCTAAAATTGGGTAAGGCCAATACAGGAGTAGTGGCCAGCGCTTCCTTCAGATTGTCAAAGGCTGTTTGTGCTTTAGGAGACCATTGAAATGCATTATTCAACAACAACTTATGCAAAGGTTTAGCCAAGATGCTATATCCTTTAACAAATTTCCTGTAATATCCAGTGAGGCCTAAGAAACCCCTCAATTCAGTAACATTTGTTGGAGTAGGCCACTGCTGCACTGCTGTTGTTTTACTTGGATCAGTAGCAACTCCACCTACTGAGATGATTTGCCCTAAATACTCCAATTTTTGTTCCATAAAAGAGCATTTGGATCTCTTAATGTACAATTGATGTGCTCTAAGGGTACTAAACAGTGCCCTGAGGTGTTTAAGGTGTTCCTCTGTGGATCTGCTATATACTAGAATGTCATCCATGAAAACAAGAACAAACTTCCTGAGGAATGGCTCAAAGATTGCATTCATAACACACTGAAAAGTTGCAAGTGCATTTGTGAGGCCAAATGGCATGACTCTAAATTGATACAGCCCTTGGTGTGTCTTAAATGCAGTTTTAGGTTCATCTGTGTCCACCAACCTTATCTGATGGTACCCAGCCCTTAAGTCCAATTTTGTGAACATGGATGCACCAGCTAATTCATCCAGCAGCTCATCAACAATTGGTAGGGAAAACTTACTCTTGACAGTGATATTGTTCAGCTTCCGATAGTCAACACAAAAACGCCATGTGCCATCTTTCTTCCTGACTAGTAAGATTGAAGAAGCAAAAGGGCTTATACTGGGAATGATGGTGCCCTTTTCTAACATATCCTTGACTTGTCGCTCTATATCATCCTTCTAGTGTGGTGCATATCTATAGGGTCGTGAGTTGACTGGAACACTACCAGGCAAAAGTGAGATTGCATGATCATATATTCTGTGGGGTGGCAATTGAGTAGGTTCCTGGAATATATCTTCATATTCATGAAGAAGAACTTGTAATTCAGGTTCCTACTCTGCCTTCTTTGTGGTGGCTCTATCAAACACTAGTTCCACTAAGGCAGAGGCCCATACCTCATTCCCCAACACCCATTTTTCAACTGCTGCAGAAGATACTTCCTGGATGCCCTGAGTGCCCATATTAGTCAAACCTTGTAACTTCTCCATTTTCCCATGGTATAAAAACTTGATCCATTTATCTTGCCAATGGCACTACATCTCCCCAATGCTGGACAGCCAATCCATGCCAAGGATAGCATCATATCCTCCTAACTCCATCACTCTCAAGTTGTATTCAAAAGGAACTCCTTGCACCCACCATGTCACATTTGACACCATTTTATCACAGGACAAATAGCCCCCTCCAGCTACTCTCACTGCCATTTGTGGAACTTGCTTGGTGGGTAATGCCAAGAGCTCTACCACTCTTTGATCTATAAAAGAGTGGGAGCTTCCAGAGTCAACCAGCATTATCAGTCTTGTTTCTGATTTTTGCTCTTAGCCTGATAGTATGGGAAGCCTGGGCACCTGACATAGCATTGACTGAGACATGCACATCATCTTCCCTGATTTCCTCCTCAACAACTGCATCCAATACTTCATCAGGCAATATTTCATTAGCTTGTATGGTTTTCAATTGTCCAATTACTGCTGTCTTACACTGATGCTGAGGAGAATATGCTTCCCCACACTTGTAACACAACCCATTCGCTCTCCTATACTCCTTGAGCTGTTTTGCCTTCCATAAATGGCCCCACGGAGAGGCATACTAGGAAAGTAGACTTTGCCGAGTATGCAGTGCTACCCAGCGTTGTCCTCCCTGTTACAACTTATGGCATTCAAGCCTGACTTGCAGAGCTCGACATTCGATCCAGCATGGGATATGCCACAACCTGTGTAGGGTGTTCAAACGCCTTGATCCGACTAATGTGGACACAAGCTAGTGATCCCCAGAGGAATACGCCCGCCTCCAAGTTGAGGTCCTCCTAGTGGTGTTTGTCTCGGCGACAAACGATCGGGAGATATGCCACTGAGACCCAACTGAAGAGGTAACTCTTTGACGCCTAATCCGATTGTAAAATCAGACCAGCCATTGACCCCAAGGGGTACGCCAAGAGCTGGATTGATTTTTGCCCAAGTGGTGCTTGCCTTGATGACAAATGATCCGGAGATATGCCACCGGGACAATTTTGAAAAACTTCTGATGCGCGGTTCAGCTTAGAAAGGCCAAACCGACTACCGTCCCTAGAGGGCACATCAAAAGCTGGGTCACGACTTCGGGCTGCGCCCAGTCCTCGAATTGAAGACTGGCAATGAGCCCAACAGGGGGCGCGCTATTTTTTTGACTAAGCTGACCCGAGTGACACTCGTACCTGAGTGAATCGTGTACAGCTCACGGCCCTTATAGAGCATGTCCTCAGGGACTTAGATCTGTACCCAAGTCTTGAAATGATAATTTTAGGGCTTTATTTCCTTCCCGCCTTGTGCGGAAACGAAACGTTGCCCGCTTCCTTTCAAGTGAAGCCAACCGGGGAGTTTGAACTGGTACGCTTGCACTGTGCGCTCAAACCGTTCACTTCCCCAAAATCCTCCGCTAGGGTTTTCATGCTTCCGCCGCCTCTAAGCAATCTCGGCACCGCCGCCATCGCCAAGCTTCAGATCCGCCACATTCCAATAGCGGGGGACTGGGCGACTTCAAACACCACCGACGAGCGGCTGCAGGCCCTTGTTGATGCCGGCGTTCTTCCAATGCCGGAGCTCATCGATTGGCGCGCCGCCGCAAGTGAATCCTCCCCTACTCCTCATCAAGAGGAGATTGTTGTCTTCGAATCCTTCTTCTCCCGCGGGTTTGGACTCCCTGCATCCTCCTTTCTTCGCGGTTTGCTCCATCATTATGGGATTGAACTTTTCCATTTGAATCCCAATTCCATTCTTCAACTTTCAATTTTTGTTCATCTTTGTGAGGCTTTTCTGGGGATCGCTCCCTATTTTGCCCTTTTCCGTCATCTCTTCTTCTTGAAGGCCAACCCCACTGACAACGCCCCTAAGGCTGTCGGCGGGGCCGGATTCCAACTCCGGAGCGGCCTCAAGAAGGAGTATTTCGCCTTGCCGCTTCGGACTTCTTTGAAGGGGTGGCATCAGGATTGGTTTTACTGTTCCAACCCCCCCAGTCTTCCTTGCTTTGATGGGAGAAAGCCCCGAGCTTCCCCCTCTTGGAATTCCGCCCCTCTTTCCTCTAAAATGGGCCAGGTGACCGAGTTGCTTGGCCTGATCCAACATCTCAAAGAAGAGGGGTTGACCGGCGTTGCTATTGCTGTTTTCTTTACGAAACGCCGTGTGTAGCCACTCAAGGAGAGGATCAGGCTCGGGTTCGAGTACATCGGGCCATCCGACTCTACTAGAGAAACGGATGTCCCAATCTCCAACTCGGACATCATCGATCGACTCTCCGAGTTCTTCGCTCCTGGAACTATTTTTTCAAACCCTGGGGGTCCCAAGAGCTTCTCTCTTAACCATCCACCTCCTGAGGTAAGATTTGAGTATATATTTTTTACTTGCGTTGAACACCAGGCAAACCCGTTGTTGAAGCTTATTTGGGGATGCCACGCTCCTATGTAGGATCGCCAAGCTTTCGTGTCCGCGGCCCCAACTCCTGATGCTCCCGCCAACAAGGGCGAGAAGCGACCAGGGGGAGAACCTGAAGACACTCCGGCTGCCAAGAAAGGCAAGGGCCCGGCTCCCCTAGTAGAGGAAAACGTCCTGCCGCCCAGAGGACACGGCCCGTGAAGCTCGGGGCCAAAGGTGGGCGAGGCTCCCAAAGAGGGAGCGGGCCAACTTTAGCTCCCAGGTATAGTCAGGGGACTCACCCCCCAAGGACAGGCGGCAGTGCGACGCCAAAGGAGGGAAAGAATTCAACCCCCCAAGCTAGGCCGAGAGGCCCACCCGACGCCTCTTCGAGCGGGGCTTCCTCTCAAAAGGGCGCCGGCATCAAGATTAAGACCACCGACCGGTAAGCATAACTCCGCTACCCTTCGACTATCTTTCTTTGCATTTCCTGTGACCGAAATATTTCCTATTTTAGGAAACCATCGGTGGAGGTTCCGTCAAGTTGCCCAACCGAGCCGGCGTCAGAGCCTGCCAGGCCGAGTCAGGGGGCTCCTCCTCCATCAGCCGATGCGGTGCCCCCACTCAAAGAAGGCCGTGGCCAGCCGCGAGAACTGGGTCGGGAGGTGCTACCGCCGCGGCCTCTGACCCGAGTCCGTCCACTGAGGGTGGCGTGGGGGCTGAGCCAATGGTAGAGGAGATCCTCCGCCAGCCCCCACCTCCCCCAAAGGAGACTAAGCCAAAGCTCTCAGCGGGCTGGAGGGATGAGGCCGAGGAATGGGCCCTTATTGATGACGAAGCCGAGGAAGAGATGAGGAAAACCTTCTTCGAGTATGCCGCTGAATGCGGCCGAATGGCGCAGGTAAGCTTTTTGATTTGTGGAGTAAATCTCCTTTTGCTCGAGTTAGGACAGTGACCATCCTTCGTCTTCGCAGGAACATGGTGAATACTCCGAGAGGAAAACCAAGTTCCTCAATTACTTCCTCCCCCAAATAGAGCGGATTAAATCTGTGGAAGGGAGGTCATCGAGTCCGGACCGGCGACCAAGGAGCGCCGGGGCGCAGTTCGATTAAGGAGCTGCAGGACGAAAAGTTCGACCTTACGGGCTCCCTCCGTTGTAAGTACCCTGACCTAAGTCAGAATTTGCTTGTCTAGTGTGTAACTGGATGACGTTGTGTCCCGCATCATGTGCAGCACGCGATGCCACAATCGCCAACTTCAAGCGGAGAAGCTGGCCCTGGAGAAGTCGGAGGCCAAAGCCGTCGCCGAGTTGGAGGGTAACCCCCAAAACCCGACCGGCTCTAAACCCCCGGTGTTTACATGGTTACGTAATCGTGTACTCCCTGTTCTTTGACAGAACATAGGAGGAAAACGCTGGCGCAGTATGACGTTCTTCAGGAGAACACTAAGATTGCGCAAGTGCGATATGATGAGCTTTTGGTGGCGGTGGAACCCACTCAACGCCAACTTTATGCTGGCGAAGTCGAGCCGAGCTCTCGGGCCGAGCTGATCCAGAGGCGGACCGAAGCCCCCCAGCAGCTGAAGGTGCGGCTCAGGGAAGTCGGCCTGACGAGTTCCAGTCAAGTGCTGGGCATCGTCAAGTCGCACTATCCTTGAATCGATCTTGACGCTGTCAAGGACGGTTTCGCCTGCTCGGAGGAGGGGGCGATGGCGCTGCTCAAGGAAGTAAAGCCGACAGCCGAGTGCCTTTTAGACAACTTAGAGTTAGATTTCCTATAAAAATATAGGAACTTGTAAATTATCCATATATATGACTTTCATTTTCGATATGGCATATGCTAACCATCTTTTTTCTTCTTAAGTTATGGCTCTGGCCCGAATAAACTTCTAGACTTCGTCATAGACTTAAAAGAGAAAAAATCGATTAGGTATTGGTTAGGCGCAGACTGCACCTAATTAGGTGTAGCCCCCGACTTACTAGCTTCGAGGTAGTAATGTCGAGTTAGACAGAAACTAGGTGCGCGATTGCGCACTGGTGTAGCCCCCGACTTACTACTTAATTGACATACAAATAAGTAGCAAGTCAGAAACTAAATTGCATAGGCGTTGAGACAATGTGAGCGAAAACTTATCTTTATTTTATTGTAAGCATGGATTACAATAGTCATTTAGGTATAGCACCGAGGCGACTGCTTGATGTTCCTTTGCCCAGGCGAGCCCCCGGGCGTATCACTGAGTGATGTGAGGATGTCTTGATCAGCTTGCGGAAGAACGCCGAGAGCCTCTTTACTCATCATCTTTGCCAGGCCTGCTACCTGACCTAGTTGGCTTCTTGCTTGGTAGTTCGCCTTCATCACAGAGGGTGGTGGCCGCCTGCCGGATCTTGTCCAACTCAGCTGCCGCCTCGATGGACTGGGCGAAGTCGCAGTTTTCCCTATCGAGGAGGTGGAAAAATTTGACGTCTCCACTGATTGTGATTAAGCCCCGCGGACCTGGCATCTTCATAACCAGATAGGTGTAGTGTGGGACAGCCATGAACTTGGCCAAGCCCGGCCTTCTCAAGATCGCGTGATACGCAGTCTCGAAATCGGCCACCTCAAATCTGAGGTTCTCCGTTCGGTAATTATCCCGAGTGCCAAAGGTGACAGGAAGAGCGATCTTCCCGATTGGCACCGATGAGGTTCCCGAAATTATACCATGAAACGGCGCGTCTGTCTGCTGGAGCGCCGTCCTTAGGATCTGCATCTCGCCCAGAGTTTTAGCGAAAAGGATATTCAATCCACTCCCACCATCAACCAGGACCTTGCGCAGTCGAACGCCCTGTACCACAGGATCCAGGATGAGTGGATATCTTCCTGGGCATGGGACGTGATCTGGGTGATCTGAGCGATCAAATATGATCGGGATTTCAGACCATCGGAGATACCCGGGGGTCACCGGAATAGCTGCATTGATTTTCTGATCGGTAAGCTTTTGCTTACGCTTGGACTCATATGCATCCGATCCCCCAAATATGTAGTTGAGCTCTCGCTCGGTTTCTTGATAGGCATCGCCCTCAGGAGGGTCGCGCTTTTCATCCTGCTTGGCATCTCTCGGAGTGTCGCTGTTGTGATTCTCAGCGAACTTCTTCAAGATGTTGCAGTTCTTGGCCGCATGCTTCCCGTTTGGATGGAAAGGACACGGTGCCTCCATGACTTTATTGTAGTCGGCGGGTCGAGGTGGCCTTAGCTGTCCCTGATCCGCGACCGCCACCATCTCCTCACCCTTGCGCTTCTTATCCTTTTTGGAGGACGACTCGGGCCTGTCCTTCTTGCTTTCGTGCTTGCTTGGGTGATCCTCTTGATGCTCAGTGAGAGCATCCGAGGCGGTAGCATATCGATCCGCCAAGGCGAACATCTTCTTGACGGTAGTCGGAGGCTTTCGGGACATCTTCTTGATTAGATCGGGGTCGCGAACTCCTTTCTGGAAGGTTGCGACGACAACCGCCTCTGAGATCTCCCGGATCGTGTTTTTCTTCTTGGTGAAATGCCGAATGAAATCCCTTAACGACTCATTTTTTTCCAGATGAGTCTGATAAAGGTCCCACTGCGTCCCAGACTTTTCGTAAGTGCCCTGGAAATTGGCAACGAACTGGTCGCAGAGCTCTCCCCAGGAATCGATCGAGTTCTCTGGAAGGCCCGCGAGTCAGTTATGAGCCGGAGGGGTTAACATGACGGGCAAATAATTTGCCATCACGTCGTATCCTCCACCCGCGGCCTTGATCGCCAAAGAATAAATCTGCAACCAAGCCTCGGGGTCCCGTTCTCCGTCAAATTTCACAATGCCTTTAGGGTTGAACCCCTCGGGCCAGTTTACCTGTCGGAGTTGGGGAGTGAACGCCTTGATCCCGTCGATCAACCCTTCCCCGGGGGAAGGAGATCGTCGGGGGAGATTCCGGTGCGGTGGGGTACGGTGCCGATCTCCGTCTCGCTCCCTGCGTCGGGCTTCGATGTCGAGGCGGAGGTCATGGCTCGCACTCCGGCGGGCATCTTGCTCGCGACTCCGCGTGTGCCGACTGCGCCGAGTACTACTCGTAGCAGTCTGGCTCCTGGCCGAGTTGGCCGGTTGGTCCCGAGTGCCTTGGACAGCCGCTGCCGTTATCATGGCCTTGATTTGTTCCATGATTGGTGATGCAGGGTTGTTTTCTCCATGTAAAGGGCCCGCATTGTCCAGGAGGGTCTTGCAAGCGAGGATGTTCTGCTGTGGCGTACGGAAGACCGAGTGATCTCCCATACGGACTTGAAGCAGTTCCTCCAGGACTTCCCTCGCACGACAGCGTAATTGGTCGCGCAAGTCTTCTCCGCCTTCGCGGTTTGGTTCGGCTCCTGCCTCCCCTGCAGGGTGCCGGGCCGATCCAGAGGCTTGGCCGTCCAGCATGTAGACGCCACGGAAATCAGGGATCCTATTAACGCTCTCTTCCGACTCAGATTCTAAGAAGGAAAGACTCAACCGGTCCTGATTTGTTGGCTCGTCGATGGGAGTGATTATGACTCCCACCTCACGTGAGGGATCTCTGGTCATCAGGGGATCCGACTGAGTTTCGGTAGAACGAATCTGCTGGAAACTCTCAGCCGAATTGACCAGTCTGAATGGCATAGCCCCTGGCTTGAGTTGTCCCCGAGCCTTGACTCAGAAAGCTCGCCCCAGTGTGTCGTGTCCCACTCCTTGGCTCGGATTGGAAAAGCCAGCATGTTGTCCGATGGAAAACAGCGGCTGAGTTTTCGAATCCGAACGGGGCGGTCCACGGCCGAGGGATTGTAACCCCTGACTGGATCTGAGAACGATCCTGGCCAGGAGTCGGATCGTCACTCGATGCTTCGTCAGCATGAGGAGCTGGCAAAGAGAGAAGCGGTGGATCTCGACCGTAACCGAAGGAAAACCCAGCGGTTGGCCAGTCGGAATCATCATCATCAGATCGGATCTCCTCTGGATCGGAACCCAGGGAAGAGATCCCAAAGTGGTGAGGCTCGGTCGGAGTCGCGTACCATCTCCCCGTGTGCGTGGGTCGAACGGTTCGCTCACACAACCGAAGCTCTCCAAAGTCGCCGGCCATGAAGCCGAGATCTCCGAAGATGAAGCCTTGGCCAGGAGCGTAGGTGAAGACGAATCCGCCAATGGAAGCCATCGAAGTTGACGTAGTTGATCGTGACGCTAGCCCCTACCTGGCGCGCCAACTGTCGACGATTTGCGTCGGCAATGTATTTTAGGGGGCGATGCGAAAGATCACAACTACGATGGTAGCACAGGGAATTTATACAGGTTCGGACCCTCGGGGGGAGGCAATACCCTACTCCTGTGCTCGTAGATTGTATTGTGGTGGATGATGATGATGATCGTGAGATGTGGAATTGGATGCCAAACTAGGGTCCCCGCACCCCCTTTATATAGTGCAGGGGGTCGGGTTACAGATAGAATCCCTAATCCGCATATGGAAGATACAGATATAACCGATTCAGCTACACCTATATCTATGTATAAAAGTAGGAAACGAATCCGTTTCCTTGTAGATCATGTCCAGCCGCACCGTCCTCCAAGCCTGCCTTCTGGAAGGCCCAATTGACTCGGCCCAAGGAGGTGGTACGTCCTGTTGTATATCTTTGGACACCCAGGGCCCATTTTTTCCACAGTTTGGAATCGACACATGTGGACCGCTTGCGTTTGGTGCTACTCCCATAACTCATGGTCCTGCTAGATTGAAAGGAACCCTAGGTGGAATTTCTATCCAAGGTAGAGATGGTACCTTAGTCGGCTGCGCGCCCAAATCCTTCTGCATCTTTCCCAGAGTGCTCATGGACAAATCCATTTTCACCTTCATCTGTTCGATATCCTCCTTGTACGCCCCTAACTTCTGCTCGAGCACTTCGGTGTTCGTCTTCAGGTTACTCTGTACTCCTTGAATCTCTGCTTGCAGAGACTTCAAACACTCCATCAGCCGTCCCTCCAACCCTTCCATGGCCGCGACCTTGCGACGAGTTGCCGACGCTGTGGTGTGCCTCCCCAAATCGTGCAAGCCAAGAGTTTAGGAATTGCCTTACGCCTCCGCCGAAGCAGGAGCGGCCTTCCTCTTGGAATGATCTTACTGCCCGACCGAGGGATTGCGGCAACATCAACGGATCGAAACCGCGATCTCATAACAAAGTGTCACGCCTCATATGTTTGGGGTAGAATTAGGGGATAGATTTGGGCAGAATTTAGGAGATCAAGAGATAATTTGGGGAACAACAGCAACTGGGGAAGAACAGAGGAATGGAGAAGAACGAGAGAGATTCATCGATTAGATCGGAGAAAATGTGTAAACTCTTCCATGCCCCATTTTCTAGACTCGCTATAGCTTTTAACCCTCTTTCGATTCAGGTACGATTACACGGCCCACTTACAGCCCACTTGGCGCGCAGGCCCAACTCACGTCTAATGCACGCAAACTTACTCACGCAGTGACACATCACCGAGGTCCTTCTCGTGTGGCACATCGCGACCAGCGTCTTCGAGATGAAGAACCCGGCGGCGACGGCGAGCGCCGAGGAGACGGTGGCGACGACGCTGTCCAAGTACTGCGCATACCTGGTGGCGTGCGCGCCGGAGCTCCTCATGGAGGACAGGGAGGGATCGGAGTGCGTGTACAAGGCGGTCAAGCGCAACCTCCGGGGCGCGCTGCGCAAGAAGCGGCGGCGGAGCAAGTCAGAGAGCCGGCTGGAGCGCGTGATGTGTATGGGGGGCCCTCGAGACGGTGCGAACATGGGCGCCGAGCTAGGGAAGCAGCTCGTGGAAGAGTGCGGCTTCAACTGCGGCGCGGCGCCGCGGGGGAGTGGGCGGTGCTGGCCGTGCTGTGGACCGAGGTGGTCGTCTACGTCGCGCCCTCTGACAACATCGAGGGCCACGCCAAGGAACGGGCGCAGGGCGGCGAGTTCATCACGCTGCTGTGGGCTCTCGCCGTCCACGTCGGCATCACCCGCTAGCTATGCAACGCTACCGGACTTACACGCAAATTAAACAGCCTCACAGATTGTCTCGTCTACTTCTAATAATACATTTTTATGCCGAGGTTTTCAGGTTGGCAATGGGGTCTTCGTAGATTTGTTTGGAAAGATTGTTGGTTTGAGAATATCCCTTTGCAGTATAAATTTCCTAAGTTTTTTAGCATTTGCTGTGAATACTCGTCGGTCGATTGACGGTGCCGCCTCGGTCCACCACCGTCCCCTCCCTGACCTCTCCTTTCTCTCCGTCCAACATAGCTCCAGACCCTTATGGTCTGTTTGGTTTGAGGGTTGATTTTATTCAAGACTACTTAGTCCTTTCTAAGACCATTCCACCTGGAACATAATGGTCCTACTGGGTTTGTTTGGTTTGAGGAATGGAGTGGTCTTATTTCTTGTTTGGTTTGAGGAGGTGCCCATTCTGTGTTGCTGCTAACATATGTTGCTTGCATAAGTTATTCTCGGTCGTGGCTTTGCTAACTGTGTTGCTGACTTATGGCCACGGCCACATGTTTATCAAAGATCTCAGTATTCAGCAAACCCATAAGTTATTCAGCAAAGATCTTAGTATTCCCCTCTGACTTATGGCCACGGCCACATGTTTATCAAACTGTGTTGCTGCTAACATATGTTTATCAAACTTCTTTCCTGCTAACACAAGATCAACACATGGTGTAGCAACTGGAAGCTATTGGCACCAATTACACAAAGATCAACACATATGGATTTATCAAACTGTTTCTCAATGTGGCATTACAAAAATTTTCAAAAGGCAGGTCCGATCAAGGTATTCCAGAATCTTGAAAAAAAGACAAAGTCATGGATTAAACAATGAAGCATACATATAACATACTCCGAAAAACGAGGCATTACCATGAGATTGATGAAATATACATAGAAAAAACAGTTTTTGTAGTCATAATATATCACAACATACCCATCATAGTTGTTTAAAATGTTCAAATGTTCCTGAAAGTATAAATACTACAATTCAACACTAAAGAACAGTAATCAGTGCAATAACACATAAAGCTCAACATTTGAGGACATCATAGCAAAACATAAGTCCACTAAACACATGGTTCGAGTTGCAAATTAATACTTAAATCTAGCACAAGACAAATCTAAGACAGGTGATTCTTGATATACCTAGACACCCACACCATCTTGTTGTCGAGACTAAGTGTCACAAAAGCATTAGCAATAGAAGGATTCTCCACAAGGTATGCATAGTAGTGTGCAAGGTTAGCCTCATCAAAACCAAGAATAGCCTTCATAGCATCCCAAAGATTATCTGGAACCACAGGAGCTCGAGGTGCTGTCATCATTATAGCATTGGCAATATTGTTTAAAATGTATAGTCGCTAAAATCATAGGATCTTCTTCACACACAGATGCTCGTCCCCTCTTTTTGCTTGAAGATTCAAGTACACGTTCAGGGCTTCCATTGTGACTTTCACTACCATGGAATAAGGATGTACTAGCCAAGTCATCTGAAGCGATGCTATGTGAGTCAGGAGCACCTCCAACTGTTTCAGCAGCAAGTGATTCACTACTACCTTTAGCAAACATTCCAGTGGCTTGTTGATTGCCAAATATCACTGCCATATAGTGATAGTTCTCCAATGGTTTGTTAAAGAACTTCGCTTCACTTGGGTTTTGCTGAAAGAATTTGTAAACAATAAGTAACTTGGTAAACCATCAGATGCATTACAAAAGGTTAACCATCAGATGCATTACAAAAGGTTAACCATCAGATGTGATGCTAATTGTCTCTCATAAGTCACAAGTCAAACAGACAATACTAATGCTCATGTAAACCAACAGTGTAACTAGATTTTGACTTCTGAATCCATTACACAGATTAATACTAATACTAATGCTAATGCTAATGTAAACCAACAGTGTAAACAATACTAATACTAATGCTAATGCTCATGTAAACCAGCAGTGTAAACAGACAATACTAATGTAGCAGCAAAACATGGTAGCTATCAACTTTGGAATAAATTAAATTCATCTGTCAAATTGACTTCAACCCTCCATTCCAACAAGAAAAACAGCAAACAAGCATCATTGGACCACCACTACACAGATGAAGCAACATACAAAGTGTTCTACATTGCTTAATTTATGTGCATTATCAACAAACAAAAATGTATAATCTATAGCGATATTTGTAAAAAGAGATAGTGCAACATACTTTGACACAGTCCATGTAGTTCTTCTTGTCAAGCAATATTGTTTCGGTGTCATCATCAAAATGGGCTGAGCTAACGTTCTTAAGCCTTCTTAAGCCTGACAATGTTAGTCCAGCGAGTTCTCCATGTTTTCAAGTGGTTGACAATCTGATTACCACTAACACGGACATCAAAAGTATCATTTAAAGCTTTTGCACACTGATTGTAATGAGAGGTCTTGAAACCTTTGTCAACTCTATTGCCCATAGCAATAAGTTCAGTTAAGTGGCGTAAAGCAAATGCCGACATGTCAAATGTCCAAACAATTTTTTCTGAATCCCTCTGCTCAACATCATGATTCTTATCCATCTTTCCTATTGCATGACAAAAGTTCTATTATGAAGAGCATATCATAGATATTTGAAATGCTTGACAAGAAGAAACTTGAAATAGCCAATAGCAAAGAAAAATAAGGGACACAAAACTCACATACCAGCTACAGGACTAATTAATATGGTAGATTATGATGCATTCAAACATTGGGAACTGCCCTTGTTTCCCACATCCAATTAGCAAGTTCTTATCTCCGTTCAACCCATTCTCTGTTTTCTTGCAATTGTTCCCTATGTGTCCTTGTCAAGTTGGATGGGTTTGGTGTCCAATTTAGCTCAGATTGGAGGAAAATATCTTCCCCGTGGCCTAGAATCCAATTGTGCAAAATACAACAAGCAAGGACAACATCTACTTGTGTCTTGAATGGAAAAAAAGGCCGAGCATCATCAAGTAATTTAAATCTGTTCTTTAGTGAACACCAAGCACGCTCAACTGTAATCCTTAGTTGTGCGTGTCTGAGATTAAATAGTTCCTTCTCATCTTCTGGATTGTTATCATCACCCCACTCTTTTAGGTGGTATCGAACACCACGAAAGGGTGGTAAGAAAGCAGGCTTTGCACCATAACCAAGGTCAACCAAATAGTATTTTCCTACAATATTGAATGTAACATACCCAAATTTTCAAATTCGGCATAAAAATTTTTCACAAAAAGTCATAAATATATTTCTATAACCATTCCTAATTTTTAAATAATTTTCTGAACTAACTCCTATTTATTCTCTAAAGAAAATACCCTATTTCTCTTTTTCTAAAAATAAAAATCCCATAAAATAATAAATATTATTTCATATTTGGATTCTACTCATTTTTCTGGACATTTTCTGGTAAATTTTTACCGGAAATTTAGTCCGTCATAGAATGGTATCAGAGCTTGACTTGACCATAGGTATCCTTAGGTTGGTTAAATAGAAAATAATGAAGTTAGATTATATAAACAATAAAGTTCCCTCTCAAATCTTAAAATCATATAAGAAAACGCTTTGAAATTTAAAATATTGTTATACTTCTTACCTAATTCTTTTAAAATTTCTACCCTTTCTCATGCTATTTAAAGAAAATTTCAAAAATATTTCAATTCTCATCTTATAAAATGCTTTAAGTCCCCTTTCCTATAGTATTTCAAGAACAAATTTGATAAAATTTAAGAAAAATATGTAGTTAACACCCAAATTTATGCATAAAACCATGAAAATTTGCATACTTTTGCTTGAATTTTTGAATTTTCTCTTATGTGTACTATAAAAACAAGTCTAAAACTTTAATAATTACATCTTTACATAAGAAATTTTAATAATACCCAAAAAAAAATCACTTTAACATCTATATCTAAACCAAACTCTGAACCTACCTAATTATTTATACACATAAAAACTATGTAATCTAAAAATCAATTAAGACCAATTATAACAACCTAAAAACTTTAACATATAAGAAATTAGTTTCTTATTCAAAATTTTTCTTAAAATTCTTTCCTTACTTTAACCTCTTTAATAAATTATATAAACAATCCTAAATACAAACCTTAATACTCTAAGAAGAGAATAAGCAATAATAAAATAAATGTACAAAATTTTAGAAAGAAATCAACCATGTATAAACTTAAAGACTCATATTTAAAAAAATCTAAGTAAAAGAAATATCCCTAATACTCCACTTTAACAATTCCACCCTATATTAATATAAAAATTTATCTTACATTAAGAATTACCTTAAAATCTATAATAAAACCATCACCAAAACTTCCCATCAAATACTATATAAAAAAAGGAACTACCTTAAAAAGATTCCACTAATATACCGTTATTATGGAAAAATTTAACCATGTTAAAAAAATAAATTATTAAAAAATAACCTTAAAGTAATATATATATATATATATATATATATATATATATATATATATATATATATATATATATATATATATAAAGAAAGCTACCTAATCCTATAATTAAATAACTAAAACTATAATAACTAATAAAGTTCCAATATAGAAGTCAACTTATATAATTACCCTAACATTTGTAAATCACTCATTAAAACAATTTTACTCAAAATTCATGTCATATTAAAGTTACTCTAAAAATTTTGAATCATAAAACTATGACCAAAATTTTTATATAAAAAAATAAAAAAATTAATTAATTAAAATTACCCTAGAAAGACCTTTACCAATATACTACCATAAAATTAGAAAGACCTTTACAATTACATAATCAGAGTAGTGCAGCGGAAGCATAGTGGACCCATAACCCACAGACCTAAGTTAAAAATAAATAAACTACCTTAACTTTAAAAAGTATTTATTCCAACTTAAATAAAAAAAATATTAATTAATTAAACCAATACCAATTTTTCTAATTTAATCTTCACCATATACTTGGTAAAATATTAAACTATAATAGTTTACTTTAAACATCTTTAAAAAGATATGTATCTCAAATAAGTACACTGCTTTTAATAATTCAAAATATTTTTAATAATCCTCACCACACACCAGATAAAATGCCAAAACTATAACAATAATTTATTTATAGAATATGTACAAATCTCATTCCCAGTCAACATATTACCAACAACCTGCCACTAAAATTTCATAAATCATTAAACTTAAAATATAATTAAACAATTATTAAAATAAATTTTATAACCACAAATCTAATTCACACTAAGTGAATCTCGGGGACGAGATTCTTTTTAAGGGGGTAAGTCTGTAACATACCCAAATTTTCAAATTCGGCATAAAACTTTTTCACAAAAAGTCATAAATATATTTCTATAACCATTCCTAATTTTTAAATAATTTTCTGAACTTAACTCCTATTTATTCTCTAAAGAAAATATACCCTATTTCTCTTTTTCTAAAAATAAAAATCCCATAAAATAATAAATATTATTTCATATTTGGATTCTACTCATTTTTCTGGATATTTTCTGGTAAATTTTTACCAGAAATTTGGTCCGTCACAGAACTATATATGAATTTTGAAAGCTCTAAATAATTCTGGAAAAACCTTTTTCTTTTAAAAACAAAACCTTCCTTTTAGGTAGGTCTGGAAGTACGTTTTCCTTAAAGGGAAATACGTCTTCAACATCACCTCGGACCAGCCCAAGAACCAAAGGCCTTTAGGCCCAAACCGGCCCATAAAGCCACTTAAGTGGTCATGAACGACCCAGATTAAATCTTACCAAATCGAACGCACGGCATACAGCCACGTCACCTTTCTCCGCATCTCTCATGCCAATTCGACCTGGAGAATCCGACGGTGCCCATGGATTGAAAATCCAATCCAACGGCACACGCTTGTCTTCTTCCTCCAAGACACGCCGCCGCCGTTCATCTCAGCGCCGCTGCCGTCGCCCACTGATTCCACCGCCGTCGCCCACTGATTCCACCGCCGTTGCCGCTCTCGTCCAAGAACTGCCCCTGTTTCACCCTCATGGATGAGCCCACGCCGTCGCCGACTTCCCTATCCACCTTGTCATCCTCATCCTTCCCCAGCGACCTTCCAATCCGTCGCCACCACTCGTAACGCCGCCGCCACCATTTCTTGCTCGCCACTCCACCATTACCCTATAAATACCCTCCTCCGGCACCGCAACCCCTCAAGCACCCATCCCCGCCCGCTCCTTCTCCCTCAACTCCCCCGAGCTGCCTGCTCCGTCACTCCGTTCCCCAACTCCGGCAACCCTTACCCTCACCATTCCCATCCCCATTTGTCCCGATTCCCACATGAAAAACATCCCACACCGCCTTACAAACACAACCCTACCCTCACCTAGACTTCATCCTCACCAGAAACCCCTCGCCGTCGCTGCCTCCATACGCCGCCGCCATGACCTCCCCGCCGGAGCACCACAAACCATCCCAAGCCTTACAAATATCACCAAAAGCATTCCCGTAGCCCCAATTTCGATTAACCACCGCCAATTGCTCGCCGCCGGCTGCCGTCCTTCGTCGCCGGTGACCTCCCCGCCGATCCCCTTTCAATCACCTCCCTCTCTCACCGACACCTCGACCCCACATGTCGACCACTTTACCAAAATCTGCAGCATCGCCATACGGCCCCGCCGTCGACTCTTTGTCACCAAGACTACTATTATTGGGCCAAGCCCAATAGCCCAGTAAGAGCTTATTTCCCTTTTTTAAAATTTTTTTTATCTAAACGGTTTGAACATTATTTAAAATAGCAAATCACTTTTATAAATTCTACAAAAATTCATAAACATCCAACATAAGATAAAGAATAATATAAAAATATAAAATATCATATTTTTCTAATAAAATAACCCTAGATAAATCCTTTTACTCTCTTTTTCTTATATATCAAAGAAATTTTAATTAAAGAATATAGATGTAGAATTAATAAAAACTTCCTATATAAAAATTCATTAAAATAATGTTTTATATCTAGAAATAATATCTAGACATTTTTTTAAACCTTATAAAAATTCAAATTTAAATTTAAAACCCTTTCTTTAATCTAATTAAAATTTACCTTAAATATAAAATTAACATAAGATTTTGTGTAATAAATTCTTTATCACTATAAGGTCAATTAGAAATGTTCCAATAAAAACTTATATATATCAATTTACCATAAATTAATTATAAAAATCCCTCCATAATAACTACTTATAACCATAGCCTTATGCTGCCCAAAGTACCCATTTTTATTAAAACTCCTACCCCTTTTCTTTTAATTTACTTAAAATATTTTAAGTGGTAAAAAGAATAACTTTTGAAAAATCTTCTTTTTACCTTCAATTGGCTCTATCTCGGAACTCCAACATGAGAAATGTTGTCGACCCCGATCTCTAGAGCTCAATTGATCCACATTTTTAAAATAAACACCCTAAAATTAACAAATCCGTACACTAACATCATGCTGCCCAAAATACTTATTTTTACATAAAAACCATACCCTTTCTTTTTTAGAAAATATTTTCAAACTTTTACAAAATCGTACAACCCGTCACCCTTTTACCCTAGAACCTTTTTATTTTGTCGTTTATTTAAAACTTTTCTTATTTGAATATTTATTGGAATTTCTCTCTTTACAACGTATAGACAACAAGATATATCTTCTGGAAAGAATGTCCAAATGATACAATAAGTGTGATCCGATCTTCAATTAAGGCAGGTTTTTCTTATCCTTGATGCATTTTGATATACCTACATTTCCTTTACTTATTATTTACTGCATATATTTTCTAGTTATTTATCTATATATTCCAAGTACAATTTTTATCCAAACCCCAATACCTTAAAAAGCCACCTAAAAATAATCAATCCCTGATAAAACCCTAGTATAGGCCAAAATGCAAAATTTTGATTATCTCATGAAAGAATAAGAGAATTGGTCCGTATAAATAAGTTGGGTTGGATAACTTATTTGATATGGAAAGGATCGTAGTTTGGGAGATAAAATGATTTCTCATATAGAGCAATTTGGAAAAAGCAGTTGTCGGCTTGGGCCAGGTACCTTGGGGATAGAAGGTACACACTCAAGGACACAGGTGGCGAGGGTGTGAACTCCCTAAAATCATTGCTCTATAAACTATAGAAGAAAATTTGGAAATATCGTTATCTTTGTCGTCTTGGGCCAGGGTCACAGCATGTATGGCTGGTGGAAATACTCAAGGGCACTAGATATTTGCTTTGTGATAAGAGGATATCTAGAAATCGTTTGTTTCTATAAAAACTTGAGTTTAAAATATTTAAGAATGACATAATTTACCGCCCATCCATGGAAGTCATGAATCTATGGGTAAAGCTGGGCAGGTTCTACAGAGCTGAAAACAAATACATCGATGGACCCTACTTCAGGTATATGAAGTTATGTCAAATGGGTGATGCCTCTCTTATATGTCAAAACTCATGAATTTGTTTTACAAAAATTGCTATCTGGTTAGCAGATAAGTAAGGATGGAGAAAGATGATAGAATTTGTACTATTATTATTAATTGTTTTAGAAATATAATAGGACTTTTAAATACCCAGAATTGCATATCCACCATAAAGCTTTACTATTCCTTGAATCCTGTTTTCATATAATATTAGTATCATTTTCTTAAGAAACCTACAAGTACGATTAGTACTTACCCACATTTTGTGGGCAATTTATTTCTTTTTGCAGGATCTACTTTATAATCAGATTGGACATTTATGAAGAAGATAGGAACTCACATAGAATCGATTTCTAAGGTTTACCTTATGCTCAGGCTTGCCTGTGGTATATGGGCATGCAATTTTCTTTTTATTACGAGGTTATATTTCCACTTTCCACTGTAAAATATTTTGTAACATGTAATAAATCAAGCAGGTTGTACTATTTCTGAATGCAACTGAAATTCTGGACAGTTGGCATTCTGGACATTTTCTGGTAAATTTTTACCGAAAATTTGGTCCGTCACATCGAATCATTATAGTTTTATTAGGAAATATTACATATTTCAATTGGGTGAATTTTATATATTTACTAGAGGCTACCTTGAGGGATAACAAGACCATCTGGCCGCTGCAAGGCATCAGCAAGAACCGTAGCATCATGTGCTGAGCCCTCCCAACCAGCCAACACGTATGTGAAGCGAAGGTCAAAGTTAACTGCTGCTATCACATTTTGGGTTGGAAAACACTTTTTTGCCTCGAAACGCTCCCTCACGTGACTTGGGGACACTAGCCCGTACATGAGTACCATCGATTGCTCCAACGCAATTCTACATTATGAGTTATAATAGACAAAGCATGGTCAAACAAGTTCCAATACTATGTAGTTATACCATACCTCAAAGTAAGGATACCACTTGGTACTCCCTAGGATTTTGGCTGGAGTTTCAATAGATGGAGGCCTAATAAGGTCATCACGAAGCTCGCCAATTGCTTTGAGAACCGCCTTAAAGTAACGACTAACTGTCTCATTTGACCTTTTAAAATTTTTCCCTATTACTCTGTTCCTCACGTTATGACCGACAATGTGAAGAAACATTGCTACTTGCTCCTCGACACAATAATGAATTGTATCACAAAAGAGACCTCTCTGCTTCAAAGTGTCACATAGCTTGAAGAAAGAAGCTTTTGTTAACCTTAGCATGTGTAGACAACTATTATCATCTTGATGGTAAAGAGAAGCAAGGTACTCATTTCTCCTTATTTCCATATCTATCATTGGGGCATAGGAAACTCTTTGGGCTCTCTTTCTTTTCCTCCTCCTAACAATTTGTATATATGCAAATGTGGCAACAAAGAAGGGCAATTGCTCTAATAATTAAATATCTTCAGATTTCGTTAGCATCCATCTACAACAATTTTGCATGGGAATTTCCGGATTAAAAACAAGTGAAGATAATTGTTAAACACATCTAAAAGCTATAAAAAAATAATGATTGGAAAAGATTAGGACAATTGGAATTAACTCTAGACAACCGTGGAAAAGATTGATCAACAAACATGAGCTAGTTCCTTGCATTAATCTGTTCCCTGCTTCATTGAGCCTTAGTTAGCATGTTAATTCCTAGAGTTAATTCATTAGCTAACGATTGATTATGCCGAAATGCAGCGGTATCTGTGTTGCGCATCACCTCCAGCAAGAGGAGAGCCTCCTTCCGGGTGGCCACGTCTCTGTCCGTGAGATGCGAACAGATCTATTGGAGATCAATAGAAGCTGTCCTAAAGCCAAGATTATCAATTCCAAAATCAAGTGCCAATTCCATTCTTCCAGAGAACAAAATGCTATTCCAAAAAAAAAACAAAAACCTAGTAGAAGTCTTTGCTTTAAATGAACAAGAGACTAGTTCATGGCTTTCTACACTGCTCAAGATTCACAATACTGCACTATGCACTAGAAATAGCTTGGTTGCAAAGCTCACCTTCACCCAAACAAATCTTTTTGCTGCATTAATTCCCAAATTAACAAGCAACTTCGAACGGGAACAAGATTACCAAAGGAGGAGAGACAAAAATCGGTTCTATGTTTTGGATTTAGAAGAGGGGAAGAAAGAAATTATGGAGAACTGAAGAAGTATATCCGATTTGGAAGAAATTATGGAGAACTGAAGAAGTATATCCGATTTGGATCTGGCCAGAGGGATTTGGGATGGGGATTTGGACATACCGACAGGAATCGGTTGGTTGGCGCCGATGAGCAGGGGCGTCGCCGAGGAGCAACGACGGTGGTGTCACGGCGGTGTCAACGAGCAGGGGCGAGGACGGCATCGTCCGACGAGTTTGGTGGAAGCAAACAGCCCGTTGTCTTGGCCTAGATCTGTTTCCTCCAAGGACAAGTTGGTGAGGAGTAGGTTGGTCCTGTGATGCAAACCAAACAGGGTTGCTAGGTTCGGTTTTTGGATCGGATGGTCCAGGCATGACTCCGCGATGCAAACCAAACAGGTCATTACTCCCTACTAACCACCACCTTCGCCTAGTAGCACCCTCATTATCTCACCGCGCCAAACCCTCTTCTCCCCATTATTGCAGCGACCCATCCTCCCTAATAGACCGTTCTTTTCAGCGTTTGCGTTTACTTATAAGCTGAAAATTTGTTATTTTTGTACAAGCCAAACATTTTAACGTTTGGTAACCAATTTTTGTAGATTTTACTATGTCTTCTCAAAGCTTTCAAAACCATTTTTTCTATAATTTTTTGATCCCTCAGATGTCCTTATCGCAGAGCTACAAATTTTCAGCTTATAAGCAAACGCAACCGCGACCGTCAAAAAAAAAGGCTATAACTCCTGTCCTCATGTTGCTGCTCCCCCACTGCTAGCCACTGCCCTCTAATGATGATCTACGAACAACCGAGGCGGTGCCGTCACCACCTTGTTGCACCACCACCACTGCCATGCTCCCACCCCATATGGCCTCCCTCTAAACTTGGAGGGGCAGTTAATTGTGACTAGAGGGAGTATATTTCTAGTCCTAAATAGTCCATGTCTTAAAGAGAGTCTCTTGTGCATCATTGTTGTGATCAGTAACAAAGAAAGATTCAGGGGGAAGGTCATTCTGAAACTTCAGCACCAATCCCTAGTAATAAAGTCAAGACCATGTTTCTAGCAATACTGCATGCCTGCGAAGCACGCTTAATGTATACTGTAAATTATAAAGCCAAACACGCTTAATGTATACTGTAAATTATAAAGCCAAACATGCAATTTAATCATTTGATTATTCTAAAAATGGTTATAGTTGGATTTCAACAAGTTACAGAGGAGGGGGGGATTTCAAACACAAGGGATATAGCATCAAGTTATGTCAGTGTCACCAACATCACTTGCACGCACAACCTAGAGTAGACAGATCATGCTAGTCATCCTTACGTGTAAATACCTTAACAATACGGCGGAACAATGACACGAGCCACTGCCAGAAAAGAACAAGGAAATTTGTTGTCTTAGATTTCGGTTGAGGACTTGGCCCGAAGAGACCTTTGTATAACTCCTTTTGCTTTTGGTACAAAGCTTTATCTTGCTCAGTGAGCGACCGGAGCTCCCGAAGGATATCCTTGTCCTCTGGGGAATACTTCTTGGCTTTCAGGAAGTCCTCCCTTGCTGATTCTGTCTGACCAAGTTCGGCTCTAGCTTTTCCTCGTCTGAACAATGCTTTCACATTGTTTTCGTCCTCTGACAACACCTGATAAGTAGGATTATGCAGTTGATCAATCATCGAAGTAGTAATATCAGGTGAACTAAACTATTTGGTGAAGATTAATAATGCACACTGAGTTTTCTGCCCTTTTTGGCCATAAGGGTTTATCAAAAACATTAAGTGTTTGAAACCTCAAATATCAAAATAAATATCTACTTCATGCAATGCTATACAGTATACATAAACCGAACTGATGGACTCTATGTACAGTAAATGATGAGGTGAAGAACAGAGTTCATGAGATGTTATACACTTAAAGTAAAGAACATACAATACTACATTGTGCGATAGCCTCATCATATCTCTTTAGTCTGTTAAGGCATGCAGCCATGTTGAGATGGCAGGGGTTTTTCACAGCCAAAGCCATGTCTCTGTACTTCCCAAACAGTTGAAACATAAAATCATCTCCCATGTATGTGATGGCCTGGAAAATAGGAAGCAACAGATCATTGTCACTAGAGTGTGTCAACAAATACAAACTTGGTACAACATTGGAAATAAAGCAGGCCACTAACCATCTCATATTGTTGCATAGCCTCCTCAAATTTCTGTTCTTTGAAATAGTCGTTACCCTCAAGTTTCCTCCTATCAGCTGCTTCAATCCTCTCTTCTACTGTCATATCACTTCGAGCTTTCCCCTGATTTTTTCAAACATTTCATCATGATTACAAGCTTCCTTCAGATAAATCCAGTTTTAATTTGAGAAAGGGTAAAAGAAAATTATAATAGATTACTGATAGTCACAGTCTACTATCTGAAATAATCACGACAGACCAACAATGCACTGCTTGGTATTTTTCGTTCATTTTTTGTTTGTTTTATTGTCTAATCTCCATTTTTAGTAAGCCTTTATTTGGTTAGATGTGGGGGTGGGGTGGGTACGGGTGTTTGTTGTTACCTCCTTGACATCATCAAAGCCAATGAGTTCAACTTCATATATAAGATCTGCCATTGGAGGGACATTTGGGAATGAAAAGCTTCCTTCTTTCCCATAGCCTAGCTCCCAGCCAACATGTAATAATGCACGTCCCCCGCTTCTCATGTTAGCGACACCAATGCCCAAACCGGTCATTTCCTTTTTCTCTGATGATGGAAATAAAAGTTTTAAAAAAGTCACTTCACAGGTGATTGTCATTGATAGCTTCCAGCCATACCCCTGACACTTTCCATATGAATAATCATAGGCTACTTATTCTGTAGGCTCCATCATCAGGTGATTTGTCTAATCCCAATAATTCACGTTTTATCAAAAATAGTATGAACAGTTAAGAACAGCAACCAGTTTTTTTTTTTGGGGGGGGTGGGGGGGCACTAATTTTAACATCACTCCTTCTTAGAACCATCATTATAGCACTAGAATGAAAAATAGTGTGCATAATAGGTTATTTGTAGTCTGAGTTGTTCTCTTCAGCTAATCTTCTTATCTTATATACTTATCTCCGAATCAAAAAGTCAAACGCTTTGGTTTTGGAGTCCGTTCTTTTTTTTGTCTTAAAGGTGCGTTCCAAAGCTTTTAGAAACAAGTTAAATGAAGCGCACCGGACTTTCCAAGTTACCTCGAGAAGCTCTCAAAGTTTAGCTTATAAGCAAATAAGACAAGCTGAAGAGAACAACCCCTAAATCTTACAACTTATCTAACATGGAATTTATGGATGACATGTACGCGGCAGAGAAAAATGAGCATAAAATTGCCATGAATCTAGAGAAAAATATCTTAAGTGGATTTACTTGTACCTTTTCCAAGGACAATTTCAATTGGATGCTGTTCTTGCCAAGTATCCTCAAATTTATGCAAAGAGCTTCCAACCCACGCTCTATAATGCACTGTAGAGATTAGAAGCAAGTAAGCAGCCATCATTTCTCAGTTAATTTCCTTCAAACCACTGAAAAATAATAAGATATATAATTGAAAGACAGGCTGGTGCGCTGATATATGAAGGGCAAGGTAAACAAGCTTGCTTCATCCAGACAACAAACAGATAGCTCATACATTAATGTGCTTACACAGATAATGGCAGTAGGCCATCTAACAATCGAGCAAGGCTAAACACTAGAGCAACAAAGCAAATTTATATCATTACAAATTGAAAGAAGAAAACATAAACAGGAAGATGCAATCAATTTAAACATCAGATGCAAGTACGAACATAGAGATGGAGCAGATCAGCATATGGATCCAAGATGACACACGGTAAAAAATTAAATAGATCATGCTGTATGCCCATGTAACTGGCTGACTGTACTGAAAACTGTAAAGGGGATGAATATCATCTCATGGTCATGAACTCATGATTACCAGTGTCTCACAAATGACAAAGCATAGATCAATGAACATATAAGGTTTAAAATGTTTTCCCTTCAAAAACATTACAACAACAACAAAGCCTTTAGTCTCAAGCAAGTTATGGTAGGCTAGAAACGAAACCCATTAAAAGCCATCATCTTATAATTAAAAAGAGCCAAACAGTGACAAAATCTAGATTATGGTTCGGTTACATGGATTACTAATTTCCATGCGCCCCTGTCTAAGGCTGAGCCTTTGGGTATGTTCCAATCTTTCAAATCTCTCCTTACTGACTCCTCCCATGTTAGATTAGGTCGACCCCTACCTCTCCTAATATTATCAGTGCGTCTAAGAATTCCACTATGCACCGATGCTTCTAGGGGCCTTCGTTAGATATGTCCAAACTATCTCAACCGATGTTGGACGATCTTCTCTTCAATTGGTGCTACTCCAACCCTATCACAAATAACTTCGTTACGAACTTGGTCCTTCCTCGTGTGACCACAAATCCATCGTAGCATGCGCATCTCTGCTACACTTAATTGCTGAATATGCCGTCTTTTGATAGGCCAACATTCCGCACCATACAACATTACAGGCCTAATCGCCGTTCTGTAGAACTTACCTTTTAGCCTATGTGGCACTTTCTTGTCACAAAGGATGCCAGATGCTAAGCGCCATTTCATCCACCCCGCCTTGATTCTATGATTAACGTTTTCATCAATATCACCATTTCTCCCCCACTATAGCATAATAATCCTTAAAGAAACAGTCATTACATGAATTATGTTAATAAGAGAAATGCTACCACAGATGACATCATTCTAGAAATCAACAACAGAAACAAGAGCAACGGATTGTCATAGTGTCATACTTACCAAAGCATGTAGCAAATTTTGAGGGTGCCTTTCCATGGCCTTCTTTGATGACTTGCTTCTTCACTTGATCGTGGAGAACTTCCATATCAGTGGAAACCACAGGTGGGGCGCTGCCATCCTGGGGAGGCTCCGGATGCACAAAAGAAGCCTCTTCCACTGTTATCTCATTATCACTAGAACCTAAAAGAAACAGAACGTAGGTCAAGCATCAAGGTCGCGAGGTTTTTGACATTACTCCCTATCTTGACACAATATTGCATTTTTTGTATCTGTCATCAATATCGAATAAAATTACTTGATCCTACAGAGTGTGAAGCGACTTCCAGAGATCAAGGAGCTCGTGCTATTTCATTTGAATCTATTCTCCACATTCATTAAAGCGCAATGTGATAGTACTAATTCGCTTCACCGCTATACAATCACTAAACATATCGTTTGAATCGAGCCTTTGTGGTTCAATCAGCGAGATGCAGAGATGATCTCGATCATGTGTCCCTCCTTAGATCGAGTAGAGCTAAAGCATTCAGGGAACCCATATCTAGGTGCCTGCTTTCTTCACCCGAACCAGATCAAAAGGCACACCGCAGCTTCACATCAAAATCCAACACCACTCCAGCTGAATTGGAGAGTGGAGACTCACTCAGAGCCACCAATAGAAGCAAGGAGCATTCCCTAAGCAGCGGTGGCGGCTGCACAGGGCTTAGGATGGGGGCACTGGGAGAGGGTTTCGGCGAGCGAGAAGGGTGGGCTCACTCACCGGAGATAGCATCGGCGGCGGTGGGCGGCGCCGCATCTTCCTCCAGGACGGCCATCGCGCGCCGCGGGTGGTGGGGACCTGGGAGGCGGACGGCTCGAGGTGGGGGGGAGGGAGAGAGAGCACTGGATCGTAAAAAGGCGAAGCGGCGCCGGCCGGCGACTCAGCGAGCATTCAACGCCTCATCCTCGCTGTGCAGGACCAGCGCCGCAGCTAGTTTTTTTCGTGGGCCGGGCGGTGCGCGCAGCGTCAGTGTTCGATGGGCCTTTCTGGCCCAACGTTAGGAACAAGCAGGGGTAGCGGTCGAAATTCATGGGAGGGCACCAAGCATATGGTGAGAATGCATCGAATGCTACAAAGCTTAGAGAAAATTATTTCAGGAATTTTTGGATAACATTAGAATGTTATATAACTTCAAAGTTTTTATATGCCCTGTGGCTTACCGCTGAATCTCAGCTAAACGTTTCGCCTTCTCTAAGCTCTCGAAGTACAGTTGAACCAAACTTTTCGAATCCTTAATCACATGCAGTCATCACGGTGACCCTCGATTTCACAGCAGCCAAACATTTCGCAATTGCTATATATTCACATCAATCACTGCAGACCCAAAACTGTATCACCTAGGCTAACACTCGCAGCCTATATATGGAACATACACATTCTGTGTACAAGCTAAACTATTTTCTTTCTTCACTATTGATCACCTATTACTGCAGAGTGGTGCAGCTTCCTGCAAACCAACTCTTACCTTCCAAAATTCCAAAAAATACGTTTCTCCATTTGGCTATCTGATTGGGAAGTGAGAGGCAATCATGAAGCTGGCTTTGTCAAGATGGCCTACTGGATTTACTTTCACCAAGAGAGATCATCCCCCTGTTTTGTCAGTCTATGTTGATCATCCCCCTATTTTGTCAGTCTATGTTCAGTGTTCTTGTGCCAGCAAGGGAAACTTTTTCGTCTGTCGCCGTTTTCCTTCTCATGAGGATGGAGTAGAGAAGCTCATTCCAGGTATCAGGAACTCCAGGCAAACACCAGTGGTTGCAATCCTGTCTGTGGAGGGGGACAGGTTGTGAAACCATGTAGAGGTCTTGTGATGAGTATATGACTTGAGTTGGTTTGGTTGAAGGGTTTATTTTTTAGACTAATTTAAGCCGGTTCGGCCATTTGTGCTTGCACAGAGTATTTTACACTTTTAAGGGTCTTCTCAAGCTCAGATGAAAAAATGTTATATACAGATTTTGAAGAGACTTTCTAGATGTATCTTTTTCGTATTATGACTTTTTTTTGAATAGGGAAAGTATTTTTAAAATATCCATCTTTATTCTATTGTGCTGGGAAGCACCAGTTTGAAAAGGTTTCAGTTCGAGTAGGAACTTGGGCATGTAGTCATACATGTTTGAATTCATGATAAAATTGGACTAACATGTAGGAATCAAAGGTAAGAAAATATTTTTACTTGTGGAAAATGGTTTGGTCCTTGTGGACGCAGGCTTGAAGGCAACCGTGGTCGGCGACGGTATCGGGACTAGGTAAGGTGGATCGAGGTCCAGAACGGTGATGATGTCACGGGACAGATGGGCTCAAGCTTGGGGCTCATGAGGACGCCATGGAGATGGACTAAGGTGGCTCAAAGGTTTTGGTTCGGATTGGAGGCCCGAAGGCACGAAAACGAAGCGGTTAAGTCCGGCAGATGAAGGCTCGTTTCATCGGATTAATCGGGTTTTGTGTAAAATCCATGTATGGCATGTGTGGCTTATGTTGGGCTGAGTGTTGTGTTGGTTTAGACCCATGTAAGTGGCTGGTTGAGTGAGTGAATTCTAGCCTTGATTTGCTTGCTTAGGGTTGAAGCAAAAAATAAGTGTTGTGGTTCACCCGGTGGCCCTATAAAAGAAAGGGTGGAGAGGGCTGCTTCCACCAAATCTTAGGGCTGAGTTGTGGCTCGTATTCTGCTCATTTTAGCTTTGCCCACCTAGATGTGGCCGTAAAAAAACTCTTCTAAGCAATAGAAACTAGTTTCACAAACTATGGCTTTGTTTTTGTCTAGTTCTTGTGTTTAATTTTGTTTCTTTTATGTTTCTTGTTACAACTAGTTTATTTGCCTCACCTCCTTTTACTTGCTGCTGATCCATGATACCTTAAGGTTGCACATAAGATTTGAGACTCTTTTGCAAACTAGGAGAGGCTAGAGATCAAGTTTTTCAACTAGTTGCAACTCTATCTAGAAATTTTCTCTCGTGCAACTTGTAGTCTAGGAATTTTAGAAAAATCAAGAAAAATCCTTTTTAAGTGATTTTAGTGGGAGAAGTCCGTGACTTCCATATCTACCTGTGGAAAAATTTTGGAGTCAACTGGATTCTTCTTTTGGAAGCTATAAGGTGAATACTGAGCTCCAAACTTTCTGTGCGCGAGTTCCAGACAGTTTTTGTTTTACGATTTTTTTTCTAATTTTTCCACAAGGAATTTTGATCTGATTTTCGGGGTGTTGTTGCATGACTCATCAACGCATAGGAAAAAAAATTCCCATAATTTTTGGAGGCTCAGAAAGGCAGCAACCACCCCTATGATTGGAGAATAATTTTCTGAAAGAACCCTGTTTTTACTTTTCCAAAAGCACCTTTAGTTGTTGGCTTGCTTGTTTTTGCTTGATCACTTGTGAACATGATTGCTTTTGTTTAAACATTCAGCCAGCCAAGATTGTAACTAAAACTCTCCACATATCTTCACGGTTTTTATCTGTGAGTCTTAGGGTACACACAGCTGTTTGATGTTCGGGTTTTGAGTAGGGTGGTGGGTTCGAGATGCACCGGAAATTCTTCAACGCTTCCATTCACCCCTCCCTCTGGTCGCTATAGCCGTGCTTTCACAGGTCCCAAAGGACTTGGATACACTGAAAGGTGACTGTCTATTCGCTGAGCTGTCATCTGAGTCACGTTCAGTATATCCAAACCAAGCAGCTTGGGTCTGATCTTGTTACCTAAAACATCGTTCACAGGTTTTAGCAGCTCAGCCCATTGCTCCAGCAATTTTAACTGCGTCATATCTGGAAGAGTTTCCAAGTGTCAGGTTCCTCCAGTCTTCCAGTCACCACCTCTGCACATATATAGATTTCAGTTAAAGAGTTAATTAAAAGACTAAAGAGACATTTTAATAACTTCGGAGATTAAGTTATTCGTGTATCTACAGAAATATCAAGCTAGTGCACTACTTGTTGCCTTGCTAATCTCAAGTTATTCTTGTTTCTTGACAACATTGTAGATATCATTGCAAGTCAGAAAGCACTAGCTTGTATCGTTAAATGTGAGGGCTAAGAAAGTGCACGATAGTCAAGCTTTTGGATCACTTTTCGTCAATCACATAATGGTGATTTCTGGTTTATATTTGACTAATATGCAAAAAATAAAAAAAGAGGATAATTATTGGGATAATTTCTTAATGAAAACAACATATGATCCAAGTAGTGAGGCTTTCAATGATAACATGCCCTTGCATTGTTAGATACGTTGTTTTCGTGAAAATAGCCACTGAAAGGTGGATTTACTGAAAAGAAATGTTATAGTAATACCAGACTACAAAATTTATTATGTAAGTGGACAACATCTGATGTATTGCTCAGAACATATACAATGTCTCAAGTCTCAAAATTGTCAAATAATGCTTGAGCGAGGAACATATAAGGGAAATGATTAGTAGTGAGTGGGTGGTTATACAGACCTGAAATGCACAGGAGCATATGTATGGAAGATGACCTAGGTCTAGGTTGTGTTAACTTCATTTTGAAGCCAATGAAACAATGTCCTTATCGAACTTTCATAAGCATCTCCAACAGTCATCTCCATTTTCACCTCATTTTCTTCTTAAAAATAGGAACCATTGATACAAGAGCGAGGCATGTACTGCAAATCTCTCCCAAATCTCAATGTGTCATATCCACCTGTCATTTCTAAGCATGCCAGATCATATAGAAATAAATATCGATAGAAACTCTCTCATGGCTAGCAATTTTTATTCTCTTTTCTCCATTTATATATTTTCTCCCAATAGAAATATGATATCACTTTTAAGTGAGTTTCTCTCCTTTTCATTTTGTTTTTAGCATAGAAACTATTTCTTCGTATGGAAACGACTTCTCTCTCTTCATGCCGTCGATCTATCCTAGCTGACACTCTTTTCAAGTCTTTTTTCTTTATTTTCCTCTTTTCTAAGGTGGCTTTGTATGGTTGTTTTGTGTTGGTCTAGGAGCTCATCATCTCAGTGCAGTTTTTGGCCCTGTTTGGTATTGAAGTTTTGAGAAAACTCTTTTAGTATATATAGACTTTCACAATGTGTACACCATGGTTTCAACAAACATCATCTTTTAAACTCAGTTTTTCATGGAACTACGAGCTGTTTGTTTGTATGATTTTGTGAAAACAAAACTTTGACCAAATACAATAGAGAAGTAAAACCACAACACTAATCAATGGTCAAAGTTACAAAAAAAAAAGGTGTAAATAGAGTTTAAAAAAAATATGGTTTCAACCAAATCAAACCCTGTTTGGCATCAAAGTTTAAAGAAAACTCTCTTTGAGTGTACATAAAGTTTTACGGCGTGTGCATGTAAAACCATGGTTTCAATTAACACCATCTTAACCTCAGTTTTTCTTGGAACTACAAATTGTTTGTTTACATGGTTTTGTGAATACAAAACTTTGGTCAAATAGAATGGAGAAGTACAACACAACCCTAGCCAATGGTCAAAATTAGAAAAAAAAAATAGGTGTGAAGTAGAGTTACAAAACCTCAAAAAAACCCATGAATCTAACCAAATAAAGTTATGGAACTAGGCCAAATTGAAGTTTAGTATCCAAACACTTCTAAGTTTTCTAAACCATGGTGTTTTCAGAAACCAAAGTTTTATCTTAGAACTATAAAAAAATCATGATACCAAACAAACCCTAAGTAGTGTCCATATGGATCGATTGATTTTTAAGCTATTATAGTATCTTGCATGAGAAACCGGAATCCCATAGGAATGGCCTAAGGACAGTTGACATAATTGTATTATGAGCGCTCTGAATGCGTAGCTAGCATAATAGTTGGCCATCAAGTAGTGATAGCGGCATGAAGGAAAACGATGGGGAGGAGTCGTTGTTGTATGCCACGCGGCACACGAGCGAGGCATGTACTGCAACGCCGTGCAGCCTAGGTAGAGCAGCATTTGCATCACGCCAAGGAATTATTTTTCTTAGGTCCCTTCTCTTCATTTTTTTTATCCACTTATTTGACTTATCTCGTAACTTCGAGAATTTTCCGAGATAGCCTCGAGAGCCGGGTGCTCTTTGTGTGACTTATTTTAGAGAGCTTTTAGACACATCTTCAAGATAAAAAAAAATCTTCAAAAAATAAGAAAAAAGTCAAATAAATCACATAAATAGGTCAAATAAGTCAGATTTATGTAACTTATTTGGCTTATTTATTAATTTTTTAATCTATTTTTTTTATCTCGAATGCGCGTCTAAAAGCTCTCTAAAACAAGTCACACAAAGGACTCCCGGCTCTCGAGATTGTCTCAGAAAATTCTCGAAGTTACAAGATAAGTCAAATAAGTGGATAAGAAAATCTGAAGTGAAAGCCTATGCCGCTATACTTGCTTGCTGCCTGTCATTTCCAAGCATGCCACGTTCAGATAGAAGCTCTACGAACTCTCGAACGCATTATGTCTAGCATTTTTTATTCTTTTTTCTCCCTTTCCATATTTTCCACCAATAGAAAATAGCATATGGCTTTAAGTGAGATTTTTCCTGTTTCCTTGTTTCTAGCGTACAAACTATTTCTTCATATGGAAATGATTTTTTCTCCCTTTCCATCAATTATCATTCATATTAGCAAATCTTTTCTAAGAGCATCTCCAACAAGCATACCTCACTCAGCTATAAGGTTCCAACTCAGTTTTTTTACTTATGCGGAGGAAAGAAGAAGAGGGAGAGATAAAGACTAGATATTAAGAGTATCTCTAATAGCAGAGCCAACTACTAATTATAAATAAGCTTCATGTCATCTATAGATGACATGTAGACGAGCTTTTCAATGGGCTAGCTATAACATACTCTCAAAAATTAAATATGGGTCCGCATGTAGTAGTCTTCATTAGTTTTGAAAAGTGTTATAGACTGACTTTTATTTAAGAGCTAGCTCTTGTCTATCTCCTCCCATTCTCTCCTCCACATAAGCAAAATACTAAGTTAAGATCATTATATTTAGCTGAGGTGGCCTTATTAGAGATGCTTTAAATAAAAGTTAGTCTATAACGGATCCTAAGATGCATAATATGGGTTCATATTAATTTTAGTGACATGCTATAGCGAGTCCATTAGAGAGGTTGTTCATTTCTTATAGCCATAGCTAGCGATTGACTCCACTATTAGAGATGCCCTTACAAATCTAGACGGTGACATAATTGTATGGGTTTTGCTTAAAAAAGGGACGTAACTGTATGGGTGTGTCCTAAATGCATCGGTAGACGGTTGTATAGTAGATTAGTAGTTGAGCATCAAGCTGTGATAATGGCTGTAGGCAGGAAGATGACGATGATGAAGAATGAAGAGGAGTCGTTGTTGTATGCAAGGCAATCGAGGCAAGCTGACTAGCTGAGTACAACGCTTTGCATGCAACGCCGTGCAGCTCGAAGCACTTTTGTAGTAGGGATGCGGACATGGCAACCTTTTATTCTAATTTTACCTCTGCCCCTCCCTCCCTTCTCCTCTCTCCCCGCTCACGGGGCGACCACCGCCGGACAAGTCTTGCAGCGCCTCCTCGTCGAGGCGGTCCTCCTCGGCGTTGCCCTGAGACCATGGGTGCACGGGGAATTGGTGGGGGGACGCAGCTCCATTCGCCGTACTTGAAGGGACGGAGCACGGAGCTAGCGAGCCCGGTGAGCGAGACGAGGTGGAGGAGGTAGACGGCGAGCGGCGACACCGGTGTCGGGCTGGACGCGTTGAGCAGCGCCAACATCGGGCTGACATCTGCCTGCGAGTGGATGCACACCATGACACCAACACCCATAGATTCTCGCAAGAGCTTCCTGTGCTGCACTGTGCACCACCGGTATGCTGACCAGCAAGAACACCTCGAGCAGGGTGGAACACGCCGCAACGACCGTCCGGTCTAGCGACTCTCCTAGGGTCACGTCGAGCAGGGCGCTGCCGCGGAGCATGAGCCCCAGCATGAGGAGCTAGAGATTGGGAAAAGAGAGACAGAGAGAGGAGAGAGGGGAAGAAGAAAGGGCTGGGGCAAAATCAGAATAAAAATTTGCAACGTCCATATTCCTTGCTAGAAAAGTACTTTGATCTCGAGCAGTAACAATTTTTGTATTTCTGATTAAGCAGTGACAGTTCTCTAATTTTGTCAACAGTGCCATGTATCTAATTGATCTTTTTCGTTATCATTTTCTTTTGGGGCTACGCGAAATTGGGTGCAGCAGAGCTGCCATATGATGACATTATTTGCCCATCATACCATACCAAATGGGCCGATTGTGGTCACGTCGAGCCAGCATAGTCCAACCCATCCCGCAACAAAAGGCCCACAGACGCGAGATCTCCACTCCTTCGCTCGAGGGCCTGAATTTTGGGTGGGCCTACGTTCTCAAGCCATCTCGGCCATGACAATGCTCGCCTCCGAGCAGCAGCCCAAGACCTAACTCACCCAAGCACCGGTCGTCGTCTGACACTCCGACCACTCGATGTCTGTAGGCTGCAATTCCACTCCGCCGGCCGCCGGCCGTCAACCGTCCCTAGCCTACTAAGAGCATGTACAATGTACAGTGCATAGATAGCTGCTGTCTATAAGAGTGTTCACAATGCACCGTTACTATAAATCGTTGTAACATGTCTTGTATCATCTAAGAATAAGATATAAAAAGAGACATAATGCATAGCTACTTGAGATAGTTTCTTACATTTATTAGTACCGCTTCTTGATTGGTTAAAAAGTTGTGGGAAGAAACGGTGAGAACCACAGTGGGTTGCTAAGTCGTTACTAGTGTCTCGATTGATGTGAAGTAACGATTGCTTATTGTTACTTAAACAAGCAACGATAGGCTTCTCTCTCCTTATTAAATATATTTGTCATGTCACTCTTTTTTCCTACGTGGCAGACTAAGCAACGATTATAGTAACAGCACTGTGAACGCTCTAAGAGTTGCCATATCAAGGTGTCTATATATTTATAGTCGACTGTAACACAGAAATCAAGATGGTTGTGTGTAGAGAAGTGTTGTCTATAAAAAAATGATTGTCTGTACCATTGTATAGTTGTCTTTAACGTTGTTTATAGATGACATAGCAACTTGCTATAGACAGCAGCTGTCTATAGCATTGTACATGCTCTAACTCAGATGGTTTCATCGTTGCCTCGCCGGTCCCCCTTGCCGGCGTTCTTGCACGGAGTTCGACATTGAATTCTAGAAGTAACTTTACTTTTTTATTTTGTCTGTTTCAATTTTTCGAAATCATTTTGATCTAGTTTTCTTTCTTCTGTGTGTGCCGGATTTTCTTTGCCCTACAATGAGGGTAAGGTGGTTTTCCTTAGCAACTTTTTTGGATGATGACATGATGCCTCCACCAAAGATCAACGTTAGAGGGAGTCGGTAAGCAATATGTTTTCTCTGGGTTTACCTCGACGAACAGCATTGCTACCGTGGCATAGGTCCTACACATTTATTAGAGATCATTGTATTTCAATTTCGCATTGTCGTGTTTGTTGGCAATCGAGACCGCGTTGCAAGCCCCGGAGTTGATGTGCACTATCAAACACTTCTCGGATAATTCTTTTCTCGTTCCTTTTCTGGATACGGAGTGCCAAATCTGATATTCTTGCACAGTGCAGTAGATCACACGCGTGCGGTTACCGAAAAGTTGAGTATTCAAAAAGAGCCTCAGAGAGGCTGAAAAATATATTAAAAATAGTTTTGGTCTTTAAGAAGAAACACTAAAAGTCTTACAAAAATAGCTATAAAGTGCTACAGCGTATGAATTGTACAAAAAGAAATTATTGATGATTTATCACTCCAAAGAATGACCATTAATTATTTCATTCACCGTGTTGATGACATGTGGACCCAGGACCTATATATGAGTGACACGTTAGTGGCAAATAATCAATTTGCACATCTTTAGAAGTGGCGAATGATCAAATCTCTCATACAAAAATGATAAATTTCAAGTTTTAGATTTTAATCTGATTTTACACTACAAAGAACAGGGCCTACGAGTCTACAACCCGAAAGCTCGCTTGGCAGGAGCAGGTTCAAAGGTAGATAGTGTTCTCTTCAAGCAGTTCCAGTCAGACTTGATACAAATAAACAGGTTGAAAAGGGGCATGAGGCTCATTGGCTAGGTGTGAACTGGTTATTACAGTGACAACATTATTTGTTCGTTTTTCTTGTTTGCTTCTATAATTCTTTGTGTTTCCCCTGATGGCCTGATCCTAGCAATCGCCTTCCCAGCTGATCAACAGAGCAGTAGCTTTGGGTGTGCCTCCTGCCAAGTTGCTACTGTCTCTTTATGCTTGGATTTTATAAAGAAAACTTAGCAAGAAAATCTGAGTGCCTTTCATTCTCTTGACAAGGAAAAAAAAAAGGTTAGAAAAAAATCTACTCTATGTTTCCTGCACTACAATAATATGCCAACGTAATGCCAAACTAATCATAGGCAAGGGAACAAAGATCTTAGATTTTTTTTAATAACCAGAGTTCTATTATTGATTGTGATGACCTAGAATGTTATAAGCACTACAATAATAATAAGGAAAAGATGTGATAAGCTCATCGTCTGATCCAAGTGCCCATCGTATGTCCCTAAAAACAACAATAGTATCCATCATTTTAAGTGGTGATGGCGTGATTGGAGGTTCAAAGTCCAGCCACTTGATCGAATTTTTAGCTCATCAGAAAGGGACATCTCACCATTATGTGATTATGATATTCTAAAGAATGATTCAAAAAAATTATGATCCGCAAGAGACTGGAGCCAGGCAATTAACTTTGCATGGTATCTAGACCACTAGTATAGTTGTACGTGTACAATTAGGATCAGCTTAGGAAAACTGCCCATTCGCTTGCACTGAATCACATGGCTAGCTTAGATTCTCTCTGCAGTCCACAAGTTCTGCGAAAAAAAAAAAACTGAAATCTGTGGTCGTTGTCTCGTCCGATTCTGCTGGCGCCCACTGGATTCCAATAGCACAAAAAATGATCTTGTTTTCATCTATCCTCTCACTCTATTTTCCCTCAAAAAACATCCCTCTATATTCTCTCCTATAACTACAGCATCCCCACATCAGCTACTCTATATCTTCCACTATATTCTCTCCCCGCCATTTTTTTAATCATATACTCCAAGAGCTTCACAACTACTGTATTTCCATAATTACGCGAGTATTTGACGGTTTGACTCCACCGTGCATGCATGGAATGTTCGAAAAAAAATTGGGCCCCAGAAAATTTATTCGGTGTTTTGTCTCCGTGCGGTGATTTTCAGATATCGAGAGGGGTCGGAAAAAAGTGGCATGTACGGACGAAAGATAAATTGTTGCTATTGAAATTCAACGGGTAAAAATAAATATTACATCCGACTTTGGCCTACTCGTTGGCTTCGTCTTGAAGCCAATGTTTGTGGTCTGCATGCTTCCAGGAGAAGCCCCCTAGGTCTGCCTTTTCTTCGAAGCTGCAATTGCTTCTTTTGTAAGCCATGCAGGCCTTCCTTCCCTTGCAAGCCAGTGATGACTATAATAAAAGGAGGTAGACAAGCATCGAGCCTACTCATCTCTTCGAGCTAGTAAGCAACACGTCCCAGAAAATTTGATCCAATTGCACTCCCACGTGTACGTAGTTGTCTTGCAGGTACTATGGGTTCGTCCTCCTCCGATGAGATGTACGAGATCAGCTCTGACTCCGACGAGGACGACATTGTTGCGCTTCACATTATGCAGATGGCCCAGGCTGAAGAAATCGCCGGCCAACATCATGGCGGATCCGTTCTTGGCCGGCGCGTAATCGACCGTCGCCCCATGAAGGACACGTGCGGTTCATGCACGACTATTTCGACGACCCCTCCAGTGTACCATGAAGGCATATTTCGGCAAAGGCAAGTTAATCTCCACTGTGTTGTTCATCGCCATCCGCACTCTCTCTTCGCCCTGCGCACTCTCTCTTCACTTATATCAGTTGGCGGCACCATATGTTCAGGTTTAGAATGAGCAAGCGTCTTTTTCTCCATATAGCTGGGGCAGTTGTGGAACACAATGATTACTTCAAGTAGAAGTGCAACAATGCGATGAAGCTTGGCCTACATCCCCTCATGAAGATCACGATGGCCCTCCGCATGATGGCATACAATCATGCCGCCGATAGCTTGAACGAGTACCTCCGGATCGTAGGGTCCACTGCCCTAGAGAGCACCCGGCACTTTGCCCATGCCATTGTGGAGGTCTTTGGGACCCAATACCTACAGGTCCCCACCTTTGCCGACACTGCTCGTCTCCTTCAGGAGGCAGAGAGCCGGGGTTTCCTCGGCATACTCGGCAGCTTAGACTGCATGCATTGGCAGTGGAAAAACTATCCCACTGCCTACCACGGCTCCTACACGGGTCACTGCGAGGGGCCAACTCTCATCCTCGAGGTTGTCGCTGTATATGACGGGTGGATTTGTCACTCATTCTTCGGAGTGCCGGGTTCAAACAATGACATCAATGTCCTCCACTGCTCTCCTCTGTTTGACAGGCTTGCAAGGGGGGATGCACCTCCCACGAGCTACACTGTGAATGGGAGGCATTACACAATGGGCTATTACCTCGCCGACGACATATATCCGGAGTGGACTACTCTGGTAAAGAACATACCCATCCCAATATCCAGAAAGGTGCAGGTTTTCTCCGCAGCTCATGCTGCATACTGGAAAGACATGGAACAAGCATTCAGCCAACTACAAGCTCGCTTCCACATGATCCGCGAGCCAGTTCGTATGTGGGACCAATCCTCACTCTGTTACATGATGACTGCTGCATCGTCATGCACAATATGATTGTGGAGGATGAGGGAGGCCTATCGAACGATTCTCTCGACTACGATGTATGGGTGACCTGGTTCAACCGGCATGAGGAGGATCGTAGCTACCGAACGACTTCATGGCTGCCAACCTTGCCATCCGCGATAGAACTGTCCATAGGCAGTTGAAGGAGGACCTCGTCGAGCATCAGTGGGCTTTGCACGGTTCCATGTAGTTGTGTGATGCACTTTAGGTCTATTGTATCTCCATCTCCGGTTTCATGACATACTAGCATCTTATTTCTGCATTTTTCTTTCGAGTTTATTCTTTGGCAATTTTAGGCTGCTAGTAGTATATTGTGGTAGTATATTTTTCAGAACCTTTTGCGGTGGATTAAATTTAATATATTGAGTATGGTTGTATGCAATCACGATAAGATGAGATTGAGCTTGGCATGTTCTAGAAGCTTCCCACCATTTTGTTCTATGAATTGGCTGAGGTACATCACACCGGCACATGAAAATTTTTGATGACAGAATAGTATAAGACACCATAACAATAAACCAAAGTGCTTGGCAGTAATAAACCAAAGTCTCCATGAATCCTTCGATCTATGGCGATACCAGTAAAGACATACATTACTACATTCATACAGTAAGGAGCTGTTGAACAATTAACTTCAATTCTTGATAAACCTATTACACTACAACAACATTGACTGGCAGTAAGGTAGTGTTTCTTTCAGTGGTTGCGGTTGCGTTTAAGTTGAAAATTTATAGCTCCTCGATAAGGACATCCGAGGGATCAAAAAATTATAGAAAAATGGTTTTGAGAGTTTTGAGAAGAAATAGTAAAACCTACAAAAATTGGCTACCAAACGTCAAAGCATTTGACTTGTATAAAAATTACAAATTTTCAGCTTATAAGCAAACGCAAACGTTGAAAGAAACACTACCTAAGTTTAGAAAATACAACAAAAAAAGAAAAAAACACTCGTGCTGCATGGACATTGCACTGCATCACACCGCAGGAATCGAGCATGCAGAGCGGTGCAGTGAAAGTCTCACGCACTGCATTGGTCAAAGCATCAAGTTCTTGCTGCCTCATCAGTCATCACACAGCATGGCACTAACCGAGTGACACCAGTAGAGAAGGTTGCCCTGGACTGGAAAACTTCTCCGTGAGAAGGTTGCCTTAGATTCAAACAACATTGGGCTACGGGGTTGTGTGATCACCTTGTAAAGACTATAGAATCTCCTCCTGCTTCTTCTTATAGTAAATCCTCTGCGCACCAGAAAGGGTCTCAAGGTCAATGGCCATTATCTTCTGTTCGTACTCCATTCGCTGCAAATAGGTGGTGTCTCTCTTAAGTTCGAGCTTGGCTTCCTTTGCCTTAACGATCCGGTTGTAGTAGTCCTCCTTGTACTCGGCATTGCCATCCTTGCGTGCCTCCCACCTATAAAAAAGGTCACCCAAGGGACCAGCAATGGAAACCGACCTACCTTTTGCCTGCTTGAGGCCAATCGGTCTCGCATTAGTGGACTCCGGTTGAGACTCGAACATTGGGCTGTTCGAATCACCCGGTGACGCGCCCAATGCTAACTTCTGCTTCTTGTTGGACGTAGGGAGTGTCGCCTGAGCTAGCCACTTAGGCTCAGTACGGAGCACCTTCCAGCAGTGCTCCATGTCAAATTATTTGCTGAATTCTTGCTTGAAGAGTTCTTTTGCTTCCGCAATCTGTAAGACAACTAAAATGAGATGACCGTATATGTTAATGCAATCGGGCTAGGCGAGTGAGTCACTAATACTTACCCGATCTCCCTCAGTCTTGCCACTTTGATGCAAGGCAACTATGCACCTGTGGCACCCCACAAACCGGCTGACATCCCGGATAATACTTTGCCAATGGCACTCCATCGACCGTGCAGGCCTCTCGATTCCCCTTTCGCTGGCCAAGTTGAATTGACGTGTAATAGCCTCCCAGAACTTCTCGTCGGATTGATTATTTCCAACTACTGAGTCGTATGAGCTGTTCAGCCATACTAACATGAGGATGGTGTCCTCGTGCACGTTGTAATTAGGCCCATGGCCCTCCGTGCTTCCCCCTACTTCTTCTTCTTCTGCTGCTTCCCCTTGTCGGTAGGTCCTTGTATGGCTTTGACCTCCTCAACTTCAGGACTGCATGGGGTTGTACCTTGTTGCCAGGTTGTCTGACCTTGCGAGCTTGCCCCAACGCCGTAGGTGCCGGATGTGGGCATGTATGGCAAGTCCCCCGATGCAAACATTCCAGGCCTCGACTGACCAGATCCTCCCATTATACCGGCACCCCCAAAGTAAGGTGTGCCATAGGTCGTGCAGGGTGGACGACCACGCAAGATCTGGCCATACCCTCCTAGATCAGGTGCTTGGTCAAACCCAGCAGATGCCATCATGTGGCGTATGTCGTTGTCATTCATCCTGGTCCTGCATATGGAGTTTCATACACAAGTCAGAATGGAACAACAAGAATATAATGAAGTATAGCAAACACACCATTGGAGAGCAGTATAAACATGCAGTACCAAGCAAACTTGAATGAATACATGACTGAAGTACCAATAGGTGGGAAAACACAGACATAATGTTGGTAACGTACAACACAATACGTACAAAGTAAAGTAGTACTGCAGCTACATGAAGATAGACGACGTTGCTTAATTAGCTTAAGTCCATGCATTATTTACAAGCACTTGCTCAAACATAACAGTAGTTATTTATTTATGTCGAAATGGAACGGTTAGAGCTATATGCCCCTAGATTGCTCGCTGTCATAGTCTAGACCGTTCTCCTCGTAGTAGCATTGCAAGCACCAGTAGTGGTAATCGTCGTTAGGTTGCCAGTCCAAGTCGACGATGTCGGAAGGATCAATGTCATCCCAAGGGTTCGTGGCATCGTCCTCCTCAATGCTTAAGTGGGCAGGACTGTCAGCATGGGAGGTAGGCCGGGTGAGCTCGTCGCAGGCGTCCAGTGCAAGCATGTCCAGACGTTCAGCTAAGCCATCCATTTCCAGGGCAGCAGGGTTAACTGCTTGGGAGCAAGAGCAGATACCGGGATCGAAGTGCTGCTCCGCCGCTCTGCTAGCATCGGCAACAACTTGCTCCATTGCCTCAATCACCTTATTCAACAGCTCCTTAGTCTTGGCCAGTTTGCTCGACATCTATATGGAACGAAATTAGTCATGTCGAAAGCATGCAATGCGACTAAACTGGTTTTGTAAGCAGTTATGCAATTTTGATGTATGTTCAGTGCCGCTGAACACATGCAGGTAGGGCTGTGCACGGTTTTCCCGAACCGAAAAAACCATACCAAAAAAACCGACCGAACCGGTCAAACAGGTTTGACCGGTATTTGGTATACGGTATGGTATGGAAAAATTGAGCCATTTGGTATTCGGTATATTTGGTATATACCACATGTAAACCGTGGTATACCAAATAAACCGAATTAGTTTCCGGACTCAACTTATCAAATAAATTTACTTGAAGAGTAGTTATGTAAACCTTGTACTCATGTAAGAAATATAATCTCTTTAAGCTTATTCAATCCAATATAAGAAAAATTAGAATGTTTCTAGATATTTGGTAATGTTTCTTGAGAATGATATTACCATGTGCCATAATATTGGTAAATATATATTTCATATTGTAGGGTCACTTCAATTTGGTAAATGTGGTATTTACCGATACCATACCGAAATATTATGGTATATACTGATACCGAACCGAGGTTTAGTTTGGTATATTTGGTATCTCATTTTAATTATCGTATTAGAGAAAAAAACCGTATTTACCAAACCGTATTTACCGAATATATCGTATGCACACCCCTACATGCAGGAAGTAGTAAGTATAACGTAGTGTACATTGGCACAATACTATGCATTAAGATCAGGACAAAACCAGATTTTACTACTTTGCAAACATATATTGAAATGTAAGCATTGGTAAGAACACATAAAGGATTAACATGTGTGCAGTAAGAGTAGTTCGTACTTGTGAACAATGCAACAAGAAGTAGTTGACTGTATGGACAGCACGACATGATCTAGGATCTAAATCGAACGGAAGTCCTTGTTAATCCGAAGTCCCGCTCCATGGAGTTCCGCGGGAGTGAACACATGCATGCCCTGGTGGCCCAATCCCCCCCTCCCAAATAGCTCACTAAAAATGGCATGGATTCACTCAATCACCGGACCCCACTGACAGTCACCCCCAAATCTCCGTTCTCGGCTAGCCGCCGGGAGTGAGCAGATCCATGCCCCCCTGCCCGAATTTCCCCCAAAAAAACCTCGATTCACATGGAACCCATGCACTCAAGGGGCAGGCTCCGATAGACATTCAACCCCCATTGCCCTACCAAACTAGCAAAACGCGCCAGATTTGCAAAATGGTGCGGGCAAGGGAATGGCCAGTACCTCTTGCGTTTGCTACAGTGGCCGCCGGGTCTGAAGAGGAGTCCGCGGACTGGACCGACTCCGACAACCTCGCCGTTGTGTCGTGCGTCGTCTGTCCGCTGATCCGTTCCCCTTCGCTGTCGGCCGAACCAGACCTCAACGAACCATCACCACTCCCCTTTGCCTCTGCCCTCCGCCTCCTTCTGCTCGCTGGGTCCAAGCGGGCGTGCGAGAGCGAGGTAGTTGGGGTGGAGGCTGCCAGCGCGAGGAGTAGCGGGCGAACGCGTGCTCGCCAGAAATGGCGTCTGCGGCGCTCCCCGCTACTTACCAATCGCGGTCTCGCGCAGCTGCTGGGAGGACTCATGGGGCACTAAAACACTGTGCCGCGGTTCGGATAGCGCGCACAGTGTTATAGTGCCCCACCTGGAGATGCTCTAAGGAGTCGCTGTAGAAAAAGTTGTAATAAATAGCCCAAAGAGATAACACAGAGAAAATAATTGTAAAGAAGATATGTGTTTTCTTAGATTGTTGCAGAAACTTAACTTGATACAGGACCGCGTTCGTTAGCCTGTTCAAGGTGAGGCAAGGTTGCCGAACCATGGCATTGAGCGTCTCCAACAAAAGGTCCTATATGGATACTTATTTTGGATTTTCTAAAAAAAACAGCTCCAACAAGAGTTTCTATTTTTTAAAAAGTTCTCAAAATAGATTAGGACCTTACCTAAACTACCCATATTTGGGTATGCCGTCTCCGGTCCTAAATACTCTTCGTGCTCTTCTCGTGACTTTTCCTCGCACCCTCGACCATTGCTTCTACTTGATCTGTTGCGCGTCGCTACTTCTGCTTGACTATTGCTCTGTTTCTTTTGGCGGTTTCTGGCGGTTGGCGGTTTTACTGTAGCAAATTTATAAGTTTTTGGAAAAAATTTTAAATAATTCAAAAAATAATATAAAATTTTTTTTACTGTAGCAAACCGCCGGCCGCCGGCGGTTTGCAAAAAGAAATGGGGCCTATGTGTTGTTTAGGCTCATTGTTGAAGTCATTATATATTTGTAGATCGAAAAAGTTTTAGAGAGTCTAGGACTTAAGTTTTATGGCTCATTGTTGGAAATGCTGATTTCTTAGAATATCTCAAAGCCGTTTTATAAAGCTCTTGATGTCGAACCAAACGTTCCAAGTTCTGAAACCAAAACTCTCAAAGCACAACATTTAAACCATTCGATTAACCAGTCATAACTATTCACCCAACCTATAGTAGCATGGTTGCCCTTTGGCATTTGCAGGTGCTGAGTGTTGGCTACCAGCAGTTGTTCTTTTGTCATTTACAAGTCTCTTGCAACTGTGACATCATTTCGTTTTCCTTAGACTCTTTGTAGAAAATAATTAATGGCCAAATGGTGTTCAACGAAAAGAATTATCAAATATTTGAGCATTATTTTACTTTGTCACGTCGAAGTGTCGGTTTCACACCACAAACGTCGAGCCACTTGTCGATGATTCCTTGCTCCTTGGCCACCGGGAGAATATTCTTAAGATTTCTTTTGCTGTTGAAGTAACATGCCACTTCATCTGATAACGTATTTTAATCTGAAGACAACGGGTCTGCTTTTACTGCTACTGTGTCTCTTAAATCGAATTATCGACCAATCTCATAACGTATGTGTAACATCTTACCCTTCAGTAGTGTAGTGCTAATTCAAATTGAATTTTGCTAGCATAATGTCTAATCTTTCAAATTGTAACATTTTAGGTTGACTCCTCTGCTCAGTGTGAGAACATGTCCTGTTTTGACTTTTCAGCATTGAACGAATTTTAATGTTTTAAAGACATATTTTATCGATTCTTACAAATACGATGGTAATAACACAAATATAGGATGCAGACCTACGTTTCTGGATTAGCTCTTCCCGCAGAAAAATTTTGCGTGTTTATCTGTTTGCCAACAGAAATATCTCAGCAGTTCTGTCATTTCAGGCATCCATGTTGCTTTCCAAATTTATTGTGTTGGACAGTGTGGTTAAGCTCTCACGTCGATCAATAGTCATAATCAAATTGGCCACTCATTTTTCTCCCTTGTTTTCTCCATATATATATAGCCATCTGATTTTACCATTTCCTAAAAAACTATTACACATTGGTGTTGGAATCGTGGAATTGGAATTCAATTTGCAATGATGCAGTTGTTTGGCCGACACAAAACTTAATTAATGATTCTAAAGCCAATTCCAAGAGTCATGATAGAACTATAGTTTATGTCATTTGTATGAAATTCACACTAAATAATTTATAAAAGTCTGTGTTCACACCATAAATTTTTTATGAAATCAACTGAAATTTGTTTAGGATGATTTATTGGGTAGATAAGTTAATACATACAACTTTACAGGACTAGATATATACGTGGATACTTCAACAGTGTCCACCTTGTATAAATTGATTTCATAAAGTTTCGTATTTAAAATTTAAACCTTGTTTTCATACTATAAATTTTTTATAAAATTAATTAAAAAAATTTAGAGATGATTTAGAGTGAATAAAAGCTACTTTGTGTAAATTTGCAAGCCAAGATGTATAAATGGGACCCACAGCGTCATTAAAATCCATATGTTACCCAAACAGAAAAATTAAAATTGCCATGAATCAAATCGAAATCCAACTAAAATTTGATTTGAAATCTAATTTAATGTATTCAATCGAATTCTTTACAACCAAACAGGGTGTTAGCAGATGTGTCATGAACGAACATTTGTTTTACAAGGTACCAAGAACAAACATAATAAGATTAAAAAAAGACTTCGCTCAATTCCTCTATAAAAGAAGACTTATAAATATGTGATAGTGGCATTTGAGTGCTTTGTAGATTCCAGCCTTGCTTAACTTCCCCTAACAATAGTCAATAGTTATCAAGGTAAAAAACATTTTTCTCTAGACTTAATCAATCAAGATAAAACAGGGTATGTAAGCATACAAATTTAAAAAACATTTTTCTCTAGACATTCAGGACCATGCACATTAGTATGTAAGCATATAAGTCTATTATTAAAGATAAAATCTAATGTTACAAGTCCATCCCGACCTTAACGACCCTAACGATGTTTTTTCCTGGATTGGTCCTTGCATCAATTGATCAACCTGACTCAATCCTTTGTCACACTTAACAGCGACCTAATCGATTCTGTCCACTTGTTTTCCTCTCCAAAACATGCAATCTATTACCAACAGTGACGTGTCGGTGCCATTGACATCCATCCATGGTGCTGGATCTTGATTCCCTGAGCTTGTTAAGAAACATTTTCTCATCAATTTTTGGTAGTGCATACATACACATGACTGCGTGTACCCAATGAGGGTGGGATGTCCGTCTCAGTGCAAGTCATTTTTATGCATGACGCAGCATTGTATAGGAAAAGGAATGGTTCTTGAACAGGAGGCACTTGGAGTGCCATGTCAGTCATTATCTCATTGCTAATCGGGGTGGATGATTCTGTGAGCTGATTGGCGTCGGGTGCGGGACTGCCATCACCTGAGTTTAGAAATTGAAACTGCCCGATCAATCTAATGGCCTGTTTACCGCACTCTTGATGCAAATGATGTCAATCGTTCCTATGCATATACTAGCTAGTTGAATGTCTGTGTGTTGGTATATATTAGCTAGTTGAATGTCCGTGCGTTGCAACGGAATTTTAAAAAAAGAGTGAAATTTAGATTATGTGAATGAGAGCTGAGTGTCGCTCAATTGTGTCACATCTTGGCTACATCGCACCTTTTAACACTTGGCTTTGTCGCACGCCCATTTGAGCTATGATTGACAAATAGTGCAAGCTGATCCTTTTCCTCTCTTTTTGTTTAATCTCCTGTTCTTGTGTTAATATGTTTAACAATCCATAGGCTGACTAACCAATTTAACACTGCACCGGAAACACTATGATGCAAAACAGGTAATAAAGGCGGAAAAGATAAATGATATTAAGGACCCATCACAATGACATCATCTGTTTCCCTAGATGCTAAATTAATCAGAAAACTAATGTGGATGAATAATTTTTTTCCTCAAAAAAAGAAAACGTTTTTTGAGAATACCCATGCATTATACTCTCATCTAGATGAGTCGTATGCACATGCATTGGGTCGTTGTTTCTATACTCTGATTTAATACTCTCTCTCATTTATAGAAATAACTTAAGAATTAATGTATAGGGAGTGCTCAATGAATGGAGAACAGGGAGCCATTATTCTCCCAGATCTATTGTACAACCGGTAAAATCAAATGCATCAATTCAGAGTATCATATTGCATTATACAAAAATGGACCTATGAGCTGAACCTACAAAAATGAACACATCCCTGATGATCTTTAAACCTTACTATTAAAAACCACAACTGTACAGACAGCTTCAAAGAAAATATGGAATTGCAGTCCTCTGACCTCCATCTGGTGGTTCTCATCTTTTCCATAAAGAACCTTTTCTCTCTTTCCTGCCAATGAAGTAAAATGGGTCAAATAAAATACAAGAAAGAATAAATGAAAATGACAACCGGAAACTTGCATCAAGCATGGAGTAACACATAAAACCACTGCAACACAAAAGGTAGTTGAGTGAAAATGATGACAAATTTGATTGTTATGTCCTGTTCAACATGGAAAAGATTCACATAAAACCACTGTCCATCTTATGATTTCCACTCACAAGTCTCTAGAAAACACAAATTATGCTCGTGTTGGCTACCCTGAAAATTAAGAGCACAAGGAAAAATACAGGCATCAAAGGAAAAAAACCAAAATAAGTTTTGATCTACAAAATGTTCCAGATGCACGAGACATATCACTCACCAACTTGTTGTGATCGATATGCAATTGCCAATATGTCATTTAAATGGGAATATGCATGAAAAGTTTTGGCGGCTAATAAAAATCCTAATTTATAATAGTTGTGTTGAGTGGTCAGGTGTTTAGATAACTGCTTATTAGTTGTATCGATTCATGTATAAAATTGACGAAGCCAGGAGCATCTGACGAAGCCAGGAGCGAACGGAACGGCTGTGCACGCTGCTCACCCGCTAGTTGGACTATCAATACACATGCACGCAGTATCTCCTGTTTCTCCTGGATTTAATTCATATAGGGGTTTGAGTTATTGAGTATACACACACGCATTCAGTGGAGCTCCGTGTGCTTGGCTTTAAAAGTCACTCAACAAGGTCTTAACGTATGCCGGATGTGCATGCATGCGCGCGTGCATGCGAGTTTTGTGTGTGTGATGCGAGGTTCAAATTTTATATAATGCGTCAATCATGTTTTGGATTTAGGGGTGGTTCTCTTTAACTTATTTTTTTATCTTATCTACTTACCTCCAAATCAAAAAGTTAAACGCTTTGCCTTTTACAGTACGTTCTTTTTTTTGTCTCGAAGGTGCATCCCAAATCTCTCAGAACCAAATCAAATAAAGTGCATCGGAGTTTCAAATCTAACTCGAGAAGCTCTCGAAATTTAGCTTATAAATAAATAAGAAGATAAGCTGAAAAGAACTCCTTAGGCCCATGGCAAGGTAGGCTTCACCTCGGGTCATAGAGTTCCTAGTAGTAGTACCCCTGTATATGTGCCTGTAAAATTCTATTACAAATGGGCTGGCAACCCAGGCAAGTGTAGGCGCACAATAGTTACGGCTGAAGCTTGCATGGGTGTGTAGCACATGGTCAAGGCCCATGACCCTGGCTTAGCGAGATCCTGGATCTGCCACACGGTATTGGTAATATGGAAGGGTAATTAATAAAGAGACATGCTCGCTTTACATACTAGAAATGGTTTCTACACTGGAAACAAGGCAAAAATGAGAGAAAAAAAAAAGCCATTGTGAGCGAGCGGTAGCTGTTTCTGTTGGAATGAGATATAGAAAGAGAATAAATTAATTGCTAAACATGATGCATTGAAAAGTTTATATTCATGATTGTTTCTATATGGCTTGGCATGCTTAGAAATGACTTATAAAAACTACGCACCATGAGTGTCCTAAATTTTTCTTCTAAAAATAGATCTAAATAACCATATTAAAATCGGTAAACTCTGCTGAATTCAAAAATAAGAACATACCAATCAAGCTCGTCCAAAAAAAAAAAACCCGATCGACCCTAAGAGCAACTCCAGCAGGTACGCAAAAGTACTGTGGCGATGGATATAACGGGGCGGCACAGTACTTTGGCGTTCCATGTCTCCTCCCAGCAGACGCGCCATCGGGCGATTAGCAACTAGCGGGGATGGTGGCAGACGCCAAATCTGGCGAGGCCGCGTCCGGGCGCTATCCCTGCCACTTGCCCGCCCGTCACCAACGACTTCTCGCTCACGCCGAAGCCCGGAGGCATCGACGGGAAGGAGTCGCGGCGGGAGGAAGCAATTAGGCATCCGAGGCGCGGCGTTCCCGCCGTCATCATCTTCGGCGGCGGAGCACAGAGGGGACGATAAAGCCGCGAATCCGAGGTCGGCGGAGTCTGTCCCGTCCGCGCATTCGTCGTCGGACGCCGCCGGTAACTGGAGGTCGCCCACAAAGTATGATTCATGGTTCACCTTGTTCCCCTTATGTCCAGATCTGGGATATCTACATGCACCGCCGATTTGTACTGCCATGGCCGATTCCCTGCGAGATGGGGATTTGGCGCAGGTTTGGGTGCGAGATGGGGATGTTAATCTGGGAGATGGGGATTTGGGTGCGAGATGGGGATGTGAATCTAGGAGATGTAGAAGGGGATTGGGGGGTGGGGGGGAATGTGATTGTATGAACAGGTGCGGGATTTGGGGGATGAATAATATAGATTACGGGATGGATTGGGATTGGGGGTGGGATGAACCTTCCTTGCCATATGTATTTCATCAGAAATTGTAAGACAGGTAGAGCCCCTTTCTTTGGCTCACCTTCCCCCTAATCAGTGGTGCCGCATTCGATTTAGGTTACATTTGTCCATCTGGTATAGTACTGCAATTACATGTACATATCTCCATCTTTGCATGTGTTGTTCTTTATGACAAATCCATGGTGCCGCATTTGTCCATCTTGTATACTTGTGCAATTAGATGTACATATCTCCATTTCTGCACTTCTTAGTTTTAGTTGGCATAAAGAACAATACATGCAGATATGCAGATAACTCATTTATGTTCTCCACGTAGAGATCAGTAATATACCAAGGTAATTTACACATTGTCAAAATTATATGAATCATTGAGAACTATGAGCTTGTGGACAGTCAATTAGGTGGCAAGTACCCACATATACTCCCCCGTCACATAATGGTTGCTCCTAATACCGACTGTGCAAAATCCTATTAGAATGTATTACTTATCTTGTTAGTTCCCATTCCTTACAATTCACGCAGTTGGTTCCATATAGATGTCGACGGAACTTGAGAAGACTCAGCTCATTGCGTGCGGTTCTAACAAAGACCTTGGAGGAAGTTTTGAAGAGGCTAGGCAACTCATGAGCAAAGATTATGATTTCGAGACACTCCAAAGATCGGTTGCAAAGAACCGGGCGACTGGGACATTGACGGTTTAGGCCAACGTATCGACAGGCTAGCACTCGAGGCGCGGGACGAGATGAGCAGGGTCTCTTCAGGGAGCCTCAACATTTTAGGGGTCAATCGGGAGGAGGGCAACGATAACCCTTGGGACGACATCGACCCTGCGGACATAGTTAATTCCGACTATGATTCAGATGATGATCACCACTACTGCTGCATCCAGTGTTTCTGTGAAGCGAACGGTGTCGATTATGACAGTGAGCAGTCTAGGGGAATGTAGTGCCAAGGGAGTGGACTATGTACTAGGTTGCAATAGACTTATCATGGGCAGTTATTGCCTTCTTTCGTATGTAATATTAAGATTTTAGTGGAACATATAGTACCACCATGTACTCGTCGACTATTTCGTAACATGTTAAGGTTGGTAAAGTGTGTTTGTTCCATGGCCTTTATGGGGTTTACTGTTTGGGCTGTTATGTGCAGGAACAAGATGAACGAAGATGACTACCGTCCTTTCATGGGATATGGTGCATATGGGGGTCCTCAACAGAATTTTCCATTCGGGAATTCAATTCCAATGCCCCCCCAAGTGGCCATGTTCCAATTAGTTTCGATGGAAGTGGTAATTCTCAACCCCTTGGCCCTATGTCAAGTCCACCCATGTTTGCAGGTCCCTACCTCCACAGCCCGGGCATGGGTGGGGTAGGTGTGTCATATGGTGCAAACTCCTCTCAGGAGGAGTGCAATGGAGCCAACAAAGCCAAAGTGAGCATTACAGGCAGACGCAGATGGTCCCGAGGTAGAAGAGGTTGAACCCACGCCTACACCTCCCACAAAGGCGCGCGAAGAAGAAGAAGGGAACGGCGTGGAAGGTCATGGTCGAACTACAATGAGGCCGAGGACATTGTCCTCATGTCTGCTTGGTTGAATAGCTCATATGACCCCATAGTAGGAAACAATCGACCGAGAGAAGTTTTGGGAATCAATTACACGGCAGTTCAACGCATTGACGAAAAGGGAATAGAAAGACCGGCCAGTCGGTTGAGTGTCGATGGCAAACAATTAACGAGGATGTGAGTAGATTCGTCGGGTGCCACCGTCGTATTGTTGCACTAAACCAAAGTGGGAAAACGGATGAAGATAGGGTATGTATTTCGTTTATGTAATTTCATTGCATATATGTCCATATGAATAAACGGTTCTTACACTTCCAATTTGACGACATTTCCTGGTCGTCACACGGTTGAAGGATGCAAAGGCTCTGTTCAAGCAAGATTGGGCAAAGGAGTTCGACTTGGAGCATTGTTGGAAGGTGCTTCGCAACCAGCCGAAGTGGCTCGCTCAAGCTGCATTGCCATCATCGCACAAGAAGGCAAAAGGTTCGTCGGCTGCTTCGCCAGGTGACTCCAACAGCCCTATGTCGGAGGCTCAGGCAGAGTCCATTGATAGGAGGCCCATTGGGAGGAAGCAGGCCAAGAGCAAATCTGCTTCCATTGGTAGTCCGGTTATTGACCTCGTTGATAGGTGGGAGGCACGAAAGGATGGGGATGATGAGTACAAGAAGGCTTATTACGACCGCCTCGCTAAGGCTAAGGAAGAGGAGGTGCTGTTGAAGAGAATGGAGGTTGAGAGGGGTGCCAAAGCAGCAGAGGAGAAGGTCTACCTAAAGAGATTGGAGGTTGAGAGGGGGGCCAAAACAGCAGAGGAGAAGATGTTCCTAAAGAGGATGGAGTACGAACAGAAGGTAATGTCCATGGACCTTAGTACTTTGTCTGGGCCTCAACGTTTGTATTACGAGAAGAAGTAACAGGACATCGTTCAAGCATTGTTACAAGGTGGTCCTCCAACTGGGCAGTAGAATTGTGTGTGATGCTTACGTAGAGATCAAATCTGTCCACTGAATTCTGCATCAATTTGTAGTACTTTGTTATGTGTCTGAAGGTGCTTGCACATTATTTATGAAGTTTGTCAGTGTTATCTGCTTGCTGACCAAACTATGAACTACCAGTCAGCTCCCTATATGTTATGTGTGCACTTTGTCCTGTCATTTGTAGTTTGAACATTGATTCATGTTAAGATTAAGGCTGTTTTAATTTACTACAAGTTTGGTAAGTGGTCTGGGTAAATTTGGTAAGTGCTGAAGATTGTCTATTAACTACAAGAAACAGTCTCGACCGACCTGGCGCCGTAAGTAAGTCAAGCTGAAGCTTAGCACCTTGGACAACATACCTCGTTGGTAAGTCTTGAAGTTTGTCAATAGGCGTGTATGCTGTCCAGTGTGCCAACCAGCAAGCAGCAAGCAAGCTGCAGGAATAATCATACTTTACTGAGTTCAGTTTGTCATCAGAGATTGCTAGCAGTAGTAGACATATTATTTCGTGATTGAAGCACGAGGTGAAATTTGTAATGCATAATGACAGTCACTACAATGAGGCTGAGGACATTGTCCTCATGCAGGCAGTCATCATGTAACGGAGTGAGGTTTGGTCCCACATACGGGCTGGCTCGCGGATCATGTGGAAGCGAGCCTGTAGCTGGCCGAATGCTCGCTCCACGTCTTTCCGGCATGCAGCATGAGCCGCGGAATACACCTGCGCCTTTCGGGTAATTGGCACCGGTATATTCTTTACCAGAGTAGCCCACTCTGGATATATGCCGTCCGCAAGGTAGTAGCCCATGGTGTACTGCCTTCCATTCACAAAGTATGTCGCCGGTGGAGCCTCCCTGCAAGCTTTGTCAAAGAGAGGAGAGCGATGCGTAACATTTATGTCATTGTTGGAACCGGGACTCAAAAAGGAGTGCCAAATCCAACCATCGTGACGCAACAATGACCTCAAGTATGAGAGTAGGGCCATCGCGATGACCGTGTAAGAGCCATGGTATCAGATGAGGCGTTTTCCCATTGCCGATGCATGCGATCTAAAGCCCTTGAAGATGCCGTGGAAGCCCCGGCTCTCTGCTTGTTGAAGGAGCCGCAAAGGTGTCCTCGGCGATGGGGGCCCAAGGTCTCGCGCGCAAATACCTCCACAATGGCACGAGCAAAGTGGCGGGTGCTCTCAAGGGAAGTGGACTCAGCGATCCGGAGGTACTCGTCCAATGAATCGGCGGCAGGACCATATGCCATCATACGGAGGGCGGCCGTGATCTTCACGAACGGATGTAGGCCAAGCCTCATAGCATTGTTGCGCTTCTGCTTGAAGTAATCATCATGTTCAATAACTCCCGCAGCTATACGGAGGAAAAGACGCTTGCTCATCCTAAACCTGAACAAATTGTGAGAAGAAAACACATAAGCGTAACCGAAAGTGCGGAGTTCGGTAAACCACATAAATGAAATGTAACTTGCCTTCTGCGAAATAGGCCTTCGTGGTATACTGAAGTCGTCGAAGTAGTCGCGCATTAGCTGCGTGTGTGCTTCATGAGGGCGACGATCGATTACACGGCGGCCAGGAACAGACCCTCCATGACGCCGGCCGGCCATTTGTTCATCTTGGGCCATCTGCAAAATTTGAAGCATCACGAAGTCGTCGTCGTCGGAGTCTGAGCTCATCTCATACATTGGATCGGAGGACGGCGACCCCATATTGGAAACCACTGGAATGTACCTACTCTCTCCAATATCTGATGAGGGGGTTCATTGCCTATCTACCTCATTATATAGGCCCCATGGAATCCCAGGCTTCCTGGGGAAGGAAACCATGGTTGGCTTACGGAAGAAGCTAGTTGCTGGTTCCAACAAAGGTAAAGTACTTCGGGTGCTTTTCCTGGAATCCAGCTGACAACACGCACTACTTCATGTCTGGGCTAAATTCCACTAGCGGGCTAATCTTCGGATGTATTTTTTGCATAATTACGAGCGGATTATGTAACATGAACAATATACGTGTCATCCGTACATTTCATACCCCTTTTCCGACAAGTGCAAAATTCGTAGCACAGTGAGCAATTTCCCAAAAAAAAATTTTGTGGTAATTTTTTTTTTACAACATTCATGCGTGCATGGGCCACGAAAATCATCAGAAATCCGCGTATAAATACAGAAATACGATGGTTACGAAGCTGTTGGAGTATATGAATTAAAAATTACAGAGAGAGAATATAGAGTGGAACATATAGAGTAACTGATATGGGAGATGCTGTAATTATAGGAGAGAGAATATAGAGAGGGTGTTTTAGAGGGGAAATGGAGTGTGAAGGATGGAGTAGCACCTGGAGATGCTCTAACGGTGGAGCGAAGACGGTGGTTACATCCTTCTGAAAAATATTACGTTGCCAAAAAAAATTACAGGCACTTTCACAAACGCCGATGGCTCAGCTCACGTGAGCCGATCCGCAAACAGAAGAAAGAAGAACACGCAAGGAGTAGGTGGCTTTGGACGCGCGTGGAAATATCACGTCTGCACCGGCGATATCTGGCGGAAGACGCCAAGGCGGCCGGTGGGAGTTTTATGGTTGCGTTTCTGGCATCCGCACGCGAACAAACCAAAAGGCGCGTCGCCCCCATGAAATCCAGTGCACTCCGTCGCCCTCCTCCTCACGCATACGAGTTTTGTGTGCGTCCGAGCCCTTATAAAAAGAGCTTTTTTTACGGTTCTTAAGAAGGTACTAAGCGTGTATTTGGTTAGAGAGCAAGGTGGAATGGAATAGCTCCATTCCAGTTTTTAAGGTTGGGATAGTCCCACCAACTAAACACACGCTTATTTATGAATGGGATGGCTCCATCCCAGTTTTCAAGAATAGATCCACTGTCATCCTCACGTCCTAAGTGGGATGGCTGCGTTCCATCATTTTTGTGGGATGGGCTCATGCAACATTTTGAGAAATATTCCTTTATGGGAGTCATCCCATCCCTCCTTATAAACCAACCAAACACATGAAAAAATAGGATGGGATGGCTCCATCCTTACACATCCCACCAACCAAACACACGCTAAGAGGTATCATAATTTCTAATATAAATTGTAATATTTTTCGGTACTTTCTCAGTGTTAATTATCAGAATGTACCACAAATTAATATTAGAAATTGTGATACATCGCAGTACCTCCTCAAAGACAGTAAAAAATCTCTTATAAAAAAATGTCCCCAGAGAAGAAAGTGAATTGATTTCTCTGGATCTCACGTGTATCTCTTTCGAAGGCAAAAATATATCCAGATGTCATCTTTCCTTCTCTTTTCTTTTCCTTGCGAAAAAAAGAAAGGCTAAGAATGTTCAGCTAATCAGCTTCCCGTGTCCAATACGTGCACTGACGGTGGTGGATTAGAGGGTGAGACACGATTAATGGCAGTCGATGTGTCGCCGCAGACAAGTCTGTCGATCCATCCATCCATCCATGTGCAGAGGAGACGCTTGTTTTACTTTTGTGATTAAGCTAAACCAAAATCAAGAACCGGATAATCGGAAGCTAGCAAGGAAGCAGAGCGCGGGACCCACGTGGGGCTGCTGCTCGCGGCTATATAAAGCGCCCGTCTCCCTCCATTTCTCCATCCATGGAGTATTGTGTGTTCGTGTTAATCGCTTAGTTAATTGTCAGAGGAGAGGGTAGTGTTAGTGAGGTAGTGACAGGAGGGTTGATTTGGTAGCTAGCTAGCTGCTTAGCTGGTGATCAGGAAGATGCTGGCGGTGTTCAGCGGCGAGGTGGTGGAGGTGCCGGCGGAGCTGGTGGCGGCGGGCAGCCGGACGCCGTCGCCCAAGACGAGGGCGTCGGAGCTGGTGAGCCGCTTCCTGGCCGGCGCCGAGCCGGCCGTGTCGGTGCAGCTGGGCGGCCTCGGCCACCTCGCCTACTCCCACGCCAACCAGTCCCTCCTCTGCCCAAGGTACACTCATACCGATCTCCTCCTACCGCAATAGCGCTAAATACCCAATATATTTACAGATTCATAGGGGAAAAAAGCTATCTTTCTCTGAATTTCGCAAGATCCAGTGACAAATCCAACAACTGGTTTCGCTCTGTAGCCACTAGTCAGTGAAGCTGCAGCCATGGTGGTGAGCAGCTAGCTAGCTGCCATGGTCCAGACCACAGAGTCTAGAATTCTCTCTTCCTCTTCATCTTCATCTTCATCTTCCTCTTCCTAATCCGTGTGTGAGGCTCTGCAAGAAGACAAGCCTCTCTAATGGCGGACGGTGGTCGAGGGATAACCTCGCTACGCGACGTACACGCTCTCTCTGCTCTGGGCCTAGCTCGCTGCGTCGTCAGACTTGTCGCGAAAGATCCCTGCACGCGCCTGCCTGGTTGAATGGATGATAATTGATAAGGTCACTGCACTACGGCACTACGCTACTGCTCACTAGTGTTCGTATCACGAGATCTGGGACCGAGAGCCCAACCAACACACACAAAAGGATGCTGCTTTTGCTTATGCCTCGTGAATGAATCAGTAAATCTGATTGGTAATTAGGACATGGGTCTGAATGGATTAGTGTTGATTGGAGGTGTTACACCGATCTGAAAAATTCCCGTGTTGCAAGCAGGGTCTTGATCTCGTAGCTCACGTCACTATCGAGCCGGTGGGATTTTTACTGGGAAAATGGCAAGAAATTTGGCGGAAATTTACCAAATGGAGGAGGAAGGTACATCTTTCTTGCGGCCATGCCATGGCACTGAGGTTACCAGTTAACCAGGTCTCTCTAGTCTCTTGCCATGGTGCTACGGTATGTCCTTTGATTTCTAGGGTTGTTGGCGTCAAGTGGTTGGTGCCACGATAGAGAAAAAGATAAGAAGAAATCTAGAGGAAGTTACATCGATGCTTATGTGGTCATCGACATTGTCATCACTCGTCACGTACAGTACTAGTGGAAAGAGGCCACCACGTCCACATCACGCCACCTTACACAGGCAAGGTGTCAATTGACTTGATAACAAATAGGCCTTCTTTACCCAGACGGCAGATGAAATTTCATTTTACTTAATCCAACAGTCCAATGATTCTCTTGCCCCTTAAAACGATAATATGGATGAACACATCTAAACCGTACATATTTAATCTTTAGGCATTACCGCTGGAATATGGTAGAAGAGACTGAATTTAAGACAAGGGATTTTGTTTTTGTTTGCTCGTGACAGTATTGCTCAAGTTACTAGGTTGCTTACTGTGGAATCATGTTTAGTTTATGTCTTCCTTTAAGCAAATCACATGTTTCAGTTGTGGGCACTTAGCGGTCAAATCGTCAGTGCCTATCACCATTCACCGGAGAACTCTTTCCGGTTTTGCTACCCACAGATCTGAAAGAAAAGGTAGGAAAGCTGGACCAGGTGGCCCATATGGTTTCTCAATCCAATCAATCCACCACTATGTTTTGTGGGGCCTGATTGCCCTCTGTTCCTTATCTTATCCAGCAGTCCTAGGTAGCTTCATTGAAGAAGCAGCATCCAAGGAATTCTACTCCTTACAGCATTCATTGTAGTACAGAACCATCTCTTCCCTTTTTCAACAAGTTTAGGTGCCTGATTCTTTATCCATGTTGCATTTTAGTCATCGATGTTGCACCTGATTTTGCATCCTGAAGAAACTGGCCCTTGAGTCATTCTTGATGAGCTGAACTGCTAGGCACCAAACCTACTAACGTTTATTAGTCTGAAAATTCAGGCATTCTAATCTTGGTTTGCATGCCAAATTTTTAGATTTTGACAATACCTATATTTTTTTAGAGAAATTGGAAATATCTATTTCAGACGTACTAAAACATCTTTGGTAATGCAAATTTCAGATTTTGATGATGCCAATTTCAGGCATACTAAAAAACTTCAGCCATTCTCGAAGAGCTGAGCTGCTAGGCACCAAGCATGCTAATGTTTACTAGTCTGAAAATTCAGACATACTGATGTTATTTTGCATACCAAATTTCAGACTTTGATTTGATCATCCAACAGCTGCTCACTGAGAAACACGCAAACTGTTTCTTTGTGCAGGTCCTTCGCGGCGAAGGACGAGATCTTCTGCCTGTTCCAGGGAGTCCTGGACAATCTAGGCAGGCTGAGCCAGCAGTACGGGCTGTCCAAGGGCGCCAACGAGGTGCTCCTGGTGATCGAGGCGTACAAGACGCTGAGGGACAGGGCGCCCTACCCTGCCAGCTTCATGCTCTCGCAGCTCACCGGCAGCTACGCCTTCGTGCTCTTCGACAAGTCCACCTCCTCGCTGCTCGTGGCCTCTGTAAGCTCTGCTCATCACTAGGCACTACCAACAACATGGCATAAATAATGCTGATTGATTCGGTGATTTGGATCATTGGTTGTAACTTGTTTGTTTTCTTCAGGATCCAGAGGGTAAGGTGCCACTGTACTGGGGGATAACAGCTGATGGATGTGTTTCCTTCTCTGACAGCATTGACCTGCTCAAAGGATCATGTGGCAAGTCACTGGCACCATTTCCTCAAGGTAAGATGTTACATTAGTATGCATGCAAAGTTAGACTATGTGCTCTTTCTTTTTCTTGAATCTTATTATATAGAGTGTTCTTGGTTCTGTCCACTAATTTCGAACTGCCTGCAGGCTGCTTCTACTCCAATGCCCTTGGAGGCTTGAAGTGCTATGAGAACCCCAAGAACAAGGTGACTGCTGTTCCTGCAAACGAAGAAGAAATCTGTGGTGCAACTTTCAAGGTAAAACATTAGTACTTACAAACAGATTGTTTCTTTGTCTTGCTATGCCAGTTCCGGAAAAAGAGAGAAGTTTTGACATCATCAGAGCTGCACTGATTGTGCAATCTCTAGTATCAAGCAGGAGCAGTCTGAACATTACACTCTGCAGAGTAATTCTGGGACTTCATAAAAAAAATTATTAAGAACAGCAGATTCATATAAAAACACACACTACTAATCTGAACCAATAGAGACAGAACCATGGGAAATAAGTTAAATTGAGCATCCAAGTGCCTCCTTGTCTCTAAAAAAGTAATTGTATTTCATCTGAAGATATATTTTCTGAATGTGATATTCACCCTGTATAAACTATGTGTAGGTGGAAGGGTCAACAGTGCTCACAGCTCTTCAATAGGTGCGGATCTTGCTCTCCGGGTGTCGCTGGGCAAAACCTTTGTACATGGTGGTGTAACATAATGTCAGACATGCAACTGATCTGTATGATGTTCATAACAGCGTCTTGCCAACGTGGCAAGAACTTCGGGGTGTGTATCTGTATCTGTACCTGTACCTGCATCCGGAGTTGTTCAGACTGCAGCTACTTGAGACCTGTGTATGATCAGTTGAATGTAGTTCTGTAGCAAATAAACCTCATCCATTGTCAGTATGGCTGTGTGTGATCGCCTGCAGATTGTGGCGTTTCATGGACTTCAGGTCAAGCAGGCAGAAAAGGCAGCCTCTAATTCGGCTGCTGTTTAACTTTTGAGGTAGGAACATATGATCCAAAAAATGCCATTACTTAAGAGCACTTCTACAATACACCAAAGGATAGGAATTTGCTAGGCCATTGGATCACATTTATACGGTGTGGATAACTCATCGCTTACACCTACGGGTAGAAGATCATTAGGTTGTTAGATCAATAAAAATGAATACCCAGAATAGTTTGGGTGCTATCTCAACAAAATCCCACGAGCTACGATATACGGCAACAGCGCATCTGAGCATCAACAAGGATTTATGCAAACTTTACTAATGGTTTGTTTTTAGCCTAGCTGTTAACCAGTGCACAACTATTAGCGATCGCTTGTTGATTTGTGATCAGCCTCTCATTCCTACTTGAATAAATTTTCAGGAATTTAAAAATATTTAATCCGACTAAATATACATTAACAACGAGTTCAAAATATTTTATTTGGATTTGGAACATTAAGGTGTGAATCTAGGAATTTTCTGGTGGATTGTTTTGAGTCGATTTGGTTTTTTTTTTTTGCTATCTCGAATTTATTGCCTTCTCTAAAATACCAAAATATGTTTTAGCATCATGTTCCCATGGGCCAAACCTCTTCGGCACATCCCGTTATCTCCTCTTCTAGAGGGCCGCAAGCCCAGCTGGATTCAACCTGGGCCCATCTTCTCCCAGGTTGCACACCGCCAAATCATAATCCTAGTAGGCTAGTGGCCCTGACTCAGGGCAGATCCCTAAACGGGTTGCATTCGGACTCGGTCTCGTCTCTTTTTTTAGCTCAGCCAAGTAGTGCCGCTGCCCCTCACACCCGGAAATAGATTTTTGAAGACGCACTTACACTTTTAGAATTTTTTTTACAAAATACTGAAAAAAATACAATTCCCATATAAATTTATCAAAAACATTCTCGTATTTAAATTGAAAAAATTCTATTTGACCCTGAACTATTGCGCTTGGTCTACTTTATTACCCCCTACAAAAGCTAGGTATTCTACTCAAGCTAGGTATTCTACTCATGAACTATACAAAGCCACGTAAATAACCCCAGTAGCTAGAGTTGCAAAACCAACTCCTAGGCTGCCCTAGGGGGTTATTTCCACCGGTTTAAAAAGTTAGGATAGGAGAACACACTGTTTCTAGTTCGAAGGGTTACAAAGACAATGCTCAATAGATCAAGGGGTGCAAAAAACTTTTCCCTATTTGAAAATTCAGGCTTTCAATTACAGAAATGGGAGAATTCAACATATAAGGTACTGGAGATCAAGTTCTCAGCACATATGCCAAAAATTCTCATTTGCTAGCTTAGTTCCTATTCTGATCCAATGGCATCGGTGTATCTAGAGCATACATGTTTGATTCAACGGCTTAATGATCACTTGCCCCTAAGGACTATATAAATCTACTATACATATAAAACATGATCCAATGGAGCCACCACATTAATCCTAAAATACTAGAAATTCTCACGTTTATCCTAAAATACTAGAAATACCCATGTTAATCAAAGAAAAAAAAGAAAGATCTACCGTTGATTATTAATGGAGCTACCACATTAATCCTAAATACTAGAAATTTCCCACATTAATTAGAGAAAAAAAGAAAGATATACACTGTTGATCATTGTGGGGCCAAATTATAACAGTATAGATCTAATAAGATAACTGAGCTAGACTCCATCTCAACAATCCTTACACCCCTTAGCACTATATAAAAGGGCCCTCTCCCTTTGAAAACACCTGGCGGCGACTTCTCTATTTGGAACAAAGTGATATAGAAGATGACAGTCACCGACGGCCATCCGGTGAGAAGCAAATAGATGTGACCGCCATGTGAAGATGACATCCAAAGATCAAACAAGCCAGTGGCGGATCCACCATTGGGGCGCTGTGGGGCATGTGCCCCTGCTCCGTCCGGCGAGCCATTGGATCTCCACGCCAACGTCTTCTGCTCTACGACCCATCGGCGGCTACCAACAGCCCAGCACCATGTCAGTATTGCAGGTGGTTGCTGCCTTTTGCCATAGCCAAGCATCTAAGTACTGAGCATGCGTGGTGGCGTTCTAGCAGTAGTGTGTGGCACGGTGGTAAACAGTAGTGCAATCGCGTGAACAAAGGTGGAGTAGGCATGGCAGTGGCAACGCGGGCTCCTTTTCCTCTATGTTTCTACTTTCTATCGATTGAAGAATAATTTATGACTATATTGTTCTCTTGTTACCACCATTGGCTTACGTTGCATTACCTGATTTATGTTAATTAATTAATTGCCTAAGATGACAAAGTCAAGCCCATCCAGAGAATTTGTCCGCACTGAGCAATGTTGGTAGGATATGTTGTTACCATTAACTAGCTGCGTGCTACTCTGGACTTCTGTAGGACCTCCAAATAGACCAGTCCAAAATAAATATAACAAAACTATAATCAATAATGACAATATATTATATTAGACATGCTCTTGAACATATATATGTTCGGTTCCCTTCCAAACATTGTCAAACCATGCCAAACTTTCATTAACATTTGTTAAATTCTTTCTCATAGGTTCCAACATTTTTAAAGGCAACATCTAAAACCTTTGACATGTTAATTTAGGCCCTGTTCTCGTCAGCTAATCTTATCTGACTTATTTGTTTTATTTGACTTTTCTTCTAACTTCGAGAGCTTCCCGAGGTAGCCTCGAGAGTCAGATCCGCTTTATTCGACTTGTGTTTTAAAGGTTTTAGATAAGTCTTTGAGATAGAAAAAAAAGGATTCGACAAAATGAATCATTTTTATTTTAAATAAAAATAAGCTCTAATCTCAAATAAGATAAATAAGATCTTATAAGCTGACAAGAACAGGGCCTTAGCCTCTGTTCAAATTTCATTCTGCGTTCACCACTGGAACAAGCAACAAAGAATAACCGTGTCATGTCACCACAACAGCCATTTGACCGCAAGACATGGGCGTTCATTGCTCGGCAACAAGGCAACCATGCATCAAGATACACCATCAAGGCATTAAAGCGGCCATTGCACGAAATCATCAACAAGAAACCTATCATGCACATGTTGGTAGCGTACCGAGGAATAATTAAGGCGATATCTTGGTGGCACTAGGCAGCTAGATTTCCAAACCGAGGAATCACCGTGGTTGTTTCTACGCGACGTATTACAACGCCAAGTCGGACGTCTCGACATATCAAGCATAATTTGTACTAGCAAATAGATGGAGAGAAAGCATTCACAACATGTTGAGCTATCAAAGATCTAGAACATCCCAATGAAATTTTTCAGGGGTTGTCAACCCAAAATATTTACACCTAATCTTAAAACAAGAGGGTCCATATTCATTTTAGTGTATCATAAAAGGGCTTAAATTAAACAAGTCACGGTTAAGAAAAGGCTACACGGATTCTCCCTCTCTGTTTTTTTCGTTTTCCTGATCCCTCCAAACCATGGTATTAGCGGTGATTGATCGTCAAATTAATTGCAAAGGAAATCTCTGGTGTCACTACTGATTGGTATGCAATAATAAAATAAACATGTGATTTTTATATTTTATATTATTCTTATGTATAATTTTATTTTTTATTATAAATGTTATGGACTCTTTCTTTTAATACTTTGGTATACCAATATATTGTGGTTGACATTGACTTTAACCTGTGCTACATCCCACGGGGAAGTAGGAAGCCGCGTCTGCCTCGGGAAGTCTTCAAGGTGGGAGCAAAACTTATTCTTTTTACCGTTTGCGTTTGCTTATAATCTGAAAATTTGTTATTTTCGTATAAGTCAAACGTTTTGATATTTAGTAGCCAATTTTTGTAGATCTTACTATTTTTTCTCAAAGCTCTCAAAACTATTTTTCTATAATTTTTTGATTCCTTGGATATCCTTACCGAGGAGTTACAAATTTTCAGCTTATAAACAAAAGCAAACATAAACGCTAAAAAAACACTGCCTTAATATTGCAGAGCATATTTGAATCCTAATAGTACATACCAGAGCATTTCGGCGAAAAGCAGGCGGAAAAAAGTGCGGGGTTCTTTCTTTTATAAAGTTTTGCTTCGCATGCACAAGAGAAGATTCCATGTACAACTTGGTGCACACGTACCGGATTGTACTAAAAAAATCCAGATTATTCCGCATTGCAATATTGAGGTGCGTTTTTTTCCTCTAAAGTAGAAATTCCCATATTAATTTGGAAAAAGGAAAAATCGATGTAGATCTATTTCAGATAAAAAAAAATAAGCTTTAAATAGAATATTAATGTATCTATTAATTAAAATGAATTAATCTGAATTTTAGCTGCTATATATAAAGATTAACGAATTGCTACGCTGCTGGCGTCCGAGGCGTTCGGACGCGAATGCGGCGCCGCGCTAGGCGCGGTTTAATCCCGTAGTGAATCCACGAAGCATCCCGCCGGCTGCGCGTCCTCGGGCACTCGCTCATCCATTCACGCGTCGCTCGACAGCTCCTCCATCTCTCCCAGTCGTCCGCTGCTTTCCCCTATGCTCTCTTTCTCTCTCTTCCTCCCAAATCACTGAACTCCTCTAGCTACTGAGCGCTCCTCCCCAATCTCCTGTTCGTGCTCTCCTTCCTTCCTTCTTCCTCTCCCATCTTTTACTCGGCCATGGCTAAGCCACATGCCCGACTTAGCCCCTGTTGCTCACCGTCGTGTCAAACCGGCTACTCCACCTCGGATCCGGTGAACAAGAAGCCGGTGTTCTCTGGTAAGGATGGTGAGCAAGTTTGGCGAGCTTGGTGTCCGGATACGATGAGCACAACTTGGACTCATCAGATTTAGAAAAGATGGCAGACGCCGACCCGTCTCTGGAGAATGTGAGCTTGGTGAGCTTTTGACGGCCGGATTCGGCGAGCATGGCGTGGGAGCTCACTGGATCTAGAGAAGAAGAGGGCTAAGAGAAGGTTCATCCCCATTTCGTCATGAAACCCTTAGCCATGTACGTGCGAAACTTCGGTTTTTATCTGGTGAACCTTGGTTTTGTTCCTGTGAAACTTCTTATATTTGCATGGAGTGATTTTTTGAACAACAATGGAACATAAGGTTTCATCAGTAGTTTAGCCAAGTTTTATTAGTACTTATTCAAGTTTCATTGGTCAATCTTTAAGTTTCATTAGTCGGTTTGGCTAAGTTTCATTTCTCCTTCTTCAAGTTTCACTAGTAGTTTAGCTAAGTTTTATTGGCACCCTCAAATTTTATCAGTAGTTAGCTAAATTTTATTGGTATTTCTTCAAGTTTTATCAGTAGTTTTTTCTCAGTTTCAGCAGTTATTTTATAAGTTTTCATCAGTTTTCGCCACTGTTTCATATGTATATTGTCAAGTTTCATCATAGGTTTTTCAAGTTTCATCAATTATTTTCTAAATTTCCGTACTAATGTTAGCATGACGTCATGCATCCGATGGGAATCATCCCATCGGATGCCCGATCCGAGGCGCTTCCCAAAGATTAATGGATCACAGTACTACGTACTGCTGGAGACACATATGCGTTAATGCTCAGAAGGCGTCTCCAATATTCAAGATCGAGCATGAAAATCGTCTGATATCGTAATCAGATTCGAAGATGACACGTAGACGGCCTTTCTGAATAGCAAAGAAAGAAGACTCTACATGCATATGCATCTTTGGAAGAAGAAGGGCAAACCATTAATCATTTGGAGTTTTTGATCGTTTCCATGCGATAAAGAAGCAAAGCAATTAGATAAAAATCCAAATAACCAATGATTAAGGAAAAGCACCAGGAGTGCAAAAGGCATTAACATAGGAGAATTTTTGGATGGCATCCGTGGTGGTATTTTTATTCTTCTCTCCTATTAAAATCTACACCATCAGCGGATCTAAATTATAATAGTGTAGATTTTCAATATATTTTTAGGTGAATCTACCGTATTGTACCAAAATAACCTTCAAATTTACTACTTCCTCTGTGCAAATGGTGTAGACCTTAAATATATTTTAGTTGAATCTAACGGACTGAACTGATATAACTACAAACTAAAAAATCTAGACGCGCAAATCCGCGGGTCACCATGCTAATTCTTTCTAAGAGACCTAAAGAATAAGTTGGAGTACAATAGAAATACTCCGAAAAAAAATCCGTCATCTTCGTAAGGACGGCAGTGTTGCTTGTCCATGGCCATGGCTGGGATCTTCTAGGCTCTCAAGCATTTCTTGGTTGCGACCTCGTTTCCCACAGTTGTTACCTCTAAGGTGGGTCTAGGCCATCAGAGAGGATCCGTGTGATGACGGCGGCCAGGAGCTTGACCTTCTTCTTCACCGGCGAGCGGTGTTGTCGTGCTCGGGATGTGGATTTTTTACCTTTTGGTCTTGTCAGGCACTTCGTTGCTCATCTGCTGTTTGCTAAGGTCCAAATTGTAAATCTAGGGTGTAGTATTTCTTTGAAATAACATGGGACCCTTTCTAAAAGAAAAACTCCACCCTTGCGAGGAGCCATGCATGGTACCTTCCTAAGAATTCTATAGGCTATTTGGTTTCCTGCATTTGGCTTAGCGTTGCTTGTGGAATGCAATGAGATGACATTTGGTTGCCTTTATTTATGTATAGGGTTGGCTCATGTGATGCAAATAAATTCACTTAATCTGGCTTCAAAGAAACATTGATTTTGGTCACGGGCTACCATGATCTCAACCTAGGGTTTTAAAAACGATGAAAAACCGGTAAAACCGGCGGTTTCTCGCCAAACCGCTGTCCGGCGGTTTACCGCCGGTTTTTTCCTGGTCCAATTCAAAATTTTTGATTTTTTTTAAAAATCTTATAAAAAACTAGATGCTGAGTAGAACAATTTGTATGAAACAAAATTTTGATTTTTTCCAATTTTTTAATATTTTTTTCAGACCTCTTTTTATTTTTCCCATTTTCCATGGTTTTTTGGGTTTTTGTAGCGGTTTTTCGCTAAAAACCGTCGGGAAACCGGTAAAATCGGCGGTTTTTCGGCAAAAACCGCCAGGAAACTGGTGACTCGCGCGCTTCGTTTGAATTTAAATTTGAGCGGTTTCCGCCGGTTTCTAGCGATTTTTAGCGGTTTTTTTTAAAAAACCGGCCCGTGGGTCAGCGGTTTCGGGTCTGGTTTCGGGTTTTAAAACCCTGTCTCAACCACAATCTCTTGCATGCATTCGGTCTCATCCAACAATTAGAATCCAAACAATTTCGTAAAAGAATAGACCTAATTAATACAAACAATCAGACAACACCACCATCACATGCACCCACAGACCCACTCAGCTTAGCCATGGTCACCGGTCGATACCATGCACGAGACAGGGTACGTGCGTTCAACAAAACAGCATGTCGGAGCGTGCAGCGAGTGGATTGCATGCATGCCTCCTCCTTTTCCCCTCTCAGCACAATCATCGGCTCTTCGCCGTCCCCGGTACGTTCTCCGCGGCGAGCGATCGCCGATCAACCGTGCTTTTCAAGATTAATTTCTGAATTTCCATCCACCCAGCTCTGCCATCTACGGACATGCGTACACGTGCATACACAGCTGAGTGTCTCTCTCTCCATATATATAGAGAGAGAGAGATTCGTTTTCTATCGTCTCGACTCCGGCAGCATCAACAGCAGGTCTCGGATCCTCTTGGCCCCGTAAAGATTTGTTCTATTTCCTGACCTGATCGAGCTGGCCAGTGCACCAGTATACTGTAGTAATCTGACAGTTGACACGGTCACACACACACACTCGCACTGAAGGCACGAGCTAGGCGCCTAGGCAGAGCAGAGACCGAGATGGAGAATCGACGTAGGTGTAGTACGCAAGGTTGCATGCGAGCGAGCGAGGCAGATCAGAATGGCATGTGAGCCTTGTCCCCTCTCCTCGAATCCCCAGCACCCAAAAATTCCATGGTTTTTTTTTCCCAGCATGCAGTAAAGAGTACTACCGTTCTTGCACACACCACAACTTTTTTTTTTTAGGGAAGGTAGAGATAACATTACTCATCAATGACAGTCTTACAATCAGTATCCAGGGCTGAAAGAACACAGCTCGGGATAGCAACACTGAAGGACAAATCTAAACGGGAAGCTAAGGCTAAAGCTGCAAAAGCATGAGCTACCCTATTACAATTTCGGTTAACATGGCATATACTCCACCCCGGTTCTCCTCTCATTCGTCGACGAATCTCCATAATAAGTACAATATTGATAGATCGGTCAGGTTCAGCGTCATCCACGACATTACACAATTCCAGCCAATCAGTTTCAAAACACACATTACTAAATCCTATCTCTGCTGCCCGGGACATAGTCAGCAAACAGCCCTTAGCTTCCGCCGCAACTGGGTTGGGGAGGTGACCGAAGACAGATGCGCACTCATCATCTCGAATCATCGACGCACAAGCTGCATAACCATCCAAATGAATAAAAGCTCCATCAAAGTTAGCACTCTATGCTCACTGTCACGGGCGACAGAGGCAGATACAACAAGCTAGGAAGAAGACCCAGCACGCGCAGGAAGCTTCGAGCCAAAGTTCTCTTCACAAGTCCAGAGTATCTGTCTACAAGTATGTTTTGCTCGAAAGTGCACCGGATTGGAGTACTCCATATATAACATATACTATATCATAATAATAACACCCCTAGCTCCTTTTCTTTTTGAGTTCGTTCTCCTGTCACTTTTCTGCCGTATACTTGTCACCATTCCGGGTGCCAAAATACAGCGCGAAAGCTGCGCCCGATCCAACTTCACGCCGGCTAGGGCTAGTCGTAGTACTGTACTAACTAGTGCACTGTGGTGAGCACTTCCTTCGTCAGCGCTAGCTTAGCTAGCCAGCGTCGTACGGACGCGGTGAAATCGAGGAGATCGAGGCCAGCAACGCATGCTGCATGCCCATGGCCATTGCTCTCTCTCTCTGTTCAAGTCTGCATAGATCGGCATAAATGTCCTCCTGTTGGTAGCAGCACCTAGCCCGGTCTAATCAGTCTGGGAATCTCTTCAGCATGTTTGTCGCTCGTGGGAGCCATGGCATGTGCCCCTAGATGCACAGAATGTCTCGCCAACATGAGGGCTACGTACCTGGCTCCACACTTGCATCATCGTCACTCAAAACTGTAGAGGCCTCAATACATGTGCCATGCATGTAGGGTCATATGATAGGTCTCCAAAATATGGTTCGGTTTTTGGCCTCCAGAGCATCTCCTGTGACTCTCTATCCTTCCACTCTATAAGAGCATCTTCAGCAGAGTCTATAAAACAGAATCTTCTCTATATTTAGGGTGTGTTTGGTTGGGTGGATGTGGGTGGATGAAACCATCCCATCCAGTTTTTTGATCTATTTGGTTTGAGGGAAAGGGTGGATGAAACCATCTCATCACAAGAATATTCCCCTGAGATGCTGGATGGAGCGGTATACCAAAAACTCACGTACGCAGCCATCCATGTTCTGCACCGCACCTCTTTTCTCTCCAGCCCCGCGCGTTTCTCCCCTCCCCCTCCGTCGGTCTCCTGCGGCTGCGCTCCCCTCCGCCGCCAGCTCGTCTCCGCGTCCCCTCCGTCGCCCCCGCCTCCTCCGCGTCCTCCGCTGCCGCCGGCTTGTCTCCGCGTCCTCCGCCGCCGCCGGCTTGTCTCCGCGTCCTCTGCCGCCGCCGGCTCGCCTCCTCCCAGATCTAGCCGTCGGAGGAGCTCGCCGGTGCCCCGCCGCTCCCCTGCGTGTCCCTGCCGGCTCGCCTGCACGTCCCCTCCGCCGCCGGCCATGCGCGTCATCGCCGTTGCCGGCTCCTCTCCTCCTCCTAGATGTGGCCGCCGGTGTAGATTTGCTGCCATAGCCATTGCTATTCCACATAATTTGATCTCTGCAGCATTGTGTGCTATTTTATATTTTATATTTCATAGATTAGTTTATATTTATGATGGGCAATGTGTAGACAGAATATGGGTTTGTTATGCTACATAGTTTGGAAATGCATGCGGGATGGCTGTTCTTTGTCAGAGGGATTTTAAAATGTAGCCAGACTAATTTCTTTCCATATGTATCCTAGTAGCTGATATTATGCCACTAGATTGTGAGTACAAAACTATAAGAATTGGGTGTTTGTGAAGGCAGAAGCATCATGGAATCATGGAGTCCAGTGGTGGACAGTTTTTTGAACATCCATGTTGCATCCATATGTATCACCAGTGGCTTTACTATGTGTGTAAGACTTTTAATTATATATGGATTTGCTCGTATTTGCAATTGTTCGATTTGTTGTCAAATTTATATGTGTCAAACTAATATATGTGTGTATGGATTGCTCATATTTAACCATTCATACAGCCAACCAAACAAAAACCTAGATCATCCTATCCAGCACTCATCCACCCTACCAAACAAAAAACGGATGGTCCCATCCCAGAAACTCATGGATGGGATGGTCCCATTCACCCTTCTCCTCAAACCAAACACATCCTTAGAGTCTTTCGTCCTCCAGCAGAGTCTTTATCTCAACATCTAAATTTAGAGTTTCTCTCTCACAGGCTCTAAATTTAGAGGCTCTCTATACCAACCTCTATAGTTTTTCTGGATAGAGGCTTTGCTAGGGAGGGTGGAAATATAGAGAGCAATAGTGATTTAGAGGGGATGTATAGAGACTCGATTTTAGAGCTTCTGCTGGAGATGCCCTAACACTATCCTTTCACTCTATAACACTATTCACTCCACATTTTATCCATCCCTCTAAAATTCCTTCACACTTTACACTACACTCTAAAAGATTCCTTCTCTCCAGCAGCTACACTATTCAGATAAACAGTATTATAGAGTGTCATCTGAAGATGCTCGGCGGCATGTTCAATGGTACTATCACATCTAGGACCATATCACTGTAGCAACAGGGTGTGAATAATTAAAAAGGGATTGAGAGTAAAATATAAAAGGATATGAAATAAGGTTAGGATAGGACTAGCGTTGTATTAGGAATAAAATATGGCTAGAATAGAATAGGGCTATGAGGCTAGCATTGCATATAGCCTAAGAGCATCCGTAGCAGGCACTACATAACACTGTAGCTCTGACTTTTTTTTAAAGATAGAGTAGCTGATGGGGAAAGAATCTTTAAGAGTGTAGTGTAAAATATGAATGAGTTTTAGAGGGATAGATAGAGGGACGCTAATAGTGTTTTCGAGGAAAAAATTTAGAGGAGCTGCTGTGGATGCTCTAAGAGCATGTGTCATGTTGGCTCTAATTCATTATTCACCTCCATACCTTATTTGATCCTATGTTATCCCTTCCACAGCCTTGGCCCTATTTTCCAATTCCTACATATCTCTCTCATATTTTACTCCCAACTCTATTTTCATCTACTCACAACCTCATTTCTACAGTAAAAAGTGCCAGGTATAGTAACAGAATAGCACACCATTATACATGCCCTAAGTCAAGGAAGTCAAAAGAAACAGAACTCGTGATGTCAGCTCGGCCTTGTTCTTTACTACATTAATCCAAATTATAATCTACGGTTCGTTATATATTTCTTACAAGTCAGACGCTTTGTCACTTTGTTGTCATTTTTTTTAAGATCTTAGTTTTTTTTTCCAAAGCTTTCAAACCAAGTCTTTAATAATTTTTTGCTTCCCCAAGCCCTCATAAATCAAGGGTCACAACTTCTTCATATTATAATCCATGACAACTTTCAACCGAAAAGAATAAGGCTCACAAACTTTTATGCACATCATAGACGAGAGATTACTAGAATTTTTATAACATCCCAATTTTGGGATTAGTAAAATTTTATAAATTTTAAAAATTAAATATATAAATTAATCCTTTAAAGGCATTATAGCTATAAAATTATGTAGAGCCAAAATTAAAAAGGATTAAAGTTTTCAACCTTATTAAAAATTTATTTCAAACTACAAAATAATAATAATAACAAATAAGCTATTTGATAAATGTGTGTGTGTGTGTGTGTGTGTGTCTCTCTCTCTCTCTCTCTATATATATATATATAAACCTTTAATCCTTTGTGTGTGTGTGTCTATATAAATGAGCTCAAGATTTATAATCCTTTGTTAATATTTGTCAACTCTAGCGGATGTCCTATATTTATAATATTTTGAATATAAACATTTTCCTTTGATATTATGGTTTGTTTAATAAAAGAATGCATATTTAAAATCTATATTGCTCTTTTAGATTATTTACCTTAAAACATATATTCTAGAATGTCCATTTTTTCATATGCAAACCTTTAGAAACCAAAAATTCATGATTTTGTGTACATATTTAAAAGGCCCTATTTCTTAAACTTGTTTAGATATTTAAAACCCAAATTTTAAATGCATGGCCAAGGCATGCATGCATATTTTCAGCTTGCATTCTCCACTCTAGTTTAGTTTCAAAACCCCATAATTCTAGTTTAGCTTCAAACCCCATAATTCTAGTTTAGTTTCAAAACCCAATAATTTATTTGCAACATGTAAATACAAGCTTTTATTCTTTTATGAAGAAGATGGCAACAACCTATATTTTATATGTCCGCCTTTATCAAATTTATATGTTTGGATTATAAATCTACTACAAATTAAATCTAAATTTCTTTTATTAAACTATCAAATAGAGTCTTTTTGAGTTATATTTAGGATCTTGTGCAAAGTTCATATGTTCAAATAAATAGCAAATTATTTTCTTTTCAAAATAAGAAAGAATGACATATTATCCAATTTCATTATAAATTTGCAATGCATAGTTGTATATATGTCTTGTATATATTTATTTATTATATAACCTCATCCTCATATATATATATATATATATATATATATATATATATATATATATATATATATATATATATATATGTGTGTGTGTGTGTGTGTGTGTGTGTGTGTGGCTCTGACTGCTGTGCAATCACAGCTACGCTGGACGCGTGCAAAAAACCACGGTAGACCGTGCGGTTCCCATCCAACGAAGGCACCAACTTTGCAAAAAACCACCTGCCTCGCATTCATGTCAGCGCCAAAATTTTGCTAAACCCCCCTCCCCCGCAAGCTGGACGCTAAGATTCCTCTCGCAATCTCTCCTGCCTCTTGTGCCTCAATTCCTCTTGATCCCTTTCTCTCGTTCGTCGCCGCCAGCCGCCCATGATGAGAGCTTGCCGCCGATGGCGTCCCCCACAGCGTCTCCTATTACCACTCAACCCCTCCCTCCTTCTCTCCCTTGCTCTATCGCCTACAGCTGCCCCCTTTCGCCGGCGAGCACAAACACAGCTCGGCAAGGCCTAAACCCTAGTTGTAGGTACCCCCTTCCGCTGGTGAGCACAAACACAACACTCTAGCTGCAGCTACTCCTCCGTTGGCCTCAACGCCAACCCTCTCCGCCCTAATCACTCCCCATGCCCGCTGTTTTCAGCCCTCAGACTCAAGCCTTGAACTAGATGGATTCTACACTGTTAAGTTGCTCAGCTTGGTTCAATTGAATAGCATTGTTTGATGAATGGAATTTTCAAAAAAATTTTCCTTATGCCATCAAGGTTGTCAGGTTACTGCATATACATGGATGTGAGCTTGGCAATTTGGCATGATGGAGAAGCTCACTCTTATACCTAGGAAAAAGTTCACCTAGAAGTGTAGCATTTTGGGCTAGAAGTACAGTTAGCAGAGACAGGAAACAGAGCATCGATCGTGTGCACAGGAACAGAGCATCGATCGAGTCAATTGGAAGCAGGGCATCCATTGTATTTGTAACTGAGATTTGGTTTTGTAAATGATAATGTGTGCATAATAGATTTTGTAACCGAGATACATGTAATGGAGCATCCATTGCATTTGTAACTGGGAATTAATTTTGTAAGTTGTTAGCATGTTGTTTGTCTAAATTGTAAGCAATGTGTTTTTCTAGTCTGAACGGATAATTTGTCATATTCTCAGAATATTCAGAAAATATGAAAAGAAAATAGGAATAGACCTAGTACTATTCAATTTTAGATTGTCAAATGTTATATTCAGAAAAATTGCTACAAGGGACACTCAGATTTTTGGTTTCTGTGAAAGGAAAAGATTAATTGACCTAATACTATTCATGTGCATGCTTAGTGCTAAATATTCAGGCTCAGACATTAATGTAAGGAATCGGATGCCCTAGGGGGGGTGTGAATAGGGCTAATCAAATTTTACTTTCTATTTTTAAGTTTTAATCTTGTGTTCAAATCCTAAATCATACGGAAGTGAAATACTAATGTTTGAACACAAGTGGCTAGCCTAGGTGATGGCAATCTTAATTATGGTGAGAGCAATCAAGATAAACACCCTAGAATAAAGATCATCTAAGTTGAGATATGCAATCCTAGGGTGACAAGTAAGCAATTCAATTCTAGTTATGTAAATACAAGCTATTAAATTGCTCATAAGATAAATCTAGCATAAGCAAACACAATGATAATGACACTGCATAAAGGAGACAACAGTTACCACAAGTGACACGAGGACTTTTTCCTGTGGTTCGGAGCCACGCTCCTACATCCACGTTGAGGCAAGTTCTTGCTCCTCACAAGAACCGGCTCCCTCTCGAGCATATCACCTTATCTTCACTAATGGTTGCTAGATTCTCCCCTCTGGAGGTGGCAAGCACCAACGCTACACATAAGCTTCGTCCAAGCCTTCTCACAACCTCCGGTAGAGAAGATCACCGGCACACGACGCCTTTCACGCCGTCTAGGTGCTCGCAAGCACCAAGAGTAACAAGCTCGAACCCTTTGATCACACCGGATCAAAACTCAAAAGTGATGCACTAAGACACACTTAGACACTCGCTAATGCCCTAGGGCTCACTCAATCTCTCCCAAGATGAGAATCTTCCAATCTCACTCTTTGACACCCCTTCACACCTAGGAACTCATCCATGGTCCAAAAGACTCAAAAACACGGCCTAAAACCCTCTATTTATAGGCCCCAATAAAAGAACTAGCTGTTAGGCACGAAAACTAGCCGTTACGGGCTCATTGAACTCAATCCGGTGCCTATCGGACTCAGTCCGAGGCTATAGATCACTCACGATCACTTTTGGACTCCACCGGACTCAGTCCGGTCAAAAAACAAGCACAAAAAAAGCTCCACCGGACTCAATCCGGTCATCACCACCGGACTAAGTCCGGTGGAGTACAGTGCCATTGGCAGTTCTCCGTAAAATGGCCATATCTCTTAGCTCGGGTATCGGAATTAGGTGATCTTGGACTCTACAGAAAGCTAAGAATGAGGGCTATCCATCTCACAAGGTCTCATCACCTCACACCCAAAGGATAGGTGTAGAAAACATAAGAAAGTTGAACCAACCCTAAAACTCCCCTTTTCCAACACCACCGATGCTTCTCTCTCACTACACACCTCCTATACCCTTGACACCTCACATAGGCTCAACCTAGAGTTAAGGAGACCTAAAGTGCATCACTTGAGAGTTAGAAACCAATCCGATCAAAATGATCTGGACCCCTCTTGATAGTATGGTGACTATCCTACCAACTCGGTCTTCTAACCAATCACCGAGACTGGTGAAAGACTAGAAAACATCCTTAGCCCTATACTAGCCATACCTTGGCTTTGGGCACAATCTTGAAGCTTGATGTCCCACATCAATACCTTCAAGTCTACTTTAACGCTCCATGCATCACTCCTTGATGCACCGTGCATAATGACTTTTATCACACGATTGTTGACGTCTTCGTCTTGTCAACCTCGACTTGATCACCTTATGAGACTCTCTCGACTTATCGACTTTGACTTGATCATACTCCCTGATGATCATCCCGTCAAATCGGTCTTGACTAAGTACTCAACTCTTAGTGATACTCTTGTCTTGTCGACCTTGACTTAACCATCATCCTTCGATTTTTTTTCTCCTTCACTTGACGACTTTCTCCTAGTTGCGATGATGCCCTTGCTTCATCAACCTTGACTCAATCCCAAAGCTTGATGACTTCACGGTCCTATTGACCTCAACTCGATCATCCTCCCTGACGATCGTCCCATCCTATTAGTCTCAACCTTGTCATCAACTCTTAGCGATTCTCTTGTCTTATTGATTTCAACTTGGCCATCATCCCATCACACCCATTTGTCGTCATTCACCTCCATAGGACCTAATCCTCTTCACATCACCTCATAAAAGGCATTAGTCCCAAAATCTCAATAGATATGAATAAGATTTAAGGATAACTAAGGTTTAAGCTTAACAAGTGTTCAACAATTAAACTCAAACATAAATAGAACACTTGACATGAAGAGTCTCTACTAAGTGCATCATGATAAAGATTTATTTGATCTATATGCACTAGAGAGAGCCGTCCAAAAGATAATTAAATAATTCATAGCAATTAATTAATTTTATGAACGCAACTTCAATTAAAGATGTACATGAAAGTATATTCAAGAATTACACATGTACAATTCATATTTAAAGCATGAATGAAGTTGTGATTCAATTTAAATTAAACTTCAGTAATTTAAGTGCATGTGAGAATAGACATGAAGAACATATATGCACATAGCTATTCAAGCATGGTGAAGTCTATTAATAAATCATTTGAATAATGGCAATATGATCATATATCTATATGTGCAAGCAATTAATCCATACGTCGAGCTCACAAGATAATTATGCACAAATAAATATAACATGAAGCAATGTGCATAATTGTAATTACTATGTTACTTAGAGCTCAATTATACACTTGCATACGAGGAATGCAACAATAAATATAGAAGGGATATCGAGATTACATACCTCATCTTGTACTATTCATCTATATTGTGTATTTGAGACTAAAAAGATTTAAACCATCAAATTGTTAGTCTCAACAAAATAAACAGTAAAATACATACCTTGTATAGATGAATAGGTCGTTTAGTTGACCATAATGATTCCCCTTTAGAAATTTGAGATCGGAGAAAACTTGGCAATAAACACATTAGTCTCATAACAAGATTATCAGATATAAAAGAAATATTATGGGTCAAGCACTAAGTTAAGAATTCAATGGATATACAATATCGAGTATGGTTTTATCAAGAAAGCTTGCCATTAATAGTGTTTGTCATTAATCCATGTTTGTCATTAATCCACGTTTGTCATTATTTAGTGTTTGTCATTAATCACTAAAATCATACAAGGGCTACCTTAAACTTACAATAAACAAACATTGAAAGAGACATATACATCCGTAGAACATTCATAGGAGTATTTTTTTCACTCTGAACATTCTCTGGAAAACATCACACAGGCAGAAACAAAACATCACACAGGAGTTTTTTTTCACTCTGCAAAATTGGTACACAATGTCAGGTTATAAATTGTGAAGTTCCGTTCAGACTAGACAAACACATTGCTTACAATTTAGACAAACAACATGCTGACAACTTACAAAATTAATTCCCAGTTACAAATACAATGGATGCTCCATCAGATGTATCTCGGTTACAAAATCTGTTATGCACGCATTATCATTTAAAAACCAAATCTCAGTTACAAATACAATGGATTCTCTGTTTCCAATTGACTCTATCGATGCTCTGTTCCTGTGCACTCGATCGATGCTCTGTTTCCTGTCTCTGCTAACTGCACTTCTAGCCCAAAATGCTACACTTCTAGGTGAACTTCTTCCCAGGTATAAGAGTGAGCTTCTCCATTATGCCAAATTGCCAAGCTCACATCCATGTATATGCAGTAACCTGACAACCTTGATGGCATAAGGAAAAAATTTGAAAATTCCATTCATCAAACAATGCTATTCAATTGAACCAAGCTGAGCAACTTAACAGTGTAGAATCCATCTAGTTCAAGGCTTGAGTCTGAGGGCTAAAAACAGCGGGCATGGGGAGTGGTCAGGGCGGAGAGGGTTGGTGTTGAGGCCAGCGAAGGAGTAGCTGCAGCTAGAATGTTGTGTTTGTGCTCGCTAGTGGAAGGTGGTACCTACAGCTAGGGTTTAGGCCTCGCCGGAGCTGTGTTTGTGCTCATCGGCGGAGGGGCCAGCTGTAGTCGATAGAGCAAGGGAGAGAAGGAGGGAGGGGTGGGGTGGTAATGGGAGACGTGGTGGGGGACGCCATCGACAGCAAGCTCCCATCATGGGCGGCCGGTGGAGACGAACGAGAGAAAGGGATCGAGAGGAATTGAGGCGCAAGCGGTAGGAGAGATTGCAAGAGGAATCTCGGCGTCGATGCTCTGACTGCCGTGCAATCGCAGCTGCGCTGCACGCTGCAAAAAACCACGGCACACCGTGCGATTCCCATCCAACGGAGGCACCAACTTTGCAAAAAACCGCTCGTCTCGCATTGACGTCAGCGCCGAAATTTTGCTAAAACCCCCCGCAAGCATCAACGCCGAGTATATAGGATGGCTAGTGTACTCTTGAGAGTACGGATTCCTCCGCACTCTCGACGGGTTAACGAAATTCAAGATTTTTGACGACCAATCCGAACCGTTGACCTTGTCCACCTCATTGAAATGTAGCTATAGACCAAGTTTCGTATTTTTTGAATTTGTTTCGTTTTTTCTAAAATCAATTTTTTGATGCTCCACGAGTAATTAGAAGGCTGATTTTTAAAAATACGAAACAAATAGTAAATAAATTTAAAAAAATACGAAACTTGGTCGTTAGCTACATTTCAATGAGATGAACAAGATGAACTGTTTAGATTGGTCGCTAAAAATCTTGAATTTCGTAAACCCGTCGAGAGACTATATATATATATATATATATATATATATATATATATATATATATATATATAGGAATAATACATAAGGCTCCATGGAGCCTAGGCTCCATGATTCGTTACCATTAGATGTGCTTTGAGATTTGTGTTGTTTGGTTATTATACTTTCATATACCCACTAAAGAAAATATTTGAGACATCAAACTTCCAAAAAAGGTGAGTTGAACTTCAGTTTGAACTATATTTAACTATACTTCAAACTAGTTCAAACTTTACTTCAACCTAGTTTAAACTAAGTTTGAATTTAATTTTTTTGGAGTTTCATATCTGAAATATTTTTTTAGTGGATATATGAAGATATACACGTCAAACATCACGAATCTCAATGCACATCATAGGTTTTTTGAATCATGGAGCCTAGGCTCCATGGAGCCCCAAACTTCCTATATATATATATATATATATATATATATATATATATATATATATATATATAGTGGAATGCAACTATGCAAGTTTTCAAACCATGAATAGTATCTTCAAATTATAAATAGTACTTTCCAAACACTAGCCTTGGAGTCCAAATTTCAATCCCTCCTATCCATGCCATATTTGATCTAGCCCCCAACTGGGTAATTCAAATTTGTTTCCAAATTTGAATGTTTACTGAATTTACCCTTTTGCCCTTTGGGCCTAGCCCACGCCCCACTGTGCCTACCTTATCTCTAGGCCTTGCTAGCCCCAGGGTTCAAAAAACCGCCCAAAACCGCAGAAAACTGATAGTTTCTCGCCGAACCGTTGGCTGGCAGTTTGAGAAACCACCGGTTTTTGCCTAAGCAAATTCAAAAATTTGAGTTTGAGTTTGATTTTTAAAAAAATTAAGAAAAAAACCTTATAAAAAACTAGATGGTTTTTAGAAGGGTTTGTATGAAGCAAAATTTTAAATTGAGACCCCTAATTATGTTTAGGAGAGTGAATTTGAGTGACATGCATTATTGCATGTATAGTGCACCCGTGAGCTTTCGGCATTAGTGCTGCCAGCAGCCGCTGCTAGCTCTGCCCGTGACCACATTATTTTGTTCCCCTCACCACGCCCGCCCCGACCCGCCGCTCACCCGCCGGATCCCGCCGCCGTGCCGCCTGCCCGCCTCCGTTGAAGGAAGAAGCCGGCGCAACCAGGCGAGAAACCGCCCCTCCTCGGCGAGAAATCGCCGCCCGGTCCCTTCCTCTCTCTCTCTAGATCTGTGTGTTTGGAAAATTTGTATTGATGGAGTGCTTCATTTCAGTGTGCACATGTAGTTTATATTCATGAATTTAGATTAATGAAGTGCACATGTAGTTTATATTCATGAATTTAGATTAATGAGGTGCTTGATTTCTCTCTCTCTCTCTCTCTCTCTCTCTCTCTCTCTCTCTCTTTGTGTGTGTGTTTGGAAAAATTTATATTCATGAAGTGCTTGATTTCAGCGTGCACATGTAGTTTATATTCATGAATTTAGATTAATAAAGTGCTTGATTTCAGCATGCACATGTAATTATATGTTTGGCATGCGTGAAGAAAATTAGTGCTTAGCCATGTACTTAGCTATGTAATTATCTGTGCAGGGTTCAAAAATTTCAGCATGCACATGTATTGGTACTTAGCCATGTAATTACCTGTGGTTGTGGTTGTTTTCAGGAATTGGTACGCGATGTCGGACAGGGCAGTTGACGAGGTCTGGAACCACGGGACTCCGGATGGGAAAGGATTCACATGTAATTACTGTCGAAAAACAAAGAAAGGCGGTGGAGCATCAAGGTTGAAGCACCATCTGGCAGGGCGGAGGAAAGATGTTGCTAGCTGCAACTCTGTTCCCCCCAATGTGAAGCACTATTTCCAACGAGAATTGGACAGGATCAAGAACCGAAAGAGAGAGAGGGTCCAAGAGCAGTTTAGACGAGAGGGCATGGCGGCAGGCCATGGGGACTGGCGTGACGCATACACTGCAGGGCTAGATGAGGAGGAACAGATCCACCGTGCAACTGCGCAATCAACCATGGAGGCGGATTTCAGGACGTAGGCTGGGCAGAGGTACTAGCACGGAGGTGGCAGTGGAGCCACGCAGACAGAGCAGGGGTCCTCCAGGTTGGGGGGTAGGTCCAGTTCAATGAGGTTCAGCGGTCAAGCTCCTGATTACCATCTGTCTCAAGCGTTCGCTCCGGTCCAGACGAGGATTGATAGGGGGCCTTGGTCTAAAGGAGGCAAAGCGGCCAGGGAGATGTTAGGAAGTGTGTAGTCCAAGTTTTACCACGTGTCCGGGATCCTTGGGAGGAGGGCTGATGACCCTTACTTTGTGGCTGCCATCAAGAAAACACAGAAGTTAGGTATGGTTGTTGCATTAATTTAATTTGTAATTGTGTGTGAACTATGGATACTTATACATGAAATTTGTGCAGGTGAAGGTGTGACCCTCCCACTGGGAGGGAAATTGATGGCATGTACCTAGACGAGAATGAGAAGGACATCAAGAAAGACCTGGAGAAATGGCGACGAGAGTGATTGGACTATGGGGTGACCATTATGTGTGATTCATGGACGGGTCCAACAGGGATGAGCATAATTAGTTTTATGCTATGTTGTCATGGTAGGATATTTTTTCACAAGTCCGTAGATGCCACAGGGAACATGCAGAGCGCGAACTACTTGTTGAAGGTAACATATTTGCATATTACGATTTCACAATAATATTAGATACACACTTTGTAATATTATTTACACATGACTTGAATTTCAGGAGATTAAAGAAGTAGTCAACTTCGTTGGTTCAGATAACGTGGTGCAGGTTGTCACGGACAATGGGAGCAACTACAAGAAGGCTTATCAGCTGCTGGTGAGGGAGCATAAACACATTGCTTGGCAGCCTTGCGTGGCGCACACGATCAATCTTATGCTAAAAGAGGTTAGATCATGGCCGGATCATGTGGAGGTCATCCGGAGTGCAAGAAAGATATCGAGATGGCTTTACAACTCAAACAAGTTGCATGTATTGATGAAAAATGCCATCGGTGGGGAGCTAGTGAAGTGGAATGCTACACGATTTGGAACAAACTACATGTTCCTAGACAGCTTCCTGAGGAGAAAGGAGAAGTTCATGCAGTGGATGGCGTCTCCTGGGTTTTTAGGTTCGAGTGTTTTCCATTATTTCAATCCATACATGATTATAACATGTGGGCACTCATATGATGGATGGCATCTTCTGTGTTTTTAGGGAGTTCCTTCGTTAGGACAGGAGAGGGTGAGTATGCTCACCAATGCATGGCGGCTCTCGATTGGTGGAATAACATGGTTTATGTTTGCAAGGAAGTGGAGCCACTGTATAGCTTTTTACGGTTCACCGACCAGGACAAGCTCCCTACTCTTTGCGAGGTCTTAATGAGGTACCAAAATATGCGTCAGAAGTATGCTAGCTTGCTTACAAATGACACTGGTCGGTTCGACAAGATCATGGAAGTGATAGGCCCTAGGATGGCAGACATAGTAAATGACACCTACGTGTCTGCCGGTAAATTTGTCATCTTTTCAATTGAATACTCCGTACTGTTGTTTCATGTTAACTAACTCTTCTTTTCTTCGTGCAGCTGCCTACTTGAGCCCTTTGGTGTCGTACACGTTTGGGACTGCCCCGAACTTGATGGGCGACCTACGCGATGCACTCGAGAAGATGTGTGACACTGAAACCGCGGCTCAGGCGCTCCTTGAAGCCGAGAGCTTCTCTAATAAATTTGGTCCTTTCTCCTCCACATTGGCTGTGCGTATGGCACGAGATGAGAGAACAAATCCATGTAAGTTCTATATACTATTGGTCACATTTTCAGTACATATGTCAACCATTTAATTGAGTGCTTCACATAACTTGTAGCTCACTGGTGGGGAATGTTCGGCACCGAGACACCTACACTCACCAAGATTGCTAGACGGCTGACCTCTCAAGTGTGCTCATCAAGTGGGTGTGAAAGGAACTGGAGCACCTTTGCCTTCGTCCATACAAAAGTAAGAAATAGGCTGTCATATAAGAAGCTTCATAAGCTAGTCTATGTGAACAACAATCTTAGGCTTAGACTGGCACAACAACAGTCAGGGTGGACACAACCTGAAGAGGATCCAATTGACCGGTCTGTCCACCTTACTTTGACTGACCATGACAACCCCATCAGAAAGTGGATGGAGCATGGTAGGTCTAACGCCCCACCGGAGCTTGACGAAGATGACAGCGACACGGACCCTCCAATCCCCTACACGCTTGTCACACATTTAGTAGATACTGCACAATTGAAAGGAAAGGGCAAGGCTGCAGAAATTACAGATTGGGCTGCGAAAACAGTGAGAGATACACATATTGGAAAAAGAAAGCAAAAAAAAAAGCTAGTTACAAAGGTCCCAAAAAAGCCCAAGGTCAAGGGGAAGGGAAAGGCTGATAGCGTCGAGGTGGCCAGCGATGAAAGCACAGATGATTCTGACAGGATTCCACCATACCAAGAGTCCAACGACAGCTCTTTCACAGAGAGCGGCGGAGATGACGATGGTGGAGGACAGACTAGGGCACACACTGAGCAGCCTCCGTCTCCCCTACGCTTTTCAGGGGAGAGCCAGTTTCAATGGGCCACATAGGACCAAGATCATGGGATGCCTATGTCGCAAAGGGAGACCTGGACAGGTCAAGGTACTCATAGAAGGCATTCCATTTCAGTGGACCCTCGTCATGATAGCTCAAGCACGTCGACATCTGAGTCCTACGGCTACCCCTTCTATGCAAACATGCCAATTGCACCACCACAGCCCCATGCTCGATATGTGTATGAGTGGGTAGAAGGGGAATTATATACCTACCATTTGAATCAGTGGAGTCGAATGAGCGCGTGGATCAGCTTGTCCTGGCATGGATATAAAGTGCAGTTGGCAGAACAACAGGGAATAATTCTGTTCTCCACTGAGGATTACAACAGGTGATGTATTCAAATTTGTTTTGTCTCACAATTTTTGTACTATACTAACCATTCTCACTTCACAAATTGTAGGCAAGCTATGGGCTGGAATGCGTACTAAGGCTCTCAAAAATTATTCACCATGATTGGGATCATCTCCATATTTTGGTATGAATAAATTTGGTCCTATATATATATATATTGAGAGAGTGCTTGTACTGTAATGCAATACATGTATGGACCTTGACCTTATGCAATGCAATATATGTTTTTATGCATTTCACTTAATGTTGATATGTTCCAACTCTCAAATAATTAGCATAGGTCATGCCAAAATTTTTGTTGAAAACTAGCATCCATATCACATTATGACTTCATAGTATTTACTTCATATTAATATGTTCAAATTCATATGTTTAAATTGACTTCGTATTTATATTTTTGTTGGAAACTACCTTGTTCAAATTATTGACTTCATATTCAAATGTTCAATATATCATATATTTATCAAAGGTTGTTCCAAATTTTTTCCATAATTAAACAAATTACAAACACATATATCTCACTCATCTATGATTTTTCCCAATTTTTTAAAATTTTTTCAGACCTATTTTCCTTTTTTTTTCCCCATTTTCCACGGTTTTCTAGTTTTCCTAGCGGTTTTTGGATAAAAACCGCTGGGTTCCCGAAAAAAACCGCCTGAAAACCACCCAACCCGCCCGCAGCCTGTTTGCCCGTTTGAATTTGAATTTAAACGGTTTTTGCTGGTTTTGGGTGGTTTTGGCTGTTTTTTCCGAAAAACCGCCTCGCCAACACAGCGGTTTCGGGGTCCGGTTCGGGTTTTAAAACCCTGGCTAGCCCAGCTCCCTCTTTCCCTTTGCTCGGCCTAGCCCAAAACAGTGGTTGTAGCCCAATCCCCTCCTCCCCTGCTCTCGTATCTCTCTGTCCCTCTAGTCCGAACCAGAGTAGCACGCTAGCACCGCCGCTCCTGTGCCACCGATGCGTCGCCCTATTGCTGCTCCACGTCGGACGCGCCTTTACCCTCACACCAGACCCCCGCGTGCCGTGCACGCCAGCATCCTCCGCGACAAGTTCACGCACGTCGCCCGCGCCGGACTCCTGGATTGTGCTCAGCACAAGCGTGCCCCGACGCGATCACGTCGCCCGCATGTACGCCGACCTCACCCACGTGCCCCGCGCTTAGATCTATTGACCGCCGCTCCACCGTGTCCGAGTATCCGATGGTTGCGCCACCGCCACAAGGAGAATCCCTAGAGCCATGGCGACGCCACGTCAATGTTGCCTCTCTCCTAGCCTTGTCCTTCTCCAGGAATCTCACACCTCATTGTCCTCTCCCTTCTTTGTTTACTCTTCGGCGAGGACGATGACCTCCTTGTGCTAGCCGTACCCGGCATCGCCCTCCTTCCCCTCTCTGCCTCTCTTCCTCTACCTGCGTTCTGGACTCCAGCAAAGCTTCTTATCGAAGCTAGTCCCTCCCCTAGGCCATCCTTAGACCTCAATGCGCCTATAAAAGCCAAGCCCAAGCCCCCTTGCTCTGCATTCCTCTTATCCCTCTCCGCCGCCTCTCTTCGGCAACTTCTCCCTTCCTCTCTAGGCCACCTCCTGCTCACAGCTTGCTACCTAAAGGTAACCCTCCCCCTCCTCTACGACGTCCCCAAACTAGTTGGCATGAAACACCTGATAGGTCACTAGCACCGTGAAACATCCCCTGCCGCCGGAATCACCCCAATCTTCTCTCAGCGGCCTCAACAGGTATTTCTTTACTTCCTTGCCCCAAGAGCATCCCTAAGACCTCTCTAACCTTCCCTGCCCCCTTGTTCTTCAAGTCATCTACCGGAGTTCGCTACCCACGGATCACCGTCGCCACCACCTCTTGGCCTCTATGATGCAGCATCCTCCTCGCTTTGGCCTCGCCATCCACTTGGTGAGCACCTACCACCTTCCCCCATGCTCATGCACTCGTTATTTATGCATGAATGGGCTTGAATCACCGCCGCCATGTCGACCCAAACCTGCCACGGCCGCCATCACCCATGACGCCATGGCATCCGACCACCTCCGGCCACAACGCCGGTGTCCACGGGTGTGTATTGTCATCCTAAACCCGTAGGTACCTTGAGCTTGCACTGTCGTGTCCCATAATGCCAACGAGACAGGTTTTTCCCATGCGGTCACGCACTATCTAGAGGTCAGAAACGACCGTGACGTCATGGTGAGGTTCACTGTGCACTTACTAGACACTGATCTATGGACCCCACTGGTTTAAATAATCTAATTAATAGGATTTAAACTATATGAGTGACTGACAGTTGGGACCCACCTGTAAGGTTTGGTGGAAGCGTAGTTTAGAAACTACGCTTTCTATTTGAAGGACACGCATTTCTTCTCTGTCCATAGGACGGAGCACTGACATGTGGGCCCCACGGACCCACCCGTCAATTTATGTGGAAACATATTTTAGGGATACGCTTTCCTCTTTCACTTGACGTATTCAAGAAATTGACCTCGAGCCTAAGCTTCGTGGACCTTGTTTGGCTCTACAGTAGCAGGCCTCGGTCCGGACTATATGGGGCTTGGCCCGTTATTGTTTATATTTATTTTTCTAGAGCTTTATCTATTTTAATAATTCCAATAAATCAAACTGATTTATTATAAATAGCAGAAGACTTCTACAAATTCTAGAAAAATACTATAAATTACTAGATGCTATATTGGACCTAATATAACTATATTTTGACATGTGCTATTACTATTTTACCCCTGAAAAATTAGAATAGCTATCTGTTGGTATTTTCTTGTATAAAGAAATTATAGAAATGGTTTTCTATTTATTAAAAATACTATTTGACCTCTAAAAATCTTGATTGTTTTTCTGTAAATACTAAAGAATGTATTTGACTTAAGAAAAATGCTAAACCTTATGTGTTAGTTGTTGAAAAATTAATAAAAAATGCAAACCCCTCCTAGGGATAATATATTTATATTCTGAAAATGCTTGAATGGATGTTTTAATGTACAATTCTGTATTTAAAACTATAAGGATATTTCTTTAAATACTATAGAAGATTTCTGTCCTAAGAAATATGTTGGATCTCATATGATTATGGTCATTATTTTAATAAAAATATGAAACCCCTTCCAGGACTAATTTTCAATCTCTTCACAATGGTTATTTGGATATTTTAAATACTAATGATGTATTTTATTATTGGGAATATATTTAAGGGTATTTAGACATGTATTCATGTATGACATACTTTAGCACGTTTATCAAGGAACTCAGGGAACTTCCTTGATAAGTAGGAGTTATATTTATATAGATAATCACTAGAATAGCCTCGGTGCAGGGTGTCACCCACGCCGTCAGCCGCGTTGCATCTCATGCATCATACCTCTATGTATTTTCTCTGTGTTTATTTTTATTGATTAATTCTTCACAATAGAATTAGAAGATCCAGGAGAACATCCTGAGCATCGGACTCAAGGTTTCACCACACTCGGTTCAGGCGAGCCAATATCCATAGTTCATTCCCCTTTACCCAGTTTTATTTAAATTATATTGCCTAAATTATGAAATTGCATGCTTTACATTTTATTATCAATTATATTGTGAAATAACTGCTGATGGTCTAGATATTATCCATTTAATTACTTTTGTTAATGAGCACAACCCTATCCTTGGTATAATTTCCTATTGTGCCATTTGGAATCTAAGAAATAGATTACAACTTTCTGACTAGTGAGTCTTTGGAAATGCTTAGACCTGGATAACCTTAGAGTTCAATGGGTTGATCTTGGCTATCAACAGCTACGGTATAGTATGACAGACTAATCAACATTACACCGGAATAGCTTGCTATCAACGCTGCAATGAATGACTGATGCCGACTATCAACGTAAATGGAGCAAGTATCTCACATGGGTCAGTCCCTTCATTGCCATGGTGTGTATCATGACTGAATTCCATCTATTTTAGCCACATCATCGCATTATCTATATGCAAAAGCAATGTGGAACTAAAATTAGTACACAGAATCTCTAATACATAAACTATAGTGATATTAGTGCTCCGTTCCCGAGCATCCTTTGCAACCCGATATGCCTAGGTGAAGGCTCATGCACTCGGGATGCCAGTTCTGCCTAAGTGCGAAGTATTGTCAGTCTATTACACTCTCATGAATTATTTGATGATATGTTGACCTACGGGTTCAGGCCTTAGTTGAGCTCAAGGGGATCACGCCTCTTAGTGAAATGAGTGAGTCTGCCGCCACTTGTTTTGGAAAAGCATGGGCTCACCAGTTGTCTTGGAGATAGTACGCCATAGCGAAATGTACTAGTCTGCCACTTTGGAGACTATGTCCATAGCGATGAAATGGATCTGCCACCTATTTGGGAAATGTAGTCCATAGCGATGGATACGGTGTAGCCACTTTGAAACCCTTAGATTATAAACAATTTGCATATATAGCACAATACATCTTTGATTTGTTAAATGGCTAAGTTGTGTGAATTTTAATTATTGATTATTGCAACTCTAGCTTTCTGCAAATAAAATAGTCTAGCCTTCTCCAAATAGCCTGTATCACTATACTGCATTAGGTGGGGTCTTGACTTGCGAGCGTGGTTTGATTGCGTAATCACCCTTGTACCCACTCACTCTTTTAGATAAAGACAATGAGGATAAGATGCAGACTACTACCATGGAGACGAGGAAATCCAGGAGGCTAATGTGCAGGACGGGTGTTAGACGGGACTCCAGTCGTTTGCCTGGTGGATTGGGCACAGCCTTGAGACCCGACGCTTCCATTTTATCTATGATTCCGTATTTGCTAAAATTTTGATAAGAGGACATTTTGGTATATTGTAATGTTAGACCAGACCACCTATTCAAACTGAGCCAAAATGTACTTTGTTTAACGTAATAAATATCATTTTGACCATATGAATGAGATGATCCAGCGTTTTGTAATTCGTGTCATGCTATCAAGATAGATTCTAGGCTAGCACAGATAGTTTGAAGGCTTCCGATTGTCTGAAAACTTGGGGCCCACAATTTTAGATCAAACGTGCATTACGGTCTGGATATATTTGTCGTCTTACTACAGGGAGGTGACATTGACTCAGACAGAATAAACGACTCAAAGTAGTTTTCGATTCTCTTAAAAAAATATTTGTATTTACCCAAGTAAGTGGTTGAGGGCATCTGAAATGAATAAGCTAGTCAAATTTATGTCCATCCCCGGCAAAGAGCTGAAGCATGTGTATAGATTCTTCACTAGAGCAGACAAAACGGTGCCAAACGCCTCTACTCGATCCAGCGTAGAATCAGAAGCATGCAGGTCGCTCCAGAGTCGAATGAGCGCGAGAGCAGGGTACGGACGGCAAGGATGAGCGCTGGAGAGGGTGGCAGTGGCACGAGGAGGTCAATACGGAGGGGAGCCGTGGCGGTAGAGCATCTCTACAATGACTTCAAATTTCTCCTCTATAACACTACTCTATATGTATTATATTCTTTTTTAAATTTACTTCATACTTTATACCACACTCTAAAAGATTTTCTTCCACTCGCAAATCCTCTATCCATAAAAAATTAAACAGTGTTTTACACCTATGCTACATATGCTCAACATTTTTTTTCTGGTCCTTGGATAGTTTTCTTTTCCTATTATACCGACGCTACGCTGATCTGCCTACAATAGAATCAGATCAGATTCTAATTCCAACGGAATCTAGTGCCCTGCTTGGCAACTTTTGAAATTTTTTACAATCGGATTAAAAAGCACTTGTAATTCATTGTGCACTAGAAATCCCTTCCATTACACATACTGTATCTATTTTCCCAGTTGAGGGCCGAGGAGAGGCAGAGAGGCATGGGAAGGACGTTATATGGCTAGGGCTGGACCTAAAGCTCAAGATCCACAATCTAGTGGAGATTGGATAGAGCTCGGTTCGAGCTTGAAAGCTAAACGAGCCGAGCTCAAGTATAGGCCTGAGCTTGAGCCCAACAGAGCCCAAATAATCATCATTGCACCAGCTATCCCTCTCTCTAAATCTATAGGCCTAACCGATTCGAGCTGAGCTTAAGCCCATATAGCCCTCTCTCTTTCCTTCTCCTAGTATTGATCCCTTCATTCAAGCTCAACTGAGCTGAGCTGGAGCCCATGCCCGAGCTAGAGTCTAATTCGAGCCAAACTAGAGCCAGCATCATTACACCAACTATCCCTCTCTCTAAATCAACTGGCCTAACCAATTCGAGCTGAGCTCGAGCCCATATAGCGCTCTCTTTCCTTCTCCCAGCATTGGCCCCTTCATTCGAGCTCAACTGAGCCGAGCTCGAGCCCAGGCCTGAGCTCGAGTCTAATTCGAGCCAAGCTCGAGCTCGAGCCCGAGACCTCGCCTAGTCCAAGCGAGCCCAAATAAGCACCATTACACAAACTATCCCTCTCTCTAAATCAACTGGCCTAACCAATTCAAGCCGAGCTCGAGCCCATATGGCCTTCTCTCTTTCTTTCTCCTAGCATTGACTCTCTTTATTTGAGCTCAACCGAGCCGAGCTCGAGCCTAACTGAGCTTCAGTCGAGCCTAATCTAAGCTTAGTGCTGATTCAAGACCAGCTCAATCCTAACCAAGCTTAAGCCCAGGCATCCTAAGTTCGCTCAAGATCAACTCGAATCTAGCTCTAGATACGGGCGGAGATTGGAGGGGAGTGGACGAGCCCGATATTCATCGATAAAATATTTCTCTCCCCGGACGATTTTCATTTTCTGGGTGAAATAGGTCAATACTGGTGTAAAACTTTCCGATAACCAGTCCATCAAGTAGGCTATCGAAACAGGGCCTAAAGCTATATTAAAACGGATGAGTTTTGCTGGCTTGCTTCAACTTTTTTTTTTATTCTCATGGTTTTCCAAAGGGTTTTTGTTGGGTTTTCAATGAAAACCCGAAACTGCCACGATCCCTTGTTTGTGCGGTTCAGTTAATTGAACCCTGGATCCAGGAACAAGTGCGACGCCGCGCGCAAGCCATGCATCATGCACGCACCTCCGACATGTCCTAGAGCAAATTAAACCTACAACTATATATACTGCGCGCCAAATCTTTGAGGTGAGGTTCTCGCTCCCGATCTCGTCTTCCCCATCCAACCTCACTACCTTGACGAAAGCCTCACCACCATTATGTTTGTGGTCACCAACGTCCCCCTCTCATCGCCCTCGGGCCGGGAAGCTACCGCGCCCCCTCCTTCATGGCTAGCTTCATCGTCCTACCAGATAACTTGCGGCCTTCCTCTCTACCGCTCTTAGAATTCGAGGAAGCCCACGGAGGGAGGGAATTGGAGAGGACAAGATAGAGGGTAGCATACAAGATGAGTGCTTGACAGATGCATGGCCGTCCCTAGAGCCTCATAATCCCGGGCGACACGTTAATTGTAGGTGCTCCAACGAGACACAGTAGGGGCTAAGAGGGTGACCACGTTGTAGCATAGAGTCAGAGCGATCGACAAGGGAGGCATTTTGAATTTTTGGCCACGGATTTGCCAGAGCCTGGTGTGTGCTAAACATGTGGGCTTGTCGGTGGGCATGTAGAGCTGAGACCAGAAGCAGGCCAAGAAAAAGAGGATGTCGAGGGTACTTCGCTATCTTATAGCTTGTAATATATATAATAATAGTTACCACTGCTCTATTCTTTTCGGCTTATCTATTTATCTTTGAATCGAAAAGTCAAACTTTTTAACTTTTGCAACCCTTTTTTCTATCACCAAATCATGTCTCAGAGCTTTCAGAAACAAAGTCAAACAAAGTGGCTTGGAGTTTCCAAGCTATCTTGAAAAACCTTAAAGTTTAGCTTATAAATAGATAAGATAAGCTAAAGAGAACAGCTTTATATGAGATGTCCTCAAAAACGCTGGGATCGTTTCAGGCTAGCCCTTACACTATAGATCTGCCCAACTTAACATGCTACTTGATCTCTAATCGAGCTACTCAAGATCAGCTCTATTGGCACAGGTTCTCCTGGAGAGAATTCACACATGTCGCTCTCTTGGATACACACACGAGCTAGCGAAGAACACACACAAAATCTTTTGTCCAACGACACAACTTGCCAGTTTTCTATCTTGCTCTTCCATTCACTTCTCTCTTTTTTTTCACTTACAACTGCTTACAATGGTATATATAGACTCAGGCACACCATGCACTGGCGACAAGGCCATGACCTGCACGGCTTGGAGCAAACTTGGCCACGTCTTTAGCCACACGCCCACACGCCTTTGCATCGTGCTCTCCCAAGGACTCCGCCGCTCACATCTTGCGGCCACGCGCCTCGTGTACTGTACATCTGAAGACTCGGCCTCCTCGCAACATCTCGCTGCAAACACGCTCTGGCCACGCATGAGACTCGGTCCATGCAACCACGAACTATAGCCACTAACCATCCATCTCCGATGCATGCTCTCGTGATTACTAAATGCACTAACACACTAATGATGCCGCTAATTCCATGCAAACACGTGCAAGGCCAGCATGCTACTTAAAAAGCTACCATATGCAACTATATGCATAAACACTCTTGTCAAGATTAGCACTAACAGGCTCCATCTCGATCCGAGCTAAAGTAGCTCGTCGACGAGCTTTTGGTTCACGTACCAGCCAGTCCGGAGTTGGACGGGAAGTATATATGCCATTGCTACAGCCGACAAGAGCCGTCGGAGAAGATGATCCGGGGAGCTAACCTACGATTCAATGAGGCTGCGAGATGACGTCTTTCCTCGAAAAGAGCGAGAGTCATGCCCGTTCTTTCGCGCAAGATTCTCTCTCGGTTAGGAGCCAAGGAGGCATGCATGCCCCAACAAACACACTCCAGACGGCACACACGGCGGCGGCAGCCAGCAAGGTGATGCGAGCACGCACTTGGCACAGTCTCTGGCCGGACGGTGAGACGTTGGAGAAGCGGCCAAACGGCGCGGAGACCGAGGCGCGAGCCCGAAAAGTCAAGAGAAGGGGGTCAAAGGGCAGTACCCCGGCCCCAGAGCCCAGACCGTGCATGTTCTTTCGGCCTCCGCCCAGGCTTGTCTCCCGGCCTCTCCTCTATTTTTATATGAGCATTCACCCAGAAACTCTATCCTTATTTTCTCTCTCTTCTACTCTATTTTCTTTCTCTATTACTCTAAAATTCATTCATACTTTACACTTCACTCTAAAAGATTCCTTCCCTCTACCAGAAACTCTATCTCTAAAACTCTATTTCTATACCCATATAAGGTTTCTACTACGGATGCTCTAAGCAGAGGATAAACTGTTGGAAGCCCCCACTTGCGTAGCTACTGCCTACTGTCTACTGTTACTCCTACTATGTACAGAGTCGCAGTATATGCCTTGGCGTTGGTCGAGGAGGAAGGAAATCACAGGCACATGTACGTGTTTGGCCAACCATAGTTTGTCACGGCCTCAGTAAATTTTCACATAAAAAATAAGTATATGACTTGTTTGGCCAAGCATCGAGAAAGTTATTTATTTTTATAATAAAAATATAACTTCTCACCAACCAAGTACCTAGAAGTATGGTTCCAAACCTTACAGTTTTGTTTGGCACAACTTATTTCGACGTTTATGATTTTACGCAAAACTATTTGTTCGAACCAAAACGGTCAGTTTATCAAGCTAATACTCAAGGCTCTCGAAGAACAGTCGAACTAAACACAGGGTTTTAAAAATCGATTTTACCTCTAAAATCGCTCATGTCCAATTTTCGATTTGCTGCGATTTACCGTAGAAAATAGGTTGAAATTTGAGTTTTGAATTTTAAATCAACCGGAGGTTTAAAAAATCAGAAATCGCTTGTTTTTCGATAAATCGACCGATTTCTTCAATAAATCGAAAAATCGGTATTGGAATTTTGAAATCTCGAGCCAAACTTCGAAAAATCGCGATTTTTCGACCGATTTCTTCAATAGATCAATCGGAGGTTTAAAAATCAGAAATCGTTTGTTTTTTTTTTGAGAAATCGGTCACCGATTTCTTCGATAAATCGATTTCGAAATCTCAAGCCAAACTTCGATAAATCAACCGATTTCTTTGAAAAATCAAACCAAGCCGATTTCAGATTTTGAATCAAAATTTTGAATTTAATTCACGATTTGCCGATATCGAGCCGCCGTGATTTCGCGGTAAATCATGATTTGCCACGATTTATTGACGATTTTTTAAACCTTGACTAAACATTCCAACTTTAGAAAACTCCCTACAAAAGCCTGTCACTTCAGCCACAGCCACTTTACCTCACTGTTTTTTTTTATGGGTACAACAAGGCGCACACAACTCACACCACCACACACACACCACAGGCTCACACACGCATGCGCCTGACACACGCTAGAAACAGCGGCTGCCCTAACACATGTTAGGAACAGCGAGTAGACAACGTGGCACGCGTGTGTGTACCCTAGTTATTCTGGGATTAAATCCCAGACATGCGACACCACACGCCGAGCAGAGCTCGAACGCGGGCGGGCGGGCTGCCGACCGGCACGCACCACCACTGAGCCATCGCTCAGTCCGCTACCTCACTGTTGTAACCACGGGGAACCATTAGGTGTGAATGTGAAGGGATGACAAAGACCACATTTCCATTTTATCCTATTAGAGCACCCATATCAGATACTTCAAATTTCTACTCTATAACACTATTCTCTGCATACTCTATTTCTCCTCTAAAATTCATTCACACTTTATACTATACTTTGAAAGATTCATTCCCTCCAGCAGCTACTCTATCCAAATGAACCGTGTTATAGAACGTCTGCTATGGATGTTCTTAGAGGTAAGGGGATGGGGAAATCACCCTCCCCATCGCAGGGTTGGGAATGGCAACCCAAAAAATTCATCTCCCATTGAATGAAGCGGAAAGTTATTACGTAATCAACCTTAAGCCAAAGCCTACCTACCCAATCAACTTGGCTACCAACATTTCGAAGCCCCGCATGCTCAAAGACCCAACGGACAACCCTAAATCTCTCCCTAGACTGCAGCTGCCCCATTTTCCACACACCTTGTTAGTATGGCGCGCGCCTGCCTCACACCTCTCTAGCTATCCTCATGCCTCCTCCCTCCCTCTACCCGCGGCGTCGCTTTCTAACCCGTTGACGATGTTGATGGCACGGGGCCCTTTGCCATGTCGGCATTGCATTGGGCGTGTGTCCACCAGGGGCGGATCCAGGATTTTAACCGAGGGGGTGCACACTTAGGACATATTTGGTCTGCGGCCGTCGCCAACCATGTCAATTGCCGGCGAGCGTCAATGCGGGGAGCGCCTTTACGCACGTTAGCAATATTCGACGCTCGATTCAAACACCCTCGCCAAATCTTGTGCCTCCATTGTAAAATGACGACATGTGCTCCAAAAGCGTGCCAATCTAGCGGCTAGCAGGCACGTCCAAGGACGACACGGCGAGTAACGCCTACAATCTAAATGTGCCCTTAGGGCAAGCAAAAACTATAGTAACAAAAATAATAAAAAAGCCACTCGAGAGTGGTGAAAAATTCATCGTATAGGATATTCGGTTGGTTATTAGTGGGCTACACTGCTGCAGTGGGAAATCAGAATAGGTCAGAGAATAGTATCATACTACTAACAATTTGAGCCTTTATTATGATCTATTTCTTTCCGTGGTTGATTATATAATCTAAAAGGTTGAGAGCTTTCAAAAAGACGTTTGAAAAAGCTAAAAAATGCATTAAATATTCTTTTTGTAATCTTTCAAAAAACATCACAAAGCCTCAGAGAAATTACTACAAAATAATACATAATATGATCTATATAAAAACGATAAATTTCTTAATTTTGACTACAATCTAATTATAATATGGTTATACGTTAAAATAAATAGGGACTAAATATAAAAATACATATATAGGGATCTTAGTTTTTATAAATTTGAGGGGGTGCCCGTGCATACCGGGCACCCCCTGAATCTGCCCCTGGTGTCCACATAGGCAAAAAGAGTCATCTTAGCGTCCGTATCGCCCGAAACCACCTATAAGGCGTGTTTGATGAGCTGAGGGATCAAATCGGCATAGTTTTGAAGTGCATGAACACGTCTCACCTAGTTTTGTAGCACATCAATCAATTTGGCTCGAACACAATAGCTTAAGACCAAATGAGCGCTTTTCTTTTTCCAAACATAATAAATGTACGCGTCGTGCAGACACCGCGCCTGCATGCATGCCATGCAGTTAATAGCTTGGTAGGTATATATACCTCTGCGCCTCGTCTGCTGGCGGCGCTGCTCCGTGCGTCGCGTCAACTCCCACGGCCACGAGCGAGCGAGCCATGACCGATCGACAGTGAGCTGAGCCAGTGCCAGGGGCGGGCAGCATCGTGGAAGAATCTCGCGTCACGGAACAGCCACGCCGATCTCCACCCTCTCCTTCCTCCAATCACGAGCAGGACCGGCTCCGGCTCCGGCTCCGGCTCGTCCGCCGTCGCCGTCGTGCGCAGTGCAGTGCAGTGCAGCCGAGAAAGCCGACGCCGGCGAGGGCACGTACGCTAGCTAGCTGCGCGCGCACGGGCACATGCGCCCAGGCTGCCGCCGCTGTCCGTCGATATAAACAATCTATAGCTTGTGGTTCAGGCCTGCCTGCCTGCCTGTCCGGTCTGAGCATTCCGATGCATTGCATTGCATGCGCCTCGACCAAGCCTGACCGCCCTCTGTAGTATGTACGGCCCTTTTACTTCTCGGCCGCGCCACGCCGAGCATTCCGTACCAGCTACTCTCCCCTTCCCATCCCATCCTACCCTACCCTACCCTGCTTTCAAATCGAGTGAAGTGAAGTGAGGTGAAGGCCAGCTGCTGCAGGCCTGCAGCTACATCTCTTGGAACATCAGCTAACGGCTCACCTTTTTTTAGTTTCTTATTTTGAGCACTTGAATTTTGCACCGACGATGAACAATCCCCGAATCGTTGGAACGAATATTTACTGTCTCAAGATATATTTATAGCTGCAAGCGGTGAGAGATCAATAAAAAAACTAACGATAGACTATAGTTTTAAGTGTCTCAAAAAAATATTTTAGTTTAACGCTTTGCTTTTAAAAAAAAAATGCAAAAGGGATTGCATGTCATTGAAATTGCTGACACACACGAGGAGTCGAAATATCAAGTTTTCGTCTGCTTGTAAGTTGAATACGCCACGTTGATGATGTGCGCGTCGTGTGGGGTTAATAAAGCGAAGGTTTTCGTCATATGAGGAGCCGAATACTTGAATTTTTGGCACCTCACTGGACAAATTGATTTTCGACCTATGAGGTTCCTAGTAACCGAATTCTCAAATCAAGCAAATCATGTGCAGACACAACCGTGTTTTCATGCTAATTTAGTCATTCATTTTTTCCTATTGTATTTTAAAATAAAATCTCATTTTTGTGCCACACGATTTTTGAAGATTTGCAAAAATGAACCTGGCCAGTGGCCACCGTATCTGTTCGCTAGATCGGTATCCATTTCCAGCGTTTGATATGTGTCGGTGCGGCTTCTCGTGCGTGCCTGCTGCTCCTCCATCCATCGTGGTGTATCGCCTAGCTCAGAGCCTGCCAAGATCCAGGATTTCCATGACCAGGGTTTCAATATGGAATCGGACTTGAAAGTGGCTACCCCTGGCGATAAGCTTTCTGATGACAATAGATAGAAATCATGCAAAATTTGGGTTTGATCATCCAGAAGTCCCGATAAAAAGGTTGGCTTCAGAAAAAAAAAAACCGATCTTTTTCATATAACTACGGAGTAGTATAGTGACCCGCGCACTTGCGTGGCTAAAACTAATAATCCGTAGTTTGATTCACTACAATTTATTGTATTTATCTAAAAATATATTTAAAATTTACACCATTATAATCTAGACTCTATAATTGATCGCGTAGATTTTTCTTTGATTTAATGTGAAAATTTCTAACTTTTAAGAGTGTGACGCCTCTAGCGTACCTAAGCATGGCAGGGATTAGATATGGGAAAGAAATATATTATTTTTTCTATTATGTTTGATGGCTATGTTTTAGAACTTGCCCGTCTTTTTTTCCTTTGGTCAGGGCCGTCTCATCTCTATGTTCCCTCCTCCTCGAAACCTCGTCTCATCCCTACAACACCCGTGACTATTTCTTGCCATCTCCGAGTTATCTAGTCCCTGAGCTTCTAATCTCTGAAGAGTTTGGATACGCAACGGTGTGTTGGTATCTTTCTTCCAGCATTCCGATCTATTTAGAATCTACCTGATAATCTATACTTACTACAATTGATAGTGTAGGTTTTTTCACCTTTTTTCTCTAATTAACATGATAATTTCTAACTTTTGTAGAATTGGAAACCGAAAAAATAGAATAATCTTTTATATTACTTTTTACTGCTATGCTTTGGAACTCGTGTATCTTTTTCCCTTTCTATACTATTTTTTTAGACACATAACAACGGTGAGCACATCTCTTCCCTACATTCCTATGTTATCATGCCTTTGAGTCATTTGCTCTCCTGTCTTCTAATCTTTAGAGCGTTGTAATCTGCAACAACACATAAACGCATCCTTGCGGGCTTTTAATGACAACATCGCGTAGATGTCCCCATCACAACATTGTGGACGTCTCCCTTGTAACATTTTGATCTATTTAAGATTTACAACATTATAATCTAGACCCACCATAATTGATATTGTAGTTTTTTATCTTTTTTTCTCCGGTTAACATTAGAATTTCTACCTATTAGAATGCACTTGTACATATTTAAGATCTATACCGTTATAATCTAGATCCTATAATTGACATCACAAATTTTTTTCTCCAATATATTGTGGAAATTTCTAGCTTTTAAAGGGTGTGACGGCTCTATTGTACTTAAGCACGGTAGGGATCGGATGTAGGAAAGAAACAAATTATTTTTTTCATTATCTTTCATGGCTATGCTTTGGAACTCGCATATTTTTTATTCTTTGATCAGATTTAGAGCATGTAGAGCACCAGTTGACACACGTCTCCTCTATACACTCCTCCTTGATGCCTTGACTCATCCCTAGCTACGATACCCGTCAACTATTTCTTGCCATCTCCGAGTTGGTGTCTTCCTTCCATTGTTCTAATCTATTTAGAATCTACCAGATAACCTATACTTACTATAATTGATGGTATAGTTTTCTTATTTTTTCTCTAATTAAAGTGAGAAGTTCTATCTTTCAGAATCGGATATGGGAAGAAATAGAATAATCTTTTCTATTACTTTTGATCACCATGCTTTGGATTTAATGTATCTTTTTTCTTTCCATACTACTTTTTTTTATTAGACTAAAACAATGGTGGGCATATATCTCCTCCATACACTCCCTTCTTCTTGTGCCTTTGAGTTGTTTGTTCTCGAGGCTTCTAATCTCTGGGCATTCTAATCTGCAACAACACATAGACATATCCTCTTAGGGCTTTTAATGACAACATCAAGTAGATGTCCCTCGTGCAACATCGTGTATGTCTCTCGTGCAACGTTTTGATCTATTTAAGATTTACAAAATTATAATTTAGACCCATTATAAATTATAATTTAGATCCATTATAATTGATTGTGTAGGTTTTTTTATCCTTTGTCTCCAATTAACATTAGAATTTCTAGCCTTTAGAACGTGCTAACTCTGCTGCACCTGAGCATGGGAGGAGTCAGATATGAGAAAGAAATAGATTAATCTTTCCTATTGCTTTTGGCCACCATGCTTTAGAACTCATATATCTTTTTCCCTTTCTGCTCTTCTTTGGTCAATGCAAAGCAATGGTTGGTGCATGTCTCCTCCTTATACTCTCTTCTTGTGTCCTTAAGTCATTTGCTCTATATCTAGAGCATTCTAATTAATCGTTCTTCAACGACACAAAGGCGTCTCCTCCTAGAGCTTTTACCTTGCAACAACACATAGGCTGTCTCCCTTTCGGTATTCCAATCTATTTAACATCTACTCAATCATAATATATAAATCCATTATAATGGATGTTGTATTTTTTTTCTTATTTCTCCAATCAATGTGATAATTTGTATTTTTTAGTGCATAATAGCTCAACCGTATCCGCGGGAGGTATCATATATATTAAGGAAAGAAATAGACTAATATTTTTTTTACCTTTGATTGTCATGCTCGAGAACTCGTCCATTCTTTTTTTAAAAAAAAAATTGGCAAGATACAGAGCAACAATAGGCATGTCTCCCATGCTCCCGTCAAATGCTTCTCATGGTGTCATGTATTCTTCATTTGGTATTTGGTGTTCTGATCTATTTAGCTACACTACTAGAAAACTGATCTTTCATATCGGCACATCAGTACCGATTGGATTGAAACCGGTACTAACAGTGGCATCAGTCCCGGTTCATTGGGTACAGGGCAGTAGTCCCGGTTGGAGCCACTAACCGGTACTGATGCCCTCGCATTAGTCCCGGTTCGTGATACTGAACCAATCATCAAGGCACGGGTAAATTAGTCCCAGTTAGTAACACGAACCGATCGATGCCCTCTCATTAGTCGGTTAGTGTTACGAACCGCATCGATGCCTCGTTCGAGAAAGTTCAAAAGGAATGCATATTCTATCTATATCGATGCTGCGATGGTAGGTGGGTTGGTTAGAAGGGTGAGGCTAGAGTCACGAGGTTGTGGGTTCAAGTCCCGCTTCTCCCATACATCCTTAACATTTCCTAGTACTATTCAGTACCGGGTGAGGGAACCGGGACTGATGCACCTTAAGCATCAGTCCCGGATGGCTTGTACCGGTTCAAAAACCGGTACTAAAGCCAGTTACGAACCGGTACTAAAGGTGAGTTCTCTAGTAGTGCTAGATCGCTATACTTTAAGTCTACTATAATTAATGGTACAAAGTTTTTTTTTAATGTGGGGAATTTTTAGCTTTTTAGGGTTAACATGATGGCTACTTTCGTTGTTCGATAAAAACGATTTTTCTGTTATCACCGAACACATCACGGTTCTGCTGCTGCATGAAGATAAATATGAAATTTGGGCATATATACCTCCATCCATTTATGATAGGGATGTTCTGAGGGAGCGATATCAATCTCTGCGACTCTGCAGATGAATGCCACTAAAATTCTTCCTTGGATTCTCCGACAATTTGGACGGGCAGCCGATCAGCTTCTTCATAGTAAGATCACATATCAGAGCATCCGTAGCGGTTACTCTATGATACTGTAGCTTAGGATAGAGTAGCTGGTGCAGGGAATGAATCTTTTAGAGTGTAGTGTAAAATGTAAAAGAATTTTAGAGTTAGAGTATTGGATAGAGAGAGTAGTGAAAAGTGCTACAGAGTGGGAGGAAAGAGTAGCGTGGATGGTCTCATCCGAGAGATTAATCAGAGACGCATCGAAGTGATCGAGCAGACCACAAATTAATGCATGTGATCGATCTTAGGTGAGCTTGACGTTGGGCTATGCCGCATAGGCAGGTCGTTGCCGCGGCAGCCGCGTTGACCGTCTTGGCCAGAAGTTCCAGTGCACTACCTTGAGGTTCTTTTGCCTATAGAGCTGGAGCACCGAGGTCTTGAGGCACTCGCACATGAAGCCATGCTGCAGGGAGCCAACATCCCTCATGGCCGAACTATGAAGGTGAAGGTATCCAGTGAGATCAAGGCGGTAGAGAGAGATTTTCGTATTGGGTATAATAATCTATTTTAACGGATATATAGTCATGTCATATTGATTATGGTAAGTCCAAATATATAAAGTCAATCTCCAATCACGTTAGATCTACGTACACCATTATAATCTTTAGATTTATATCGTTATAATCTGGGCCGACTATAATTAATGGTGTAGATTTTCTCTTTTTCTTTGATTTACATGTGAATTTCTCTGATTAATGTGGTGGCTCCGTTGACTCCAGTTTTAATTATATAACTAGCATGGTGACTCGTGCATTTGCACGGCTATATTCATTTTTTGATAATAGATTCGTTACGCTCTTTTAGATTCAACTGAAAACATATTTAATATCTACACCGTCAATAATTAATTATGTAATTTTTTTTGTTATATTCAATTAAAAAAATTTAAGACATACATCATTATAATCTAGATCCACTATAATTGAATGAAACATTGGTGTATATTTGCACAAAATAGGGAGTTTGCACCAAATATTTCGCCCTATAATTGATTGTGTAGATTTCTCTTTTTTCTTCGATTACCGTGGAGATTCAAATCTTTTAGAGCATGACACTCTGCCATACCCGGTCACAGAGGAATCCAAAAATAAGAAATTCTTTACTATTATCTTTTGATTGTCATGCTTTGAAAGTGGTGCATCTTTTTTCGCGCATGTTTCATCCTTACGCTTCCATCAACTACTTCTCACCATCTATGAGTTGTTTGCTCATTGGGCTTTTAATCTCCATAGAGTTCTGATCTGCTGCAACCCATAGGCATTTCAATCCGATGCAACCCATAGGTGTTTCGATCCGTGTTGTTTTTTTCGGATTATAATCCAGATTAAAAGTTGTGACTTGTAATTTGTGATCTTCATCCTAGGCAAATGCTTTGGCTTCTAGAAAAAAGATTTATTTAAAAATCTTAAGCATTCTTAAAGCTTTAAAAGCCAAGTCAAGCCAAACGTTTCGGCCTCTCGAAGCATCCTTCGCTCAACTAAAAATATATTTAATATCTACACTTTTATAATAAGGATACACTGCAACTAATAGTATAGATATTATATTAGATTCAAACATATTTAATATGTACACCGTTATAATCTAGACCTTCAATAATTTATTATGTAATTTTTTCTGTTGTATTCAACTGAACAAATTTTAAGACATGCACCATTATAATCTGGATCCAATATGAATGAATGAAATTAATATTGGTGTATATTTGCACGAAATAGGGAGTTTGCACCAAATATTCCGTCCTATAATTGATTGTCTATATTTCTCTTATTCCTTTGATTACTGCAGGAATTCAAACCTTTTCAAGCATGACACTCTACCGCACCCGACCACAAAGGAATCCGAAAAAAGAAATTATTTACTATTACTTTTTGATTGTTGTGCTTTGAAACTGGGCATCTTTTTTTCAAGCATGTTTCCTCCTTACCATCTATGAGTTGTTTGCTTATTGGGCTTTTAATCTCCATAGCGTTACGATCTAATGCAAACCATAGGCATTTCGATCATTGTTGTTCTTCTCGGAGTATAATCCAGATTAAAATTTGTGACTTGTAATATATGATCTTTGTCCTAGGCAAACGCTTTGGCTTCTAAAAAATGTTATTTGAAAATCTTAAGCCTCTTCTTAAAGATTTAAGAGCCAAATCAAACCAAACGTTTGGGCTTCTCAAAGCATCCTTCGCTCTTGAAATCAAATCACTTTGATTTGCTTCGATATGCTATTGGACACCTTCCAAAAAGGCACAAATATGTTTTTGAGATTAAAAAAAGCACACATATTAAAGCATGCATGCATGGATGTGGGGCTAACTCAACGACACTTGGTATCCATGGTGAGCTCGTCCTCAAGTGTGCGCGGGTGTCTCTCCAGAAGCACATGTGCTCGCAACCATGCAACGGCAATTCGGACATGCAACGTTTTCCTCACGTGTGTGCTGGCTGTTGCTATGAACATCAGCGAAGCAAAGGTGCCGCTGCTAGCGTGTGGTCATCAAGGTGCACTCTTGTACACTACTACAGGAATGACCTTTCATACAGACACATCAGTACCGGTTATACATGAACCGGGACTGTCGATTATCGATCCCGGTTCAACGGTCTCTCGGTCGAGAGGAACATCGATGCGGTGAAGAAACCACCGGTACTAATGTTCTAACATCCATGCCGGTTGGTGTAGCCAACCGGTACTAAGAGGTCTAGCTGCCGAAGTGCGCTTAGTACCGGTTGCTTACACCAACTGTCTCGATGCTCTAAACATCGATGCAGGTTGGTGTAACCAACCAAGATACTAAGTTTCGAATGCTTAGTATCGGTTGGTTACACAAACTGTCTTGATGCTAGAAACATCGATGCAGAGTTGGTGCAACCAACCGGTATTAATTTGAACCCCTTCACGGCTAGTCGCTAGCCCCACACTTCTTCTTCTTCCTAGCTCCCACAGTCCCACCTCGGCTTGAGTTCATCCTGGTTTTCTTGGGTTCCTAAACTTTTGCGTTCCTTGGTTTTCTTGGTTCATTATAACTTGTTTTTATTGATTTCGCATTGGATTTTGCGATTCGCATTGGAATTTGCTTTGTGTTTAATCACATTTGATCGCATTGGAATTTGCCGTGTGTTTAATGGATCCGACTTTCTATCTTCCCTCCCTATATTTTTCCTCCATCAACATGGAGAACAAGATCCGCACCATTTCAATCCCTTCTCTCTCTCCACCGCCACCACCGCACCGCATTCCTCCGCCATGGTTCGCCGCCTCAAGACCTGCAGGCGACTTGCAATCCCCATCCTCCGCTGCAACATCCGCCGCCAACAGCAGCCCATCGACCTCCACCGCCGTGCCGCCCCACCCACATCCTCCGCCGCAACCGCCCGTGCCGCCCACCCACATCCTCCGCCGCAACCTCGCGCCCGCCCCTCACCTCCGCCGCAACCTCGTGGCGCCCGCACCAACTTTGGAGGAGGCATGGAGGGACTTCGACGCCGGCGCCCGTCTCTTCGCCGCCACCATATCAACCTCGCAGACTAGGAGGCTGGGCTCATTCTTGCCGCTTGCCATTGTTGCCACCGCCAAGCTTCGGGATCGGATGCACATGGAGGTGGGGATCCCACGCCGCGTCGCCGCCTCGTCCTCCCCCTGCGCCTCGTCCTCTGCCTGATGATGACGAAATCGACTGGGAGGCGCTGATGGCGGAGGAGGATGGGTAGAATATAGTTGATGTTTAGTTTAATTATGTATATAGTTTAGTTATTATGTATGTATGTAGTTTAATTATGTAGTATGTGATGAACTATTTTGTGATCGAATCAATGAGATCAGTGTTTAATTATGTATGTATGTGATGAACTATTTTGTGATAGAATCAATGAGATCAGTGTTTAATTATGTATGTATGTGATGAACTATTTTGTGATGGAATCAATGATATCGGTGTTTAATTATGTATGTATGTGATGAACTATTTTGTGATGGAATTAATGGGATCTGTGCAATGAAATGAGTTATGGTGAAATGGTGATCTGTGTAATGAATTGTTGATATGTGCAAAAATGTTCATCGACAAATGAGTACAAGTATGAATCTGTGAAATGGGATCTGTGCAATGAAATGAGTTATGGTGAAATGGTGATATGTGCAATGAATTGTTGATATGTGCAAAATGTTCATCAACAAATGAGTACAAGTATGAATCTGTGAAATGGTGATCGTGTAAATGCCAATTTGCATTGAAATGGACCGGTGAAGAAACTAACGGTATTGATTCGCTAACATCGATGCGGTTGGTCTAACCAACCGAACTCGGCTTGCTTATCTTGGTTAGTTACAAGAACCGAGACCGATGTTAGAGCATCGATCAGCCTTCCGTAACATGGACCGGTGAAGAAACCAACCGTCTTGATTCTCTAACATCGATGCGGTTGGTTACACCAACGAACTCGTCTGCTTAATACCGGTTGGTTACAAGAACCGGGACCGATATTCAAACATCGATGCAGTGGTATCTTAAACCGGTACTAAGCGACCTTATTTGAACAGTCCTCTTCCCCGCCTCCTCCCCTTTGCGCCAGATCAAGAACATCGCCGGCCAAGAGCTTAGCTAGGCCAAGAGAAAGGGACGAGTCTTTGCCAAAATTTTGGTCATCTTACTCCCAGCCAAGTTAACCAAGGTTAGTAACATCGTTCCTCACTACATTTGGTGTAAAATGGAGCTTCTTCTTTGCTTGAAATGTGAAGAAAATTTGATCTTTTGTCATAATCGATCAAAAACGGTCTGTGTACCAAAACACCAAAAAGGGAGGTCTTTGCCAAAATTTGGTCATTTTACTCCCAACCAAGTTAACCAAGGTTAGTAACATAGTTTCTCACTACATTTGGTGTAAAATGCAGCTTCTTCTTTGCTTGAAATGTGAAGAAAATTTGATCTTTTGTCATGATCGATCAAGAACGGTGCAGCGCCGGCCAAGAGCTTTAAGAAAGGGGGAGGTGCTGCGAAAATTTGGTCATTTTACTCCCAGCCAAGTTAACCAAGGTTAGTAAGGAGACTCATCAACGCGAAAGAAAATAAGATAGTACACCTGAAATCACATGACTGTCACATGTTGATGACACAGTTGCTCCCAGTGGCGCTAAGAGGTATTCTGCCGAACTGGGTACGAGGGACAATCGTAAAGCTGTGCTCGTTCTTCAACGTGGTGTCGCGAAGGTCATCGAACCACGGAACTTATCTAAGCTGCAGGATGACGTGGTTGATAGTCTGGTTAGCCTTGAGATGATCTTTCCTCCGTCCTTTTTTGATATTATGGTCCATCTCATGGTCCACATTGTCAAAGAGATAGAAATTCTCGGACCCGTGTTCCTGCATAGTATGTTCCCTTTCGAGAGGTACATGGGTGTCCTAAAGAAATATGTTCGAACCGGTCTCGTCCGTAAGGCGCATTGCACGTGGTGTTGGCACGAGAGGAGGTGATTGAGTTACGTGGTCGACTACATTGATGAGCTAAATCCGATTGGCGTCCTGTTTCACACCATGAGGCAAAGCTACGGGAAAAGGAACTCTAGGGAGAAGAGAATTCTTTAGCGACGATCTACTTTCATTTAAACAAGCACATTTCACGGTCTTGAAACAAGCAAGCTGTAGTGGCTGAGTTTATCCATGAACATGAGATGATTCTCGTGACCAAGACCAGAGAAGTCGAAAAAGTGGATCGCACTAGAGCAAATGGATCGTTTCGTGGTTGGTTACAAAAAAACCGATGGGCTCCCGAGCAGACAATGAGCAGTTGAAACTCTTGGCTCGGGGACCATCCATGACAATCGTATCATTCCATGGGTATGAGATAAATGGGTACACATTTTACACAATCGCCAGATAGCAAGAGCACCAACCAAAACAATGGGTCCGTATAGATGCCTTGGACAAAATGGAAAGATGGACACCTACTATGGTTACATAGAAGATATCCGGGAACTTCAGTATGGACCTTTAAAATCCCTCTGTTTGGTGCCAATGGGTCAAATTGATGACCGTTGAGATCGACGAATGCGGTATGACAACCGTGGACCTCAAGCAAGTGGCCTATAGGGACGAACCGTTCGTACTAGCAAATGATGTGACACAGGTATTCTACGTGATGGACATGAACAGCAAACCGAAAAAGCAGAAGGACAGGCCTACTAAAAACAAGAAGCAGAAGGACAAACCTACCGAAGATAACAAGCAGAAGCAGAAGACTAGCGATCAGCCAAGGCGCCACGTGGTTCTCCCAGGTAAAAGAAGGATCGTCAGAGTTAAGGGCGTCATAGATGAAGAAGAGTACAATCAGTTCGACGAGGTACCTCCTTTTATGGTGGACGTAGACATTACTATCTTGAATGATATAGAGGAATCCCCCTATGTACGACATGATCATAATGAAGGATCACTTGTAAAAACAAAGTATGTTAGCAAATAAGTCGAACCGTGTTATATAAAGTATGATTTTTTATTAAGCAAGGAAGCAACAATTGAATTTATATAACAAGGTGAAAATCTGTATTAATAAGTATGATTTGTTGGAAAATAATAATGTAAAGAATATATGAATTTTTAATTTATTTTATTTTTTGAAAATCATTTTAGTGTGGAATAAGTATGAGTTATTATTTTTTAGTAAGCAATGAATCAATAATTGAATTTATATAAAAGGTGAAAATTTATAATAAATTTTGAAAAATTAAAGAGATTTCAAGGCTCCCAACAGTTTTCTATAATTTTCGAGAAATTAATGGCAAATTAGTACCAATGACATGTGGGAATCACCAGAGATGGGCCCACATGTCAGTAAGCTGATCCCTATCTCCTAAGAAGGGTACAAAAAAGGTTCGTGCCATGAAGGCCGATCAAAACCCCATCCTCTCCCCTGGCTAGCAATGTGCGCTTGAGCGCGGGCTCCCCGGTGCGATCACGGGTTCGAGCCCCGCTCGCGCCGTTGTATTCTTTTATTTTTGGTGTAATCTGTCGGGACTAAGTGAGCATTTAGTCCCGGTTTGTTACACCAACCGAGACTGATATGAGCAAGCAGTCCCGGTGTAATACACCAACCGGATCGATGTGATGTTAGTCCCTGTATGACATGAACCGGACCGATTCCTCATCATATAAATTGAAAGGAGAAGTCCTGTTTTCCAATGTGATTTTCTTTAGTATCAGAATTTATAGTTTATACAGAATGTTTTATATTTTTGATTTTTAATTTATGTTTTATACTTTTGACTTTTAATTTATGGTACATGAATGTATTTGTGAGGACAAATCTTATGGGTCCAAAAACAAAATATATTATAGCAAATGTACATATATTATACCATTATAATAATTTACAAATAATATTGGTATCCTGTACAATGTCCCACGGGTTACCACAAAAGATGCTAAAAGCTAATTTCTAATAATATACTAAATAACTAATAATTAATTTCTAGCATCTGTCGGGACTAATCGTCGTCTTCGTCGTCCTCCTCCTCCTCCTCGTCCACGTCCTCCTCTACGACGACATCCTCGTCGTCGAAGTCCTCGTCCTCGTCCTCGTCGGACAACTCGTCCGACATGGACAACTCCGCCGAGTAGAAGACGGACTCCTTCCTCGGCGGTTGCATTTAATGCGCTTCGAGGGGACACTCATCCTCGGAAGACGGCGGCGGCGGAGGCAGCGAACCCGCAGCATCGATGATGGTGGTGGGGTGGAGTTAGAGGAACAGGAAGAGGCAGAGGAGGAAGACGCCATTGATCGAAGAGGAAGACGGTTAATTAGGCGAGAGGAAGATCGTCGGTTTTATAGAAGAGGCCTCTTGTCGAGGCAGAGGAAGAGGCAGAGGCGCCTCCGGTTCGCGCCAACATTGCGTCGTTTAATTCCCACATAGTCCCAAGTAGATACACCAACCGGGATTCAGTAGTCGGTTGGAGACACCAACCGGATTACTTCCCAAAATGGAGATCACGGACTTGTGGTTCCCACATGGCGATGGTAGTAATTTGCCATAAATTACAAAGTATGTTACCAATTAAAACCGTGTATGAATTATGATTTTTTATGAAGGAAGGAAGCAATAATTGAATTTATATAAAAAGGTGAAAATCTGTTGAATTTATATGAATTTATATAATTGAATTTAAGATGGTTGGAAAATTAAATTGTAAAGAATATGTGAATTTTAATTTATTTTATTTTTTGAAATCAGTTTAGTGTGGAATAAGTATGATTTATTATTTTTAATAAGCCATGAAGCAATAATTGAATTTATATAAAAGGTAAAAATTTATACTAAAATTTGAAAAATTAAAGAGAAATTTCAAGGCTTCCAACAGCTTTCTATAATTTTCGAGATATTAATAGCAAATTAGCAGCGTGCGCTTGAGCGTAGGCTCAGGCTCGCGCTTTTTTGGCAAATCGATCCGGTCGGTGTAATTAAGCGGGACTAAGGGAGATTCCGTCCCGGTTGGTGTCCTCAACCGGGACTAAGTGAAGATTCCATCCCGGTTTGTGATACCAACCGGGACTGATGGTTCCTAGGGCACTACCTAATCGCGGGCGTTGGTCGGTTGGTGTAACCAACCGGGGCGATGTGGTTATTCGGTGGATGATACCAACCGGACCGATGCCACCATCATTTAAATTCTAAAGCGAGTGAGGTTGGAGGCATAACTGTTTTATCGTCTCCAACCTCTCGCCGACGCCGCTTTTCACCCCCGTCCTCCTCTCCTCCGACGACCCCGCGTGCACCGCCGTCCTCCTCGTCACCGACGACCCCGCGAGCAAGGTGCTCCTTGTGCTCCTCTCTCCTTCCCTTCCCTCGCTCCTCGGCAAAGGTGCAGGCCGGCAGAGCATGGGACAAGTGAGTGCGGGCTCGGGCAAGCATGACGGAGGCGTGACACAAAGCGAGCCGAGCGGCAGAGTCTGGCGCGCCAACAGAGCACAATCACGGTGCGCCCAGAGTGTTCGACCAAATGCCCAAACCTACGCAGATGGTGGAGCAAGGATTTCAAGATCTTGGGGAGTAAAGTAGTTAAATTGCCAAATAATTAGTCCAAGATATAAATTTTACATGAAAAAATAAAACATAGCATGTATTTAATGGAAGACAATCGACCTCGTATTTTATTTATATGAATTTTGATATGTATATGTATATGCCAATTTTATAGCAAATTTGAATTCTAAGATGTATGTCAATTAATTGTGAAATGTAATGTATATACCGTCCTCGCCATCGCCGCCTCGCCTCGATCATCTACCTCATCTTCCCCACCGCCTCCTCGTTGTCACCCGTTTATGTATAAGTATATGTGAAATGTGCAAGTATACTATTGTTAATCTTTTTTCGTTAATTTTCAATGCCTTCTTATAGACTACAAAACTACGATGGCGGGAGAAGGGTTTGATGGAGATGAGTTCATGAGAAGTTTGATTTCGGGAGAAGATGGTTACGAGCTCGATGATTCCATCGAGGCCGCAAGGCCTGTCGTGGACTTAAGGCTCGTTGAGACCGATGAGACTCATGCCGAGACCGCTGAGACGACCATGGTAATTAAATCGAACTTGTATATGTCGGTTCCACCATCATGCTAAGCCAACATTCTAACACGTAGACATTATTGTACCATATTTTCAGATCACTCAATCGAGTAGCCAATCACGTCAGCGAGGTTCAAACAAGAAGTCGAAGGCAAGACATGTTATCACCGAAGTCGGCGATAACGGCCAACCTCTTGCACCCCTAGGGGCGATTGGGCCGTTCAATTCGGCATGCGGCGTCCACGTCAGGGACCATGTGCCAGTTAGCATCGTGAGATGGGATAATGTCCCTGAAGATACGAAGGACATGCTCTGGACCGACCTGAAGGAGACATTCACCTTCCACCAAGGGACCGAAGAGAAGGTGAAGAGTTACATGTTCAAGAAGATGGCCATCGCATTCCAAACATATAAAAAGAAGTTGAACACGGAGTACGTCAAGAAGAACCGAATTCCTGACTTCAACAAGTACCCAAAGTTGCAGAATCACTGGGATGCGTTCGTGAACTACAAGAATTCGAATGAAGGTCAAAGTATGACCGAAAGGAACAGCCAGAATGCTCAGAAGAAGCAATACCACCACCACCTCGGCCCTGGTGGTTACCGCCAGGCGATGCACAAATGGGAGAAGAGGGAACAAGAACTGCTGGCGAAGGGTGTCGCACCCGCGACAATGGAATGGCCAGACAGAGCGAAGAGCTAGTTCTATGCTCACGGCGGCGGCCTTGATGATGATGGAAACACGGTGTTCGGGAATGTGCTGACAGATGTGGCCAGAAGACTTGTAAAGTCGATCGAGGAATCTTCCCAGGGCACCTTCGTGCCAAACAGGGAGAACGACGAGCTTACAAGGGCTCTACAAAACCCGGAGCACCCTGGACGTACACGAGGCGTTGGCGTCGTTCCGTGGAAGATTGGGTTCGCTAAGGACGCCGCTACCTATAGGAGTCGGGTGAGAAACAAGTCCCGACAGGCACAACAGCTCCTAATGCTTGAAGAACGCCTAAATCAAACACAACAGAGCATGAAAGAAGAGATCCAAAGACAGGTACAGTTAGCCTTGAGCCAACGGCTAGATACGGGCCAGGAACCTCCTGCTAATCCGGACCTCATTAATCCCTCAAGGCGGTGAAGCAGCTGTGCTTCCGGTGGGTTGCCCGAACCGGACTTGGGCCACTGGCCTGTGGACGACATCACGCAGCGGACACCTTGTGAGCTGCACGTCCAAGTGAGGAACATCTCTTTCAAGGCGGCTCACGGCATGGTGACCCAGTAGAGCCAGTGGTCATCCATGGCCAATGAGATAATGCCGGGCTACTCCGTGGTCTCGATCGAGGAGGTATGCCCAGGTGCGAGGACTGGACCTCGATATTCCCGGAGGTGACGGGACTACGGGTTAGGAGAGGCAATCCATAATTTCATCCAATGGCTGAAGAAGTACATTATTTTTCGAGATCACATGGACGTGTCCTCTCCAACACCTTTATCACCTCCGGCACACATAAGCGGTCCGTCATCACCTCCATTGTCACCGAAGGAGATGCCTCCCGAAGAAGCCCGCCTCTGCACCAAGCCTCGACGCTAAACTCCAACTCCAACATCGCCGCCCAAGACAAGCAAGCCACCGCGCCAAAGCAACAAGAAGAGGACGAGGTCCACCCAACCCAAGAAGCTAGCTGCACTTGCAAAGCGGGCGTACGATATGACGGAGGAGGAGACCGAGAAAGTAGTCAGAGCCGAGGTCACTAAATTTTTTAAACCCAAGTCACCAGAGAAGAAGGTTCAGCCTGGTACGGAAGAATTTCTAAAAGGCTTGAGGACGGTGAAAAATTTGAAGGACAAAAGGAAAAACCTCGTGTATCGACTCGGCGCACATTGGTCAAGGAAAGGTCCAAGAAGAAGACGTCAAAGAAGACGACGTCATCAGCTGATCAGAAGGCCAAGGAGATGCAAAAATTCATCGAAGAAACTAGTCTTCACCCAGAGCAAATATTAGGCGACATGCAGATTGAAGCTGCAGAAGTCAGATGGCAATATACACCGGGCGCTTCCTTGGTCAAGCGTGAGGAGATTGGCCAGCTAACAACTAGGATGCGTCAATTTCATGAATGGTACCTGGATGCGTTCAAGTATGGCCTAATGTCATTTGCCGTCAAGTACAAGGAAGAACATTTTTTTCACGGCGACAGTGAATTTTATGTCCAATGGCCAGTAATGTACGAGCTATACCAGTCAGACGCCATCGACGAGGCCATGTTGAGTTGCTGGACTCTGTAAGTGTCTTATTTAATTGCAAAAATCCACCGTGCGGGCCCTTGCACTATACTAACTTGCAAGCCTAACTAATTTCTTCTTATGTAGAATGGAGATAGAAAGATGCAAAAGTGTTTCTACTCTCAACACAGGCTTCCTTGACCCTTTAGTTATCAATGAGACAAATGTTAAAATATCCCCTGCCGATACAGAGACCAACATAAACAACGGGCTAATAGGTCAAAAATATCATTCAAAGATACTTTTACCCTACAACTTTGAGTAAGTGTTTTCGTACCGCCTCGTTCTAATCTTTTTCCACAACACGATGTTAGAACTAATTAGTTACCTATGTTCCATATATATGTACAGCTTTCATTGGATTCTTCTCATTATCGAGCTAGATCGTAGCATGATCACAGTTATAGACTCGTTGAGGAGACCGGTTGAAAAGTACGAAAACTTGATCGACATTCTCAACCCAGTATTCTTGTTCTTTCCATTATTGTGCTCGTTCTACTCCATTTTAAACAAATTCTAATCATGTTCAATTTGCGAATACGTGTGTAGTGCATTCGCATGGTTTCAGATTAAAACCGTGGGCTAATTCAACGAGGAATTCGATATTACACTTGCCTCTCGAGTATGTATGCCATCAGGGTAGCTTTTGAGTTAGTTAACTTCATTTCCATGCATCCATTTCACGCTGTTAGCTTTTTTCACCACAGTGTCAAGGTCACCGTCGAGCACCAATATATGCACTACTATGTGTGCCATATTATGCACATCCTGGCCGGAGGTACTACCGACTTGTAATGTGCGTCCGATTTCTCGCCGGCGACCGTGAGAGTGATCCAAGAACAACTCGTCGGCTGGATTTTCGATTAGGTCGTAAATCCAAGAGGCGAGTTTCACGTTCCAACGGCAAATAGGTGGGGCCCTTCGATAAAGACCGGTGAACTGTCGGGGTCAACATCTACGGCTACCAAGAGCGATGCACTTAAAAGATCACGATGAATGTTCTGTAATTAAAGTTGTAATGAATGTCATTGTGATACCTAATAGTTATAATTAAAGCTGTTAATAAAAGTTCTGTGATTTAATTATCAATTATGCATGATTGATTATATGTGCTTTAATTAATTGTGACTTAGCACACGATATATATATATATATATATATATATATATATATATATATAATAATAATATTAGACTTAACACACATAGACACATATATAATATATATTACCTCACATATATATATATATATATATATATATATATATATATATATATATATATATATATATATATATATATATATATATATATATATATATATTATATAGCTCGGTAGTGCGTGCTCGAGATCGGTTGGAGGAACCAACCGACTAAACAAAGAGCTTTATCAAGATACAGTTGGTGCCTCCAACCGTCTCGACTAGGGCTTCGGCGAGGCACGGGTAAAGCCACGTGTTCGTCAAGACGGCCGGAGGAATCAACCGGATCGAACGACAATTATCACTACCGGTTGGTGCTTTCAACCCAGATTGAGTGGGGCTTCGGCGAGGCACGGCCTAAAGCCACGTGTGGCCTCCAACCGTCTCGATACTATATCGGCCGGGTGAGGAACCGGGGCGATGCCATGGGGCATCGGTCCCGGATATTCAGACGGTTCAAAACCGGACCGATAGTCGTTAATGAACCGGACCGATGGCCAAATCTGAAGTAGTGGTAGTAGAGCGGAGCGGCGTGAAAATGATTCCGGCGTGTGGAGATGACGGCGGCCGGACATGCGCAACGTGGGCGGCGCGCGGCTTGGTGAGTAGGTTGTCCTGGAGTAGATCGGAGTCAATGCTGTACATCAATCTAAGAGCTGTGGGTGATGGTTTCGCCAGCATGCTGAGGAGCACCAGTGCCGGCGCAAAAGGCAGTCAGGCAGCCGACGTCTCCCAGGGCTTGGATCGGTGGTGCCATGGTGGAGGCAGGCGTTCGTCAGCGACAGAGCAAAGCCACGCGGTAGTAGATGATGTAGGTCGTCGACTTGATCGGGAGTTAGGGTAAATGATGGAAGCGATGATGATCGATACATGTCGGGACCAGGGTTTTAAAAACCGACGAAAAACCAGAAAAACCAGTGGTTTTTCGCCAAACTGTTGTGCGGTGGTTTGAGAAACCGCTGGTTTTTCTCCGGTTCGATTCAAAATTTTTGATTTTTTTTAAAAAATTTTAAAAAATCTTATAAAAAACTAGATGCTGAGTAGAACAATTTGTATGAAACAAAATTTTGATTTTTCCCATTTTTAATATTTTTTCAGACCTTTTTTTATTTTTCCTATTTTTCATGATTTTTTCTGATTTTTGTAACGGTTTTTTGCTAAAAACCGCCGAGAAACCGGTGGCTCGCGCGGTTCGTTTGAATTTAAATTTGATCGGTTTCCACCGGTTTCTAGCGGTTTTTAGCGAAAAACCGACCCGGTGGGTTAGCGGTTTCGGGTTCGGTTTCGGTTTTTAAAACCCTGGTCGGGACTAGAGGTAGGACTTGGGCCGTGCTGGGCCAGCACGGCCCAGGCCCATCATGCTTTGGGCCTGCATGAAACCGGCCGGCACGGCCTGATTATTTATTCGTGCCAGGCCGGGCCAGCACAGACGGCAAAAATCAAGGCCCGGCATGGCCCAAAGGCCCGTCGGGCTGCTGTCGGGCCGGACCGGCCCGAGCACGGCACCAGAGAGAACATAGCACACTAGATATTTTTTTTATAAATTCATACGTTACTCAAATGAAAAGGTTGTCTACGCAAAAAAGATGCGTCTCGCAATTATCTACAACTTTCGAGTAGAATATAAATTCATATGAGCAAAGGAAGAACCCGAAAAATGCATATTACCGAGAGAGGTGGCGTCGGTCCGAAACTATATAACGCACTAAATATTTTTTTATAAATTCATACGTTGCTCAAATGAAAAAGTTGTCTACATTAAAAATATGCGTCTCGAAATTCTCTACAACTTTCATGTAGAATATAAATTCATATGAGCACAGGAAGACCCCGAAAAATATAAATTACAGATTCAGGCTTCAATTCAGGCCGTGCCGGCCTGAGCACGGCCCATACAGTCGGGCCGTGCTGGGCGGCACGGCGTGCCCCGTTTTGAGGCACGACACGGGCACGGGTCTCGGGCCGGGCTAGCATGGCCCATCTGCTATTCGTGTCTGGTCGGCCTTCGGGCCTTTTTTTCGGGTCGTGCTCGTGCCAGCCCGACTGGGTCGGCCCATTCTCCCAGCACTAGTCCGGACCGTAAAATGGAGTAGAGTCCCTGCTGCGTTTTTATTATACTAGTCCCTGAATCAAGTAGCTAGTACACATAGATTCACGGTTTGGATCACAACCATCACGAATAAAACATTTATTACATCAGACTATCGGCCAACATGACACTTATTGTAATAATTTGGCATCATGGCCTTACATCAACGGAAGTCTTAATACATAAATAAAAGTCTAAATGGAAGACCCAAAATAACTTCACAAACAATATTGTTACAACGCGCTTTTAGACGTCGCAGTAGTCTTCATCCTAAACTCTACCCGAGAAATCTTCATCTTGGTACATCACCTCTTCAGGGTATGGATTCTGTGCATCAAGATCTGCTTGTTGGAATGAGTATCCCCGCATGAAAGACGAGGGTGAAAATGCAACATTTTCAACAAAAAAGACAGACTAATGCAACTTGAAGTCTTAACAAGGAAAGGAAGGGTTCTTTTGCAAAAAAAGTCAATTTTACAAAAATTTTTGCACAGAATTTTTGGAAAGATAGAAACGAAGTTGAGAAGTATGAAGCATTTAAATCCGGCAATAACCGGTGTTGCCCAAACTAGGCTAACTCACAGCTCTCACCATGTACAACACCATCATCACTCACAGCTCCAACTATGAGGAGAAAAACTAAAACTCAGAACAACAATCATGGTTTTACTTTAAAGCACTATTTTGAAAACAAATTTTAAGAAGTACCATTGATGTAACACCCCGTTGTCCGCTGTGATCGTGGGCACGGCTATCATGATTTTTAACACTCTGTAGAGGTTGCACACTTCACCCACACGAGATGATCCACAAGTGAACCATTAGAAAGTTATTAACCAACTAGCCCTTAGCCAAGTACTCCTGCGAAGGTTCCACTGCTGGAGAGTTACACCACTTGAGTCAGAAGTCCCCTCGTGCATCAATAGAACCAGCACTTGTTGTCTACTCCACCAACTGGAATGCCCAAACTAAGAATTCGAAGGATATTCAATCAGGGCTTGACCACACAAGCACTCGTGGTCGTACTGTTGTACTTAGTTTGTCTTCCTCAAGGAATCAGTCCTTAGAGATTGTGGTGGTTCCCACACTGGCTCGAATCTACTGCTAACCGCACCAGCCTTGCAACCATCCACCCCAATCAAGGTTTTGCAAAAATATTTGCCCAAAGATAGCACCCATTATCTCAATTAACCCAATCATGCAACATGATAGTACCAACTGTCCTTTTAAAACCATGAAAGTAAACCAAGCGTTGACACGAATCAATTATCTATTGACTAACAGATAATCTTCACTAAGCATTGCTAAGCATGAATAGTTCTAAATCAAGCATGGCAATAATAATCAACAATTTAATATACTAGGGCAACAAAGTGAATCTTATTAACAGATTAATTTTTTGGGTAGGTTATTACCTAATCAACCTAAGCAAATTAGCATTTTTAATTTTCACATAATATGCAAGGTCGTAAAACTGTAATAAAAATAGTTACAATCATAGAAGTAATATGATCAACACTTGACTTCATCAGCAAAGGTGGGTTCTCTTGCGAAGTGTTGCTAGCAAAGTCTCCTTCAATCGAATCTATTGCACGATAAATAAAATAATAATTACAAATAGAACAAAATAGCAGAAAATGACATGTGTGCAAATGTATATGCAAATTTACAGAACAGTAGACCTCAATTTTAATAAACATTTTAAAATTGGTTTTATAATTTTTGGAGTTATAGAATTAAAGATACAAAATGAATAAGTTTTACTATTTATTGAAATTAATAAAAACTAATTCGGCCGGGCAACCATCGCTCGTCATGTGCGCCCGCTCGTGTACGCGGCCTGGCCCGACATTGCTTGGCGCGACGCATGGCTCCTAAGATCGCCCAACTAGTGCAAATATGCAGTGTGCGCAGCAAAGCGACAACCCACCGCTTTGGTGACTCGCGTGTGCATCGACAAAGGGACCCACCTATAAGTGACAGTGGATAGGGGAGGCGGCGCAACAGTGTCAAGCAGCGACGGTGATGGCAAACGGTGGCTTGCCAGCGGCGGCGAACTCGCGGAAGAGGTTCAGCATTGCACGGCGAACCTCCTAGTGGGATCGGCCCACCGGGAAATCAGCAACAATGACCTCAGCGGCGATGGCGGCGGCTTGCAGTGGCTCGCGGCGCTCTAGCTAAATGGTGGTGAATTGAGAGAGGCGGCGCAGTTTAGCAGCATCGCAGGGTCAAAGCGACGTCGAGAGGCATGCTCCAATGGGGTATTACGCACGGATCAGCGACGCGACGGCGATGGCTGTGGGGAAGAAAGGGACACAATCCGGCCGTAAGAGCCCCATGAATAGGTTCTTCTAATCCAAGGGATGCTAGAGGGAGGAAAAGATTATCGAAAGGGGGCGGCAAATTGGCGGCGAAGTAGAGACCATGGCGGTGGCGAGGGCAAGGCTTCGATGGCGAATTCCAACGGCTCTAGTGACGATCGCCTAAAAGCGAGGGGTAAAACGGGTTAGGGGCATGACGGGAAAGAGCGTCGCTGAAGGGGAGGGGCAGGGTGACTTACGTGCGGCGAATTGGGTGTCGGGACGGTGGCAACGGAGTAAATAGGGGTAAGGGCGACGATGCCGACCGGAAGTTGGTCTAGAGGGGGGAAGGAATCCCCTCTTCCAAATAAAGTTTTGGAAGGGGGTGGGGAGGTTTCCTTGTGGGGAACCTTCCCTGTCCGAGAAAAAAGAGAGGAAGGGGATGGTCGGTAGGGAGAAGAAGGATGGAGGGAAGAAGAAGGAAGAAAAAGGAAAAAAGGAAAAGAAAGAAAAAGGAAAGGAAAGAAAATTTGTAAATCTATAATTCTTTATGAATTAGGATAATACATATATAATTGTAACATTTATTAAATTCTTTGAATTTACCAATTTAATTCCTAACCAAATTAGCCATTTAATTAGTTATTTTTAAGAATAACAATAATTTTATTACAATTTAGTAAACTTATTTATGTTTAAAATAACCATTTTAGTTATTTTGATAATATAAAAATAATTTTATTACAACTTAGTATTTAAAACTTTTCTAGAAATGGAACATACTCTTTTTTTTAACTATTTTCAACTTTTAAATAATTTAAATACAATATGCAAATGCATGATGCATGAGTTAATTATTTTTTAAAAATAAGGATATTACAAGCCAGATTGTTGTACTGGATGCCATCCATATCTAATACAAATTTGTTATTTGTTATAGATTATTGATACATTATTTAGGAAACCTGTGGTGTCTAACGTGCCGATGATAATTTGGTATTTGTTATGTATACATGTCGCACAAATTTGCCTGCCACAGGATCCAATCCAATCCTCATTAGATCTAAACCGTTATAATCTCGCCTAACTATAATTGATTTGTAGATTTTTTTTTCTCCGATAAACATGGGAATTTCTAGTATTTTAGAATTACCGTGATGTCTCTGTTGGCATCTTCTTTATATATATAATAGATAGATATCAACCAGCTGATACCACTCTCAACTGCATACTCCCACCGGTCGTCTCCCTCCGCTACTAGCCTGGCTCTCACTGTCCCACACAACCTCCTCCTCTCTCCATCCCCCTACTGCAAGTGCCACATAGAGCCCACCTCTGCATCGGGGTGGGGGAGGGGGCGCCTCTCTCCTTCTATATTTCCCCAATTTATAAGGTCGGGTTTGGTTAAAAACCATATGAATAATACCTTTACACCAAAAAGTTCATCTCAAATGCTTCAACACATTGCTACCATTTTTAAGTCTTTTGTGGTTCTTTTTCTGATTTTAAATTTGAATATTTTTAATTTAGACCGATTTCAAATTAGTAAATCGTTTAGTTTTGCTTATCGTACATTCGTACCAGCGATATGGTAAAAAAAATATATTGAAGATTTTGGGAACCCTGCCATGACCACACACACACATCCAGCTTAGTGGAGCAGGCGCTTGTGATGGCCCCTCGTGCGTGGCAAAGGCCTGACGAGGTCAGAGATTTGCTTGGAACCTGCCAACATTTGGCCCCATTTGTGCGGAAAGTTTGTACCGTTTACGTGGAAATTGAACGATTTTATGTATTTTTTAAAAAAAAACCATATTGCTCAGGATTGGCTTTTATCAATAATTTGAGTTGTAACTACTGAAAATTTGGCGCCCCTGCGGAACGTGCTTGGAACCAGCCGACATTTGGCTCTGTTTGTGCGGAAAGTTTTTAAGGTTTATGTGGAAATTGAACGGTTTTACTTTTATTTTTTAAAAAAAGTCATATTATTCTGGATTGAGTTTTTATGGGAATCAAACCGTTTCTTGTGGAAAATTCTGTAGATTGAGCATCAACTCGGTGGCTGAATACCACAGTTGCCCTCGCCACTTTCGGGGCGTCGGCTCACTCAAATGATGGCACCGAGTGGAGCTTTTCAATCTGCAGCTACAAAAGGAGCATAAAGAAAGTGTTGAGCACCAAAGAAATGAACTGTCAAGTTAGTCAATCCCTTTTCTGTTTTCGAAGCTTCAGCCTCAGTTGCCTGGCACCACGAGGTAAGGATTTAAAACAGAACTCTATAAATCGGTGGCAGCACAGACTCATGGTGACACGGTCACGGCTCTTTCGACCGACGGACCCCAGCCTAGCAGCCTATCTTACTAGAGGACTATCCGTTGAAAGAAGTATCTACACAAGACAATTCAAGTCCTTAAGAGCATCCCAATCTCCCTAGAGGACCGTAGCTCTGACTTTTTAAGATAGAGTAGCTGATGGAGAGAAGGAATCTTTTAGAGTATAGTGTAAAATGTGAAGAAAGTTTGGAAGGATAGATAAAGGGGACGCTAATAGTGTTTTGCAGAGGAGAATTTAGAGGGACTGCTGTGATTGCTCTAATATGCCTTTCTAAAAAAAAAATAAAGTCCTTAATATGCCGAGAGACAGGAGAATACATGTGTAATTTGGACTCTACTTCCTAGTATGGTTCTCTACGGAATGTTGTATATTGCAGCTTGTATGATCATTGGAACCAAAGATATGGGACGAGTGCTCTCTCGCGAACAACGTAGGTGGCTGAAATGAATTACCATAAATATATCGGTACCTTTCCTCATCTATTGCACATATTTGTTAATAATAGGAACTCTTCCCTAAAATTTTGCTGGATTTTTAACCTTATGTTTGACGTTTCTTTGGGAGGTCCAATACTCCTCTCTCTATTTTATATCTAATCATTTAGCATTTAATTCCAAACTTCATGCATTTTTTATGTGAGGGAATCAAACATTTTTTGGAAAATTCATATGGTTTTTTTTATGTGGGATTCAGCATGCCATGGCGTTCTAATCATGCCTCCCCTCCCCCCATTTTTTAAAGATTTTTCAGAATCTTAGTAATCAAAGAATGCTCAATTGATTAGATAGAGAACGGAGAGAAGGGAGAAGTTCCATTGGAATTCTCAATGAATCAACTAACATGAGGCAAGAGGCTAGAAGGGCGAAGTTCCATTGGCATGATAGGAGAGAATGGAGAGAAGAAGGGAGAAGTTCCATTAGAGCTAATGCTATAAATTCTCTAAAATTTGAAAGAAAATGTCCTTTGCTACGAAACTCCTTTTGAAACAATCTTAGGAATCAACACCTCTAATATGACCCTTTTTTCTTTGGATTAATTTCCTTTGATTTTTCATTTGAAATTTCTTTATATATCAGAGAAGCCCTTACTGACGTTAAGGTATATCAAGGAATCAGGCTTTTGCCTCTAACATGAGGTTAGCACTAATGCTATAAAATCTCCAAAATTTGAAGGGAAAATTTCTTTACTACGAAATTCCTGTTGAAACAATCTTATGAATCAACACCTTTAACATTCCTTTTTTTTCCTTTGGATTAATTTTCTCCGATTCCTTATTTGAAATTCCTTCCTACCGCGCATAACGGACGGGGCTTTCGCCTAAAGCCAGCCCTAATTACCGCGCACCACATCCTCTTCCTTACCCCAAACACAACAATAGAGCCACACAGCCCTCTCTGCAGAAACAGCCATATACAATGTCGGACCACTCTGAAAGCTGCATGGAGTAGCAAGCAGCAACTCATCTGCAATGATTCAGTGCGCGGGGCATATCTTTCTTCCCTTGACCTACCCTGCATAGAAGCACGCATAATTGCAGCATTCCATTCCACTGTGTTCCATCAATCTGTGCCGTACTGGGGTCGTTTTGGGCATCTTCAACAGTAGCCCTAATCTTTAGAGTAGCTGTCATCGTTACCGTAGAAATAGGGCCATAAATAGTATAAATAGGGTTGAAAGTACAATATAAGAGAGAGAAATAAAGGGACCGGAAAAATATGACTAAGGTTAGAGAGACGAATAGTAAAATAAGGTTGTGAATATGAAGTAAATAGTGGATAAATAGTAAAATAGTGTCATGGAGATGGCCAGTGAAAGACCAAGCTAGGCGATTAGAGAGGGTGAATAGGAGCCACAATAATTTTCTTCAATTCTTTAATGCATCCTTTCACCCAAGAGTCCTCAAGATTGAAAAAAAAAAGCCGATAAGACCGATCAAGAGATAAGAACTTGTTCTACAACTTGCTCATAGGATTTAAGAGTCCAAGATAACTATAAGAGCTATCCTACTAGTTATGGTAAGAAGAACAAGACAACAATCAATGGTTTATGTCACCAATACAAAGAATATAAAGGTCTCAAGTATCAACAGAAGAAGGAATACAAGCAAAGTGGTTTACAACAAACAAGATCACCCATGTTTCTTTCTTGGGACAGCATCACATACCCCTAATAAAAATTACACGAATAAAAATTCATGGATTATATGGTTATTGGATTTTTTCTGGGGTGCTCCTGGTTGTTTAGAACGCAACAAAAAAAAATCAAGTCAAAAGCTACTTTAGATAAAGAGAAAAAATTCAAACAATCTCAATTGTTTACTGGAAAGCAAAAGCAGATTTCAGCAGAGAAGCATCTTGATTAAGAGATGGTTTCTCCCATTTTATGACTCGACTAATATTTTTCAATTTTTGCTTTGGAAAACACAGAGAGTCAAGCAACTACACGCCAAAGGCCACCTCAGGATCAAAAGAGAAAAAATATGGCAAAAATAACAGGCTCAGCAGCTCAGGAAATCTGGACAGAACATATGGGGCTCAGTAAAACCTTTGTATCTCACAAACCATGACTTCTTTTCTAATACCACTTAAAGGGGGATGGTAGATATGGAAGTCGTGCAACTTTTTAAATAAGAATCGCCCTAGAATCATATTGGATGAATTTTATACGTAATAAACAAGAACTGCTGCGCAGAGAAACTGAATCTGCAAAAACGAGCAAAAGTGAGCAAATCTTGATCTAGGTGTTCTTGGTGAGTTGCAAGATAATATAGATGATATAAGTAACCACAACATCTCCTTGAACAATAAGTTTTTAACAAGTAGAAGGAGGGGAAATAAGAAAACGTGATGTAAACAAAATAATCAAGAAGAACTAGATTAAACCATATGACAAAGTAATAACAATGTAAGAACTTTGAGAAACTTAATCTCTATTGCTTAGTGGGTTTTCTCACAGCCACACCTAGGCGGGCAAAGCTCTCAATGAGCAGGATACAACCATATAAAACCCTAGCCAAGATTTAGGGAGATGCATCCCTCCATGTATAGGCCTATCAGGTGAATCTCCACCTTTGATGTGTTGCTTACAACCTAAGATATCATATCAAAGGCTAAGATTCACTTACTCTCTAACCAGCTACAAACATGAGCTTTACATTGGCCACATAAGCCATAAATATGCTTTACACAAAATCCGGTTAACCTGATGCAATGGGCTTTAATCCTTTGATTTGACCGCTCCATTTCTGTGCCTTTGGGCCTCTAACCCAAACCGAAAGCTTTGAGCTGCCTCAAGTCCTTCTTCATGACGTCTACATGTGAGCCTGGTTTGAGCCCAACCGTCCCGCCAGCATTCTCGACCGTTCTGGATCTCGCTTCTCCCAACTTAGTCCTGTTACCCGCCAACGATCACAACTGCCTCTAAACCTGCACTCAAATGGGCCAACACAATCTCCACAAAAATCTCACTTACCTCCCTGCAAGTCAGCATATTATCATCCATAATCATGCACTAGTCCTAATTAATCCAAAATAAACACTAATCACAACTAGCCAAAACTACACTATAAATCACAGCAGCTTGTAAAAATTATATCAATTAATCCATGCATCAAAAGACTTTCTGCTCAAAATGAAAAAATCTTCGTCTTGAAATTCTCTACAACTTTTATGTACACCATTTTTCATTTAAGCTTAGAAAGACCTTCAAACATATGAAACACTGCATGCTGCCACAAATAGCCGAACCGACTCAAATCAAGTCTTAAACACAAACTCTTCAACCAAATCAAGTTACATATACTCATCATAACACGAGGACATTCACATGGTATCACAGCCGGAGAGAGTTCTGGACTGCTAGTGCTCGGACAATCGTCCCGAGCTCGTGATCATGGCGGCCTGTAGTTTAAGGCCTCAACCGGAGGAGGCGTGGCTAATGATGGCAATGATCATCAGCACGGCACGGCACGGTTTGCCGCTGCTGCTGGGATAATCTAATGTTAATCCAAGGCGGTGATCATGGCTGCTCCTGCTGCTGGTCCCGGCGATTAGGCGCCCTGATACGGAGCAAAGCGTGGCGTTTCCGGCGCGGTTCGTTTATTTTTATAACACGTAGTTGAATTTGAAAAAGTCAAGCTTCTTAAAATTTGATCAACAATTAGTTAAATTATATATATTTTTAGCGCATAAAAGACGTACCAATATATTTGTATTTCAAATTTTTTTATTAAATAATTTTTTAGAAATTGACAATATATATTATAAAAGAAATTTAACGGTCCAAATATATCTTCAAAAGCTTTCTGAAACCAAAATACGCCCTTTAAAAAATATTATACAGCACGTATTAACTTCACATAGCCTCATCGGGAGTCCTCCGGAATCAATACACGCGGCTCCGGCTAAGACCAACTCCAATGGTTTTTCCTCGCGGCTCCCGTTTCCTTCACGAAAGGATTCCCGTTCCCTTCAACACTCCAATGGATTCCCTTCAGCAATTCCTTTGCGAAGGGATTTATCTCTCCAATCCTTCCAGAAAGGGATTCCCTCTTCTTTCTCTATATCATTCGTTTCGAAGAGATGCTGTTGGAGATGGTGTGAAATAAAGAGAATGTGGATTGAGAAGAAAATGAAATAGAGGGAAAATGGTTGGAGATGGCCTAAACAGTTGGGTTTCGAGAAGTGACAAAGCGTTCTTTTATTACACAGAAGCTAGGAAGTGGCCGGAATTAAGCCGTTCTAAATAAAGACTAGGAGGTGGGTGTTCTTGTTGATTTGCTCATGGCTTTTACCACGGTAGCTGGGCGGAATCAATGGATGGGGGGCAGGCAGTGGGGTTACTGTGGCCATAGGATTGCAAGAAAATAATGTGCAAATTCTGGCGTAAGGCGGCCTGAATGCATGCAGCTGCTCGGGGACAGCCCGATCTATATCTTGCCCCATATCAATAATGTTATGCATGGAGGGTGCAGGAAAAAGGAATCATATAGCCAAAACTGTTGCAGCTGCTGCCTTCTCAGTTCTCACATGGACCACCACCATAGCCATCGCCTTGACCTTGATCATCACTCATCCACTCCTTCGCTGCTCCCACAGGTAAACATCATCATCTCCTCTTCGACGTGTCACTGCACCAACAAATAAAATTGCCATCCTAACGACGGCATTGCCTAAATCTTACCCGTTAGATCAAGAATGAACGGTCCCAGATCAGATGGCACGCGAACTTAGGGCCTGTTTGGTTCGTGACTAATATGGCCACAACTAAGCTTAGACGCGCCACACTCGCTTAGGCGTGCGTTTGGTTCGTGACTCATGTTAGGCTGGCCACACAGGTGCGGCACGCCATCGCCTCTCTTGCCATGCTTTTTTCTGCCGCATGTGTGGCGGCCGATTCGGCCGCCGCACATTTCCACCGCCGCCGCCCAGTGCTCACGCGACGTCGCGTCCGTGTGCGTGTTGAAGCCGTCGCGTCATCCGTATACGTCGTCCGAGGCTCATCCATTGTCAGCTCGTCCAACAGCTGCTCGTATACGTCGTCCATTGTATACGTATACATCGTCCGAGGCTCATCCATTGTCAGCTCGTCCAACAGCTGCTCATATACGTCGTATACGTCGTCCATTGTATACGTATACGTCATATACGTCGTCCATTGTATACGCCGAGGCTCACGCGACATCCGTGTATACGTCGAAACCAACGTCCATGTTGAAGCCGTTGACGGCAAGACGGTATTCCGTATACGTCGAGACTCACACATACCGTATACTCGTACAATGGTCAATTTGCAAATTATCTGCCTTCCAACTCAAAATGGTTTCATATGCTGCAGACATTGTGTGGCAATTATCCAAACACCTACCACAATTTTTTAGGCGTGCCTACCGTTAATTGTGGCAACGAACCAAACACCAGCTAACAATCAACTCAAAATGGTTTCATGTGCTGCAGACATTGTGTGGCAATTATCCAAACACCTACCACAATTTTTTAGACGTGCCTACCGTTAGTTGTGGCAGCGAACCAAACACCAGCTAACAATCAGCTTAGTCGTGTTAGTAGTGTCACACTTATGGCAGTCTACTAATCTTAGACGTGGAGGGCCTCTGGTTCTTGATCCGACAGCTAAGACAAGCAATATACGTCGCGGTTTTACCGAACCTTTGTGTGTACCTCGACATTGCTACACAATGCCAGCGGATCCGAATCCGCAAAAGGGGGAGTCAGATACTCTGCCCTCTGCCAGTCATGGATCATCAACAGCAAAGCAAGCACAACACATTGATAGATGACTAACACATTTTGGCTTGCACATTGTTCATCTACCATAATCTTATAGACCAAGAACCAAAGAAGGTAACACCAGCATCACCATCATCCTTCTTGGATCTGTAAAAGGCACCATGTCCTGTGACCACTATAGATGATTACTGTACTTCTATACCTACCTTCGCCTTCAAGGAAGACTTGAGTTCTTTTGAGATGGAGAGAAGCTAACAAGTAAAAGGAGAAAGAGGATGAAAGAAAAGGAGCGAAATCTAAGATGGGAGACGACGATGACGATGGCTCGTCTCTCTCCCATGGTATACCGACTGATCCGGGGTGTCTCGACGAAGACGACGATGTTTGATGTCGATGGTCATCTCTGACCACCTCACATCACCGAACAACTGTTCGGGTTCTCGTCGCTGAAGTAGTTGTACGGCTCGGCGTTTGGGTGCGGCGGCATCGGGTACGGCGGCATGGGCGGGCGGCCGTAGCCGTAGCCGTAGCCGTAGCCCATTGGCGGCGGGGGCGGGTACCCGGCCGCGCCGGCGCCGCCGGGGCCGTAGGCGTGGCCGTGCCCGTTCATCATCATCTGCTGCTGCTGCATCAGTGCCATGTACTGCTGCTGCGCCATCGGGTTCCCGGCCGCGGCGGAAGCCTGCAGCATCTCGGGCCCGGACGGCATGCCGCCGGCGCCGGCTCCCTGGTAGAAGCCCGCCGCAGGCACGCCTCCGGCCGGCATGCCCTGCACGCCGCCGTGCTGTCCGTGCATGATCCCCATGTGGCCGGGGTGGCTCATGGGCCCGCCCATTTGGCCCATGCCGGGGAAGCCGGCACCGCCCATCATGTTCGGCCTCATCATGGCCTGCTGCGGCAGCATGGGCATGCCGCCCATCGGGCCGCCGACACCAGCTGCCGGAGCGCCACCGCCGGCGCCGGCGCCGCCCTTCTTCGCCTGGCCTGGCTGGTTGCCAACGTTGGGGGCAACTCCTCCCTTGGCGCTGTTTGGCTGCCCACCGCCTCCGTTTTTACCTCCGCCGTTGCCGTTGCCGTTGCCGCCTGCACCTTGGTTCTGCTTGCCACCGCCGTTGTTGGCGTTCCCCTTGATCTGCACGGGAACCTCGTTGCCACACCCGCCGCCCTTCTTGTCGCCCCCGCTAGCGTTTGGTGGCGGCATGCCCATGGACTTCATCATCATCATCCTGGGATCGCCGTAAATGTCGTCGACGTCGAGGCCTTCTTCATCGTCGAAATCTTCTTCGTCGTCGTCAAAGTCGTCGAACTCGCTGCCGACGTCGTCCTCCAAGTCGTCCTCGGGAGGGAGGTTGATCTTGACGGCCTTCGGGTCTTTCGCGGGCGCGGCCGCAGGGAACGGCATCTTCGCGTCCATGAACGGCGGCGGCAGCTTCATCCCCTTCATCTGCAGCTGCTGCAGCATCTGAAGCTGCTGCGGTGTCAGCTGCGGCATTGCCACCTTGGCGTCCTTGCTACCACCACTTGCACCTCCAGCGCCGCCGCCAACTCCGCCCTTCTGGCCTTTGCCGCCGGCGTCCTTGGGCTGGCCTTTGCCGCCGCCGTCAAGGCTGAGCTTTTGGAACTGGTTGGCCACGGCCGCCTTGGCGCCCCAGAGCTCGGCCCGCTTGCCGGCCTTGTTCAGCTTCTTGATGATGGTGGCCGGATCCACCACGCCGGACACCGTCACCTTCCCCTCTTCCGGGTCGACGCTGGTTTGGTACACACCTGCATACGAATTCAGCGCATTTCCCTCACAAAAAAGATCAAAAAAACATTCAGAAAAATAAACAAAAACAAATCTTTTCTCTTTTTTACCTTCGATCTTGTGAAGGATCTTCTTCACCTTCTTCTGGCACCCATCGCAGTGGATGTTCACCTTCAGCACACAAGTCTGGAGAATTTGGGAGGAAGAGAGCAGAGCACACAGGTTCACCAAAACAGCGAAGCGAAGAGGTTTCAACTTTCAAACACCATAGCATAGCAGGAGACATGGAAGGAGGCGCAGGTGATCAAAGGAATAAAAATGGCAGCAAAAACAAGAAGGAACAATGGAATGTCTGACTCTGTGAGTCGAGAGGAAGCAAGAACTCACCTGAATCTTGAGGGATTCCACCTTACTCATCCCTGCCCACCTCAGACGCCGCACCCCCCACCGCCAAAAGAAAGAGGCTTCACAGCTCTAGAACAAACGAGCCTCAGATCAGAGGAAGAAAAACAGCAGCAGCTTGAGCCGCCATGAAACATTGCTCTCACAAAGAAAAATATCAAGAAATCAAGGGAGAGAGAAAAAATGCCTTCTCGATGAAGATGACTAATGGCCTGCAAATATAATACCTCTCCACACACCCACACAAAGAGTGAGAGCTAGAAAGGGAGAGAGAAACATATGCCTATTAGAGTCCGTGTTTCTGCAGAAAACCAAGCCTGTGGTCCAGAGGAGGAAGAAGAAGAAAAAGAGAGGGAGGAGGCTCCTCTCTCTCTCTCTGCTGCAAAGCTAGCAACTCAATCAACACAGGCACCATCTCCTTACCCTTTTTATCTCTCTCCTTCCGCCTTTGCCACCACTGGAAGCTCAAGCTGGGCTCCTCTCTCCCTTTGCCTGCCCTGAGCAGGTTGTGAGAGATCCGGGCTCCTCTTAAGAAAGACTGGCCACCGGGAGGGGGTTAAATACCCTTTGTCACTCGGCACTCGGCAGTGAGCACGATAGGGGAGACGCTGAACTGATCATGTGAGGTACTCGGACGTTGTGTGACCCTTGCTAGCTACCAATGTCAGTTTCTTCTTCTTCTTCTTTTGTAGAGCAGCCTTGCTCTCCAGCCTATTTCATATCAGCCCCTCCCTTCCATGACTCCCTGTTAGACTGTACAGTCCGGCTAGTGTTAACTGTTCATCAGGGGAATATTCCGTTTTGTGTATCACCGATATTTGTATATAGGGGTTATGAGATGTGATGTAGCCAGAAATAATCGAATGTGGTGGGTTAGTATTCTTTGAGATGCTAGACGTTATATAAAACGGAATAATGATAGAACTAAAGAAGTTGTTGCAACAAATACATCATTAAATTGTGACGTATAGTTTCATGTAGGACGCTAACTTTCTCTACGTAAAAACCATGCAAAGCCATGCAACGAACCCACCATGCATCAATAGACAAGTTACACGTTTCATGCATTACGTTACGATTCTGAGAGCGTATGGCATCCATGCAGGGTATGTATGCCATATATTGCGGTTATAGCATATCTCATCCATAGACGTTTATGATCGATGTGTAAGGCATGCAACGTCAGCACAAAAAGGTGGACAGTTAGATTTGTCGCACGTTTCATCAACCATACATCCACGGATATATATGCCATGCTTGATCTTATGAACATTTTTTAGCTACATACGACAAAAGTTAGTCGGCATCATTAAAATCAGTAGTTACTTTTCCTGGAAATCGAGTGTAAACCGTTACATACCCATCATTTTCTAACATCAGGCGCATTTGGTGTGCCGGATTTTTCATGATAAACATTTTTTTCTCGTACTAGACAAAGCTCCTACATCCATATTTTAGGAGAGACCAATGTAGGAATGGACATAGGGTACATCATCCACATTCTAGAAGTTATCAATGTAGGAATGCAAATAACATTGTGTCATCCGAATATTGTGACATATAGTTTCTTGCAATTGGAACACATTAATATTCTCTACGTAAAAGCCATGCAACGACCCTAAAAAATAGACAAGCTATATGTTATATGCATTACAGTGCAATACTGAGTGACGAGAGCGTACGTTGTGCAAGGTGCACATGCTAGATATTGCGGTTATAGAGCTGTTATGATCAATGTGTCAGAGCGTGCAGCATCAGCGCAAAAAGATAGACAATTAGCATTGTTGCACGTCCCATCATCCGTTTGCATACATGTCATACTCAATGGTTATGAACATTTCTTTTTGCTATATACGACAAAAATTATTCTACAACGTAAAATCATCGGTTGTTACTGACCCACCATTTTCTAATACTTTAGACGCATTAGGGGTGCGAGGTTTTTGTGAGAAACATTCTATTTCGGAAAGCTCCTTCATCGAGATTTTAGGAGGACTAACATAGTAATGGAAATGTGGTCCATGGCCCAAATTTTAGAAGTGATCAATGTAGAAATGGATATAATGGTATATCATCCAAATTTTAGCAGGGACCAACGTAGGAACGGATGTGCTATATTTAGCAAACGCCGTCACACACCGGAACTCCAGCCGTTAGCCCGAGAACCCGGACCAGGATTGCTCCTGCAAGCAGGGGCTAGGATGCAAAAAACGAAATAAAAAAAGAGCAGGCGCGCGCGGCGCGGCCACCACCCCGTCCTCGCTCGCGCACTGCCCTCCCCTGCGCAGCCCACGCTCGACTGCGGCCAGGCGCGCATGCAGCTAGCGCGCCCCGGGCGGCCGCGAAAGCCCAGAGACGTTGCGCGCGCGGCCGCGCTGGCGCCGGCCTCACGGCATGCAGCCGCATCCTCGTCACGCCACGCCCGCAGGCGTGGCGCTGGCGCCGCGTACGTCGTGGCCGCGCGCGCGCTCTGCCTCTCTCTCTCTCGCGCGCGGCTGGCGCCTCGCGCTGCATGTGTGCCAGGGGCGGGAGGGCGGTGAGCACATTAAACGCGCTCATTTATGGCCTTTTTTTAGCTGCAAAGTTCTTCACTGGTCCTGTCCTGTAGCTAGAGTTCACCTTCTCGTCGCTCCAGGGATGACGAACCGGAAGACCAGAAGAAACGGCGGCCGATCACACCAAGCTTGCCGAATGATCATGCCATTCATGCGAAACAGAGCTGCAGAGCCGGTCGATTACCATAAATTTCTCTATCTTTTCCCCCTTATGTGTGCCAGGGTTTTAAAAACCGACGAAAAATCGGCAAAACCGACGGTTTCTCGCCAAACCATTGTGCGGCGGTTTGAGAAACCGCCGGTTTTTTCCCGGTCCAATTCAAAATTTTTGTTTTTTTTAAAATTTTTTAAAAATCTTATAAAAAACTAGATGCTGAGTAGAACAATTTGTATGTAACAAAATTTTGATTTTTCCCAATTTTTTAAGATTTTTTCAGACCTCTTTTTATTTTTCCCATTTTCCATTGTTTTTCTGGTAAAAACCGCCGAGAAACCGGAAAAACCGACGGTTTTTGGCAAAAACCGCCGGGAAACCGGTGGCTCGCGCGCTTCGTTCGAATTTAAATTTGAGCAGTTTCCGCCGGTTTCTAGCGGTTTTTAGTGGTTTTTTCCGAAAAACCGGCCCGATGGGTCGGCGGTTTCGGGTCCGGTTTCGGGTTTTAAAACCCTGGTGTGTGCTCAATCATCGTAACGTTAGCAAAGATAAAGATAAACTACCGAGTGTATTGACCACTCTACAGTACACCAGAACATACGAGATCGCTTAACCGTTGGACCAGATACGTACAACTGAGATACTTTCATTGTCTTGCCCGTATTTCTCATAGACCAAACTAGATGTTATTTAGTTCTTTTAAAAAAAACTCGAGAGTTATTTCTGGAGATATACATGACGATCGATCTCGACCGAATCGAGGGCATGGATTTCAGCCGTTCATCTCTCTGCTGAAGTCTGAAGAGGCTGCCTCTGCTCCGGTCATGCATGCATCGCTGGAGATAGGCTCATGTCGCCGACGTACGTACCCCATCTTGTTCCAGCGCATCTGCGAGCTAGAGGACAAGCTGCCGCGAGCCATGGACGGTTCGCACTGCTGCGTTTTCAACTTCAGCTACTACTGGCACACTGTGTGAGTGCTGGGGCTGGCACATCCATGGGACGCACGCATGGACGTCCTGACTCCTGAGCCTCTTTGTATGCTTCTGGCGATTGAGACTTGAGAGCGTATATGACAAATAAATCTCAGCTGATGAATTCAATCCACCGGTGCGGCTCAGCAACTCCATTTCCGTCTTTCCATGGAGGACGAGCATCCTCTGTCTTAGCCTTTAAGTGTTTGTTTTAAGATCTGGAATGTTCTGATGGTCCAGATCAAGCTAACACTAAGGAGTTGGTGGGGTTGATGAGGAGGTCTTTAAGCTTTGGTTTTAGCTTGACAGATTATAAGCAGGCTGTTGTAAAAGCCAAACATTTCGGCTTATTGATCTTGGTTTTTTAGAATCTTCAGCCGGTGGTGAAAGCTCGATCTAAATAAGACTATAAGAGCAGACTGGCTTCTATAGCTCTTGAAGTTTAGATTTTCGGCGAATAATTCTAGCTAGCAATGGCTGGCAATTTGGTCCGACCAAAGTCACCAGACCAACCGTTGAATGGGAGTTTTTTTTGCTCTAGGAAAAAATACCAGGGGCTTCAAACATTTTCAATTGCAGACACCTTTGCAGATCCGACAATGACACCAAAGTGCCTCTGTCTTCTGAAGGATACAAATACAATGATCTGTCCATGCAATTATAGATGGTGATCGATGCTCTCCTTCTCTTGAAAAAAAAAAAAGAACAGAGAGAAGTCGAGAGGGTGACGTCAGCATGTATCTCCGATGCAACGAGAGGACAGTGCGGTGCAGTGGTAGGCATACAACGTACCTGGATTTGTACGCACGTAGACAGCAACTGCACGCACCGAGTCCGAGTCCGTGTGACTCTTGACCATTTTTTTTTCTTCTTCCATACGAGAACAAACCGGGCTCTGCGATCGTCAAGCCATTGATACTTGCAATGAATTGGCTCGACGTATTCGCGGACGGATGTGCAGGCGGCCAGGTCTATGCATGCTCTGCGAGTGAAGATTTGGAGGATTTGCTAGGGGTAACTTGTCAAGAGTTTGTTCCTTTAATTTGTGTAAGTTATGCTGGTTTTCGGTTGCTTGAAATCTCGTGAAAGTGCAATCACCTGAAATTGAATTTCGATAGCACGTAGACGTAAATTGCGATCCGTCCTATCTTATGTAATTTTAGTACAATTATATTGCGATTTTTAGTTCATTAAGTTTTTTATTTGTAGGGTTGATATAAGCTATGTTTTCCTTGACTGTACAGGTTCACCTAACTTAATTTGTATTTGTCTTTAGTAAAATAATTATTTATTTTAAATTAATGTGTGCAATAATACAAACCAAACCTAGAGAGATATAACAACAACACGATCAGAATCTAAGGGCTATATGTCTCACCACGAAATTGATGGTGTTTTTTTCCTTTCTAAAAGCATATGACAACTACTGTTTAGTTTTTACCTTTTTTTTTTTTCTATGCGAGCGTCCATCCATGCATGTGTGTAGGTTTTTAGAAGCCTGGGCCACCATGCATCCCGACCTAGCTGAGCAGTAATTTTACTGGAGAATCTTGAAGCTGATGCTCTACATGCACTGCGCCGGATGTTAGCGGGTCACTTGGTGTAGGGCAAAAGAGGCGACCAAATGTGATTGATTGATCTTGAGAGCAACATTACATGCCTGAATTTTGGTGGTGTTTGTCTAACTGGTGACCACACTGTTCAGTCAACGACATGCTTTTGTTGATTGACCATGCATGGACTGGCTCCAACCCCTACTACCCCTAGCATGCCTCTCTTGCCTTTCTAACACAACCGTGTAGTACGTGTAGGGCTGAAAAACTTGTGGACCTCCATCACTGGTCCTGATGACTCCCGAGTAATCCAAGGAAAAAAAAGGTCGTTAGAGTCGCCGAACGCTACACTAGTCATGTATATAAGCTTATAATAAGAAACTTGTACACTTTATATACTAACATGTTACCATTAGAGTTACATAGGATGTCTTCGAGGGGTAGGGAGCCAGGATTGCTTGACCATGGCCTGTATATTGTAGATCCACCCTTATGGCCCAGTCGGTGGGCGACGAGGTGCTACCGACTGTGAGACCATGTTTCGATGGAAACATTCACCAAATGACACTCAATTAGCATGCCTCAACGAATATGTCTATGATATGTAGGTACATCTAAGTCAATGATAGTGGGTCAGGATGTCATATGTTGAAATGCGAAATTTAAAGAGTGTCATATGTAGAAATCTCTCTGTTTTGATGGATGGGTGGTGGACTGTGCGCCGGTGGATGGTGGGCAATGACAGAGGATTTAATGTGGGTTATGATTGATATTTGCTACATGAACTTTTTAAAGATGCACTTGAACTATTGTGGGTCATTCATTTTGCTTAATCCAATGACTCACTAGCCACTTACCCTCTAGGGGGTAAGACGATGAGTACATATAAATCTAAATCGTATATGTTTGATTCAACAGTGCACTGAACTCTAGACCCCTACTAAATTGTAGAAGTGTTGCTACGTAGTCTCGAGAGTGTCGGGGATGCCTTTCCGCAAGAAACCTTATACCGACACTATGATACTATTTACAACATTTGGTTCCAAAGTTTACTCAAATCTTAGCCCACTATTGGGCAGATCCATTTAGGCGATGCTCTGATACTATTTATAATATCTTGATACAAATTCGCTCACCATAGCCCCCTATGGGATTGAGCAACGCATGGGGTCCGTTCTTTTTAAGATTATTTTTTAAAAATTATTTAAAATTTTTTCCAAAGACTTATATTTGCTACAGTAAAACCGCCAACCGCTAGAAACCGCCGAAAGAAACAGAGCCCTAATCTATTTGTACCACACTTGGACTCAAAATTCACTTAGACCTTAGCCCACCGTTAGACCTATCAATACTATCATCACTCCACGTGGACCTTAACACTAACGGGGCATGATACTGTGCATGCATCTACGGTCTATATTATTTGGTCTCGGTCCTGAAGTGATCGATACATCATCAACAAGCACTACAGGAATCCGACTTATTTACGTCGGCCAAAAGCCGACGTAAATAGGCCAAAAGCCGACGTAAATAGCTATTTACGTCGGCATGCCGACGTAAACCGAGCGACGTAAATAACCCTTATTTACGTCGGCCTCGAAGCTGACGTAAATAGGAATAGTGGTTCTCAGCCCACGGGGTGGAGCTGACGTGGCACTTATTTCGTCGGCCGTGGCGACGAAATAAGTCTTCCACGATGGCGACTATTTACGTCGGCCAAAAGTCGACGTCGCTTTTGGCCGACGTAAATAGTCATCATCATGCAAGACGATTTATTCGTCGACCACGGCCGACGTAAATAAGTTTATTTACGTCGGCCAAGCTGACGTAAATAAGTGTATTTACGTCGGCCAGGCCGACGTAAATATCTCTGGTCATGGAATTCTTATTTACGTCGGCCAACAAGCCGACGTAAATAAGTCAGCCAAGCTGACGTAAATAAGCATATTTACGTCGGCCAGGCCGACGTAAATAGACTTGGCCGTGGAAAATGTATTTATGTCGGCCTCGAAGCCAACGTAAATAGGCTATTTATGTCGGCCAGGCCGACGTAAATACTGGGGCTGCATGGCAGAAATTTGCTTCAGTATTTATGTCGGCCAGGTAAATACTGGAGAATTTATGCCAGCCAAATTAGGCCATTTGTACATAACAAAACCATCAATTCACAACAACATAGATCAATCCATTCCACCATACATTCATATAAAGCAATATCAATCCATCCATTCATATCAAATTATAGCACATCCACAATATAATATATAAACTTGAACATAGCGTACAACACATAGATCAACCAAATACTCATTGTTCAAACAAACGTCAATTTGGAAAGATGACAACACAGATCAACCATAGTGTACACTGTTCATACTGAAACATAACATAACACAGATAAGCATAGTACTCATTGTTCATACAAACATCAATTTGGAGGAGTATTGCCAAATCGATGTCCACTACCGGCGTCGCCTCCCGAGTTTAAGAAGTGATCAACCGACGGCGGAGTCCTCGAAGAAGAAGCGTCGTTGCCTCCAACATGGCCATCCGGTGTGGGGGCCACCGAATCCTATATTAACAAACATATATTAGAGATAGCTAGATTACATCAAAATAAATTTGAATAATTGATGATACCATGTTGGGAGATTGCGGGCTAAATAAGGGTGGAGGTTGAAGCGGAGGAAGATTCAAGTGGTCTTCCGAATCTGGCAGGTCATGTATTCCTACAAAACAAATGTAATTGGCAAATTTCATTAAATAAGAATACATAAAACTAGATATCGACAATAGTAAGTTTAAATTTGTAGTTTGCTTCTAGTTATAACAGAAATTCTAAAATATATAACCACTTATTTGACAATTTCATGTACTTAGAGCAATCGACATATAGAAGGCTAGCTAATTAATATCTAGTCCTTGGTAAAAATTTATAACTTCCATATAATTAAAACATGAATACAAACATACAACGAAATAGATATAAGACTATGATTTTTTGTAATTTAAGCATACAACTTACTTGTAAAGCTGCTTGCTGTTGTGTCTGCCATGCAACAAAGTATTCTTGTTGTTGTCTCAACTGCTCCTGAAGTCGACTCTCACGAGCTGCTTGCTGTTGTGCCTGGCCGACGTAAATAGGCGTCACGTGGGACCGCAGTATTTACGTCAGCCAGACCGACATAAATAGGTGTATTTACGTCAGCTTGGCCGACGTAAATATCCGCCACGATTTTTGAATTCTGTGGGCGCGTGATACCTTTATTTACGTCGGCCAAGGCGACGTAAATAGGATTTTTAAAATTTTTATTTTTTTATTCGGCAGAGGGCTTATTTACGTCGGCCAATGTCGACGTAAATACACTTATTTACGTCGCCGTAGCGTAAATAGGATTTTTAAATTTTATTTTTTGTTCATAAAGGGCTTATTTACGTCGGCCTAGTAGACGAATAGTTCTATTTACGCGACGGCCGACGTAAATATGCTTTTTCCAAATTTTTATTGTTTTCCCGCGGTGAGTTTATTTACGTCGGCCTGGCTGACGTAAATAGACCTATTTACGTCGGCCAGGCCGACGTAAATAAGCTTTTTCAATTTTTTATTTTTTTGTTCCCGCGGAGGCTTTATTTACGTCGGCGTGGCCACGCTGACGTAAATAGCACTATTTACGTCGGCTAAGCCGACCTAAATAGGCCTCCCCGATTTTGAATTTGGTGGGCTCGTGAAAGCCCCTATTTACGTCGGCTTCCGCGCTGTTTTCGTCGGCCAAGCCGACGTAAATCGTGCTATTTACGTCGGTTTGATCGGGCCGACGTAAATAAGTCCGGGTTTACGTCGGCATTTTTGAAGCCGACGTTAATTTTTTTAGCCGACGTTTATATATCGGATTCCTGTAGTGAAGGGACCTAGAGTAGCTATCGATCCGTTTGATCAGGTTTACTGGGGAATCAACTAAAGCACGGTGGTGGACACCTTGTAGCTAGAATCCCAGTGACAACAACTGAACTGATCGTCAAACAATAGTTGTATCCAAACTCCTTCGATTAATCGGAGCTAAGCTACAGCTACTGCACTCCCCATGGGATGGCGAGAAGATCTGCTAGGGCGGGCAACCTCCCCGTCATATGATTTAAGACCTACAGAGCAGGCATTCCTCATGAGATGGCGGGGAAGACCTACTTTGGCGGACAACCTCCACGGGATGGAATATAGAGTGTGACATCGACGGACACCGGTACGCGCTTATGAGAAATAAGCATGGTGCATTTGCATTGAGCATGATGCATTGCATGATTGGGCATGACATGCATGAACAGAGCTAATGTTATATTGAGGTTTCTTATTATCATGTTTATTACTATAATTATTATGTACTTGCTGAGTCCTCGACTCACGCTTGTTTCTTTTTGTTTTCTAGATGAACCATGATGTCGACTTACGTAGGGAAAGGAGGAGCTCACACTTTTGTGCACTTCACGAGACATTGGTCAACCTAATGGACTTAACTAAAATTTGTGATAAAACTTATGTGAACTAGATTTACTTGTGGAGGTTTAATACTTGGTGAAAGACCAGGCTAGGCGGCTAGAAGGGGGGTTGAATAGACGCCAAATGGAAATCGACGTTTTCTTCAACAACGCACCCCAAACAACTCAAACATACAGCGGAAAAATATTCTGGACAGTAGCACATACCCCTAGTAAAAAACTCACGAATAAAAATCCGTGGATCATATGGTCTTGGGGATTTTTTCTGTGGTGCTACTGGTTGTTAAGAACTCAACAAAAAAAGAATTAGATCTAAAGCTACTTTAGATAAAGAGAAACAATTCAAACAAGCTAGACTACTTTCTGGAAAGTAAAAGCAAATTCCAAAACAAAAGCACTGTAATTAAGAGGTGTTTTCTCCCATTCTGAGATCCCAATGTTTTTATATATTTTTCTCAATAGAGATATATGAGTTACAGATCACGTCTCTAAATTTCACCTCAAGATAAAATACATAAAAAATCAACCGAAAAGAACAAGAGGTTCTGCCAAAAACTTTGACCAGAAAAATTGGGGCTCGGTATTCACCTCATGGCTCCCAGATGGTGCGTCAAATGGACTTCCGTTTTTTATCACAGTTAGATATATAAGTCCCGCACCGTTTCCCACAAGAATCACGCAAAAAGGATTTTTCTATATTTTTCTAAAAATCAAACAATAACTACTGCGCGAAGGAAACTTTCTGGACAGCACTGCAACTAGAAGATGAATTTGATCTCTATCCTTTCCTAGATTGCAAGAAGATTATTAAATCATATTTGCAATCTTAAGGCATCATGGATCAGTAGCAAATAGAAGAAGATGAGGGAAATAAACTAGTTGCAAATAAGAACACAAAAGAAATAAGATCAAACACAAGAACTAGAGAAGAACTTGGATGAATATGGCTGATTTCTATTGCATCGGTTTGAGGGTAATACAAAGCCACACCAAGGTGAGCAAAGCACTTCAGAAGTGCACTCTAAACACACCCAAACCTCAGCCCACTCCCTCTCACAAATCTGAATGGGAGGCACCCCTCCCCTCCTTTTATAGCCCAAAGGTGGAGTAGCTCTCAAGCCAACTACTCCCACCTTTGGATGTCACATGGATGGCTGAGATTTGTTCACTCTTTACATCATATAACCCTTGAAATATACTCCACAAATCCTTGGAATATGCCACGCACATTCCCGATACATGCCCCACATGGGCCCACACCGGACGCAATGGTCCCGACCTAGCCGCTAAGTTTCCATCGCTTGACCGCCTCGCCGAGCCTCGGATCCTCACGCCGGCTAAGTCCGTCATCTTCATCATCTTTGTGGTCCTCAAGTCCGAGTCCAACCGTCCCACGCAACCTCCTTGTCGTTCTGGACCCACGAACCGCCAGTTCGCGTCCCGACACGTCGCTGACCACGGTCCACCAAGACCTGTACCACAAAGATTAACCAAAAACACCATACTTACCTTTCTCACCTGCAAGGTTAGTCCATAATCAATCATATCCAAGACATGCACAAGTTTTCCGGACAACCCATCGAAAAACCGTGCACAAACGGTGCAACCCGCGCCAAGACCCGAAAACCCTGGGAAAACCCGGCGAAGCCTCGATCGCCTCAAAAACCTTTGCGTTACGCTCAAAACACTTGTCAATATACTCATCATCAACATGGCGCCACCTCCACATGGTTTCACACTTGGAGCTTGGTAGAACAATCTCATTTGGTTGTTTGTGTGTTGGCTGTTTGTATATTTCGCTTGCGGGTTGTTTATGGACATGCCATCCATCATCTTGAGGTATGATTAAGTGGGCATGTGGCTTATGTGGCGGTTACAGTTTATATGCATGGCATAAAGCAACACTGTTATTTGTTTTGATGTCATGAGTATTGGTCTTAAATCTATCTGGGTGTATTCACTGTATTAAGGTGAAATGTTGCTGAAATTTAGAACAAATGGTGTAGTTAGTAACATCCAGAGCTTGAGGAGGAACTGAGGTGTTACATTGATTATCCAAATCCAACCCGTCGATATGTTGGATATCCGTGTGCATGTCTGATCTATTCTTGTTTGGTTTAGCCTATATTGCTTATGTATTATGGTTTTTTCGAGGCAAATGCTTTGGTTTCTCGAAGTTGTTTGTTGAACATCTTATAACCACTTATCAAAACTCTTAAAACCTAGTCGAATCAAACATTTCGACTTCTTAAATTAATTTTATGGAGCTATCAAAACCTAACATTTTAGCTCAGCCGTTGAGCCATCCATACATTGCAGGGCCTAGTCCTGCGCAAGAGTCAGCTTCCCCATCATCATCCTCCTGCCAAGGTGTCTACCATGGAACACACCCGACAATGGGACCAAACGGTGAACCAGGTGGGGAAGTGCATCCTCTGCCTTTGGTATAGCAAAAGCAGATTTGCACAGCGGGTTGCGAGTGAAAAGACAGAGCACTGCAGCACGAAAATACTGTAGAAAATACTTCATAATTGGCACTGTAGCAACAGTACCAGCAAACAATACTTTTTACTGTGCCAGGCTGCTATTCATCACTGTAGCTACTATGATTTGTGAGCTGAATTGCAGAGACGATGGCAGGGGATAGAAACAAATCCACCAGGTTGGTTACCGTGTAGTACGCTGTTCTTTGCAATTCAATTGGATCCAATTATTAGTATCCCCCCTTCTCTCTTCAACACCTATGGGTTGATGGATATATGTGGTTTGATTCGACGTGCAGTGAATAACAGGTGAACGAACGGGTACCTGGAGCTCGGCATCGTCCAGGGCTGGACCAGGCGGCTGGGCCTGCAGTACTGCGTGCATTGGGCCATGCGTAACAGATCTCCGTTCGTGTGGTCTTGTCATCGTCGCGGGCTTCTGAAAGCATACATGCATACGTCGTACACGGGATACGACCGTATGCAGCACTGGTATGTACTAGTTCACTGTGTGATGCGAGGGAGCGTTCCAGTAGGCGCGCCAGTGTTGGCTAGACGTTAATGCAGGATTGCTTTTCGATTCAAGTGATTCGACACAACTTATTTAAGCTGTGTTTTTTTTCCCGTCCTTTTTTTTATCCTTTGCTTCTTCTATTTATGCCTGAATTTAGATTACGCGAGATCAATATTTATTTCAGTTTAGGATGATAGATGAAACACCAATGAAAACTCTCTGCTCATTTACAGCCTTACAGAAGCTGATCAAGACACCAAATCTGAACATTTATCGAGGAAGATAACTTCATTAGTATAGCAGCCGAAAGCTTAGTGCCTGGTGGTGTAACCATGGGCAGTGATTGGAGCAGGATTTGGCACCATGGGCAGTGATCAATCACCTGATCTTAAATGTGCTTGAATGAGAACATGGATAATTTACATTTGTCTTCTTGAGGAAGACTGACCATCATCAAGACCGAGCAGTACACACCCATACAAATCCCAGTGCAGGGACCTCTGGTCCTCAAGCAACGATGCGTTACTGGGACCCATTCCTCATCATCCTCAGGAAGCTAACTAATGTTATTCGGGAGGGAGCACCTGTGCCAGGCCTCTTCTTAATCGTCGTTGTCTTCCACAGCTTTCCATCTCTTACAGTGGTAATGGTTGTAGATGTAACGTTATAGAACTGCATAAACACGAGTGATTAAAACTGTGAAACTTTCAATCAACAAAAATAAGTTCACCCCGTGAAGAACTGATGAATTTTGTGCAGCTTGAGAAAATATTTACCTCGCACACACCATGCAGAAGCAACCTCTGAAATGGGTCCTGGACATTCAGCACAAGCACATCTTTGTCATTGTTATCTTCAATGAAGGCCCTGACTCGTTCCTGCAAAAGTGGAAAGCAAATTTTGCAACATCAAGCAAGTTGAGGTAACCATCAAATCATACTACATAACAAACTGTGGCAAAGTAGTACTTCTTAAGTACGTGGTACAAACCAAATGCGATTGAACAAACTCTAATTGGTTAACTAGACTTGCATTCGCATAGCATATGATGTGTTATGTATATATCAAAAGTTTTTCATAATTAAATTAAATTTCAATAGAGAGTAACAGAAACATACTAGCTTTGTTCTGTTTTCGGCTGAAGTGAGAGCAGAAGAAGTGAAGAACCGCTTCCAAGTTCAAATTAATTAAGATATGGTACAGATTGCAACCCCCAATTAAAGAGGCAGGCCAACAGAATATAGGACAAACCCAAAAGGGTCCTAAGCCACCCCAGCTTTATAGTAAACGAAGTCATGTCTTGCAAAAGTTAGAACCCAGACTCTCGGTGTCAGCCATGTGTGTAAGAATATTCACATATCAAATAGAAACTGTATTATAATTAATTATCAAGGATTAATTTTCGTGTTTCCACTTGCAGACAGCCATAGTATAATTGTGTGGCGGGGCTTGGTCATGATATGGTTTGTGGTTAGATAATTTCTTAAAATGAGTTATACTGCTTAATAAAAAATCTTTGGAGTTGAAGAATGTTGGAAGAGAACAAACCAGTAGAGGAAAAGATACACACTACAATCTCCCATTCCAACCAAAAGATCTCTAAGAAATTCCTAAACAGCACAAATTGTTTAAGAACATATTTTTCTGTTTTTAGGGTGTTATGCTAAACTGTTATGTTCTAATCATTACTCCTACTCCATGCCCATGAACAGTATGTAATTATTCACTAGCATCAAATAAGTAGCATAGACGATAACAGGATTATGTTGTTGGTTTCTTATTATATAAAAAAGATAAAAAGAAACAATCAAAATGCATTCATTTTTTTTACATGTGACCTTTCAAAATTACAAATCAAATGTGGTTTGCCAAATGAAGAACTACAATATGGGGCTCAGTAGAACAAGTGTAATAAGCATTTTGACAAACAAAAAAAAGAATGAATTTGGTATAGGAAAAGGTAGAATAAAAATAAAGAAGACCGTACTTCATATATTTCGAGCAGTTCAGGAAGGAAATTTTTCTTTATTGCATCTCTGGTTTGGCGATCTATACGACGCCAAGCATTCAGCGCAATCGATTCATCTTGATCCACATGATTTTTCTGTTTTCCTGATGATTGCTTCATCTGTTGCATCAATCTTGCCTACAAATGAAAAAAAAAAGGCTAAGTATAATGGATGTACAGACAAATGCATGTAATGATGCACACATCTTATTTCTCGTTGCACATTTGGTTTTTATATATTGTGATTTAAAATATGGACAACACATGGCAGAAAGACGCGCTAGCATACCTCAACATCCATGTCAATGCTCCTGAAGGCATCCCATTCACCAACACTTGTCCTGCAAAATGCTGATAGGGGCACTTCATCACCTACAAACAGAGAACAAGGATGTGTATGGCATAAAGGTTGATGCTCCAACCATAATAACGCATAGACAAAACCGAGCCCACATCTATGGGCTATGGTAATATGGTGCCTTATGTTGAATCACAGCACAATTTAAATGGGTAACTCCACTTGAACAATTAATTGAAGCAAAACATATGATATATTGAGAAATAGGGCAGTATAGAATATTCACTCAAATCCATAATTATCAGATAATGAAGCAATACCTGTCAAAGTAAACATGAGAGTTCTGTGAATGTCAAGCAAAAATGTTTCTTTTTCTTGATGTCATCACAATCTAAAGTACTTATTGTTAGTGTACATGGGCACATGCCACCTCAACGAAACATATAAATGGAACAATGTAATGCACTTATTATATATACAAGTAGGCATGAAACAGCAAGCTCTACAGGTAGGTCAAACCATGTTAAAAAAATTGAGCAGCAATGGAATTTACCCCAAACTCTACAGGTAGGTCAAACCATGTTTTAAAAAAATGAGCAGCAATGGAATTTACCCCATGGTGGAGGAGCAAAGAGGCCTTTGATTTCTTCAACATGAAGACGAGGAACAAGTTCAATGAGCAAGCGATCATTCAACCATCTACAAGATCTCCGGTTACTGACCTGTGTAACATCGTGAATTATCAACCTGCAGATTCCTCATACACAAGGTAACATGATTTATATTACATGAGTAATGCTCACATTGAACCTCATTCTCATGGCACATTCAAGTCAAAATTTCTAACTTTTGCCTGAACTAGGAGTTTTAAAAAAAGGACTCTTTTTTTCATATTCCAGTTACCTTTCGAAAAAAATTGCGCTCCAGTTTTTCACAAGAATCGCAATATAGTTTTATTTAATCGTACGGAAAATCAGTCGTAAAGGGCACAAGGTATTCATGGTGGGGTTGCTCACCCTGGCGGCCATATCCTCGAGGGCCTCAATCTTCCTCTCGATCATCTGTCCCCGCGACTTTGCGCCATCGCCTGCGAACAAAAATCGAAAGTTTAGGTAAAATTCACCGCACCAGGCTATTACGGAACCAAGAACCTCCGCGGTAAAGAGGTCACAACCTTTGGCGGAATCGAACAGGGAGGCGTAGAACTCCTCCTCCCTCCGTAGCAGATCGGCGTCCGCCATGCCCGATTCCTCCGCCCAAGTCGCGCCTCCTCCTCTGCCTGCCTCGAAGCGCTGCAGCGATCGAGTATTGGAGGCAGTGATGGGTTGGTATCCGCTTTTGCTTCGGCTGCGTCTCCTTGCGGTGTTGTGTTCTAGGGTTATAGATTGGGATTGGGGAATCGTGTTCGTGTCGTGATTCGGCTTCGAGAGAGGCAGGGTTATAGATTGGGATTGGGGAATCGTGTTCGTGATTCGGCTTCGAGAGAGGCAGGCGGGATTGGGCGAGGCACGTGTGGCGCGCGCAGGTATCTCAATGAAAATAGGACCCACCGTCAGGTGGGTCCCACGTGTAAGTGGCTCAGATGCGAGGGAAATCTAGGTACATTGAGGGCCAGGAAAGAGAGGATATGCCGTTCCGTTGGTGCTGGATCTCGGAACCAGAAGCAGTTGTTGCCCGCGCACGATGAGTAGGGTGGATAATCGGATTTTTCGTCTCACTGGTTTGTTTTTCTTTTTGTTTCTATTTTTTTTGTTTTTGAGATGTCGAATTGCAATTAAAAAAATATAGTTTTGCAAGACTGAATGTCAAGTTAGAGTGTCCAAGTTAGTCAAGTGTTGCTTTGCTATAGAAAATTCAAATTTCGCCATCGTGGTTATAAGACAGCGTTCAATTTGTCGTGCCGTGCATTGCGACTTACGATCGATTGTCGTGCCGTGCATTGCGACTTACGATCGATTGAGTGATTTCTCACTATATGTCTGTTTGATAGATGAGTAATTTTAATGGATAAGATGAATTTATTTACGATAGATGCTATGGTGTGTAAGTTTAGTGGTAAGATAGATTTGTTATGATCCGATGACATGGCGAATAATTTTACTGAAGTGTGGTGTCAACCACCAATGACTAATACTAGAGTCTTTTTCATAGTAGAGATAGGAGGTAATTTACTCCTAGGGGTTGTTCTCTTGAGCTCATTTATCTTATCTACTTATCTCCAAATCGAAACTCCAAACGCTCTGACTTTTGAACTCCATTTTTTTCTATCATAAACAAGCTAAACAAAGGGGACCAGTCTTTCCCATCTACCTCGGAAAGCTATCTAAGTTCAGCTTATATCTTCTTATTTGTTTATAAACTGAACTGTTAGAGCTTCCCGAAGCGGCTTGGCGAGTTCAGTTGTTTGACTTTCTTTTTAGAGCTATTGAACACACATTCGAGACAAAAAAAAATGAACCGAAAACACCAAAGCGTTTGCGTTTTCAAAACTAGAGATAAACAAGTAAGCAAATAAGTCATAAAGAACATGCCCATTAGGGCACAGTTGGGACCCAGTTTTACTAAATCGAACCCCTCTGTGTTAATAGTATAGGACCAATACTCATACCCACAATAAAACAAAGATGAAGTACCAATATCATTGCTGACTTAACTAATAAAGTAAATCAAAGTGCGGTCAAGCCACTTATTATAATAATACATAATAACAAGTTCTGACTAATGCAAATAGAAAGCAAATAAATATAGTGCATTCATGGTTGTAATGGTACTCCTGATCTACTCGTGGAATAAACAACTATAAATGAAAGTCAGGGTTAGCACGCGAATGCTAACAAGTCTTTCCTAAGAAGGGCTTAGTTAAAGCTCATCCTAAGAAAGGCAATGATTTATTTGCATAAAAGCATTTAAGAAATAAATAAATAAATAAATAATTCATATGATTAACTTTAAGGAGAACATTGACATAGCAAAATTCTCAATCTCAATGTCTCATTGTCTCATCTCATTCTCATCATAGTTCTCATCTTGTTCTCATTCATCATATATATAGATCATCTAGCAGCGGCACACAGTTGGATAAACTTTACCCAAGTCAAATTAATTAAGAAGTGTAGCTACGATATGAAAAACACCAAGATACTCATAACCGGGAGCACGACCATTCGAATGGGTTTACCTCTTACGTTTTTTCTGCAAAAAATGATACTCTCCTGTCAAAGAGCACCATAACAAAACCTATTAGAAGACTAATCCCGAACTTACCACGATCATACTTGGTATTCACACAGGTACCCAGAACTCCTTTTGGGCACCATACAGCGATTATGCATCCCTTGGAACCCACTTATAGTGCAAGTATGGTGACAATCTATGACATACCAAAATTTTTGCCTATTTTTAGCATGATTTTTTTTTTGCGAAAAGTCATAATTAAGTTTCTACCATTATTCCCCAACTTTTTAGAATTTTCCAAATTAATCCCCTATTTATTCCCTAAAAGAAAGAACCATATCTTCATTATTCCAAAATCATCCATCACATAAAATAACAAATTTTATTCCATATTTGGATTCTCCTTATGTTTCTGGATTTTTAGAAATTTATTTCATATTTTTCTGAGCCTTATAGAATTTTCTATGAATTTTCAAAGCTCTAAACAATTTCTAGAAAATCATTTCCTATTTAAATCTAAACTTTTCTTTTTCGGAAAATTCGAAGTACGCTTTCCTTTAAGGTAATACGTCTCCACTGAATCCCGCCTCCGACCCTTTCTCTCTGACCGGTGGACCCCACCCGTCGGTCTCTGTACTCGATCCAACGGCGCCCCCAAATCCGGCCCTGAATCCAACGACGCCCCCTGCTTCACCTTCCTCCTGGTGCGCCGCCCTTGTTCAACCTACCAGCGCCACCGTGGCCCGCTGGAATTCCACGCCACTGCCACGTCCAGCCGTCCCTGCCCCTGTTTTGCCCTCACTAGAAAGTTTTCCATGTCGCTGACCTCATCCGCCACATCCCCTCCCCTATCCCCTCCCAGCGGCTCGCCAATTCCTCGCCGCCATCTCGTGCCACCGTCACCGCCATAAGCTTGCATTATTGTGCCCACCATTACATCTCGAGCCTATAAAAGGCCCCTCCCGGAGCCACTATGACCCAAGCCCTCGCCTCCGCCCTCCATTCCTCCCCTACTCCACCATATCGCTGTCGTGCCCCGTTTCTTCCCCAACTCCGATGAACTCCCTCGCCGTAGTTCCAATCCTTCCCCAACCACAATCCCAACATCAAAAGGCCTCCACCTGCTGCCGCGAAGCTCGTGAAGCCACCCCCAAGCACTAACGACCACCGAAGCTAACTCGCCGGCGTGACCCGACTGCACCGCCACCTCAACCTCGCTGCCCAGCCACCTCGGACCACCTTGAACTCACCCAAGAACTCCTTGAGGTACCCCTTGCTCCCAATTCTATTTTTCCAACACTAATTGCTCATGCGGTAGCCCATCACTGTGTAGTTGTCCCTCCGCCCCCATTTTTCCTTTCTCTCTCTCTCCTCACACGCCCTACTAACCCTACCTGTCAGCCACCCAGAGCAACCCACGCGTGCGCCCTCTCTCTTGTTGCGCATTGGGTCCCGCTCGTTAGTCAACGTGCCACTTAATAGGCCGGCCCAGTACTGTGAACTCAGTAAAATAGCCATTTATTTTCTATTTCCATTAGAGATTTCACATTTTATTTAAAATATCAAAATCCTTCTAAAAATTCTACAAAAATTCTCAAAAATCTAAAATGAGATGAACAATTTTATAAAAAAATAAAATCTTGCATTTTAAAATAAAGTAATCCAAATAATATCTCTCTAATTCCTATTTGAATATTTATTGGAATTTCTTTTCTCTTTTTCTGTAATTGGGCGTATAGACAACGAACTGATCGCCTCCGAATCCTTTGAATAAGAATATCCGGAAAATATTTTGAGCTTGACCCGACTATCGCAGAAGATAGGTTTTCCTATCCTTGAAGCATATTGAATTCTTAAATTTCTTTATTTACTTATTTATTGCATTAATTTCTTGTTATTTATTTTGAAGTACCTTTTATTTGAATTATTGTATTTGCCATTTTATGTAGAATAGTTAATCCAAACCCCATAACCAAAAGCCCACCAAAAAATAAATAAATTTAACAATACCCTAGTATAAGAAAAACTAGATATATGAATATTTCAACAGGTAGGATAAATATCATCTTGTCATATGAGAAGACATTGTGATATAGAGGAGATCGTAAAAAATGAAAAGTATAGGCATGAATTACCAGAATGGTAATTGCATAGGCAAGGTATTGCCTTAGTGTTTTTGCAATACTGAGCATTTAGGATGTTAGCCGAGTAGTCACCGGTAATGATTGTGCGGAGGCCAGGCATTTACCAGGTACTGGAATATTGGGCCAAGTGATTCACATGTTACTGGCTGTATCTGTGCGGAGGCCAATATCACCCGGATTTTTCCTCAATGTTTGTGCCTTGTGTTATCGGCCATTTTAGGGAAACATTGCAAAACTTGGACTATTCTAAATAGAAATGACATAAATACCACACATCCGTATTATAGGCCATTTTAGGGAAAAGCCGAGCAAGTTCTGCACAGCTGATAATAAAATCATTAATGAAGCTTACTTTAGGTATATGAAGTTATGTCAAACTGGGTGATGTCTATTCTATTCAAATAAATCCATGCACTTCAAGAAAGGATAATGTTTGTCAGATGAGTTAAGGATGGAGAAAAGAGATAGTAATTTACAAACTTATTTAAATGTTTTAGAAAATAATTTTGAAATGTAGATACTAATTATTCAAATATTGCATTCTATACCAAGTTAAATTACAGCCTTACCCTTCTTTGAAATATTTTGCATATAATTAATATTTCATTTCTTATGGAAACCTGCAAGTACTGTTGACGTACTTACCCGCTGTGTGGGAACTGTTCATCTAAATGAACAGATCCCTATTCCGCTGCAGATCCCAACTTTGATTTTTCAACAGAGAATATGGAACTCTTCGGCTTAGAATACTAGATATTTCTTAAACTCATAAAATATAAAGTGGTCTGTATAATACCATAATTTTGGTATTGTAAATGTACATTGATCATAGTTAAATAACATGGTAAAGTTGATGTACTGATTCTGGATCAATGTTTATAATACTAGAGGAGAACAATTTTCAATAATATGTATTGGAAATTGGTCCCTCACAGAATCCTAACATTATTTTTCCTCTAGATTAAGACACGTCCCATACCGGGCTTGTGGTCGCACAATAAATTCTAAGTTAATCCATCACGATCATCATTCCTTAAGAACCAGAGCATTGACTCGGGCCACCCGCTCTGAGTCAAATATTAGTGGGTCAAATTTTATTTAAAGAATGAATAGACCCACCATAAACCCTAAGTTCTCCATTCTCATACTTAGTTATCTCATAATTGGGTTCTTTAGTGATGATCATAGGAGTGGATCACTTATCGAAACTATCTAAGCAATGCTAAGCCATCTAATTCATGAAAAATAGTAGGAAATTATACAATAATATTATCCTAAGATGTTTCATGACAATGGATGCATACCATATAAATAGACGACATGCACTAGAAATTTCTGCGACAATATACGCATAACTTAGAAAATTGCAGTTTTAGCTAAATCTAGAAATCAAGATTCTAGGGAAAGACTTGTCTTCCTAATCTTTTGGAACTTGTTGGATGTTGGTGGCGTCGAGGTACTTTCCTCCGTCGTCCTCGCGATTTAGCACATGCAAAATGATAAAACAACAAATAATAGAATCAACAAATAAATCAAAAAACTACAAAAAAAAATTACAGTAAGTAGATATGAATTTTCTGGATTTTCAGAAACTGGAATCGCTGGATTTGGAGTTAGAACAAATCTATGGCGAAAACATGAAGGAGCACTATTGATTAGAAATCTCAAAAATTGCAAAACTGCACTGTAGTAGTAGGCTGGCGTTGTAGCTTGTGGGCTTCTCCACCGATGGATAAGAGAGGAGCAGCTGAGAGAGAGCAAGAGAGAGAGAAAGAAGATCGGGAGATAGAAAGAGAGAGAGAAAGGGATAGGAGAGGGGCGGCAGGTAGGAGAGACGCTGGCAGCGGGGTGCTGTGGTGACGGTGGGAGAGGAGGCGGCGGCGCATACGACAAGTGGTAGAAGGCGGCGCGGCACACGGAGCGCTGGAGTCGCATTGCGGTAATGCAAGGGCGGCGGTGCTGCCTAAGGGTAGCAGCGATGTAGCCTAGGGGTGGCAGCGAGGGCGAGACGACCTATGAGAATGGTCGGGGCGATGGTGGCCTATGCGGCTGCACCCAGGAGGAGGTGGCAGCATGCGAACAGCTCGACTAGGACAAGGTCGGCTAGGCTGCAGCGGTGTGGTCCCATGGCTAACACGACGGGTCCTAGCGGTAGCTAGAGCGGTGAGGTGGCGGCGACCGGAGGGGTGAAGTAGACGGCGAGCGGTGCGAGGTGCGTCGGCGGGCACTCGCATGGCCGGGATCGTCCTGGCGCCACGGCATGGTGCCACCGTGCCTTCGTGTCGTCGTCCAAAATGATTACACCAAAGGTGACCAAGGTGGCTCAGCCTAGGGTTCCGCAGCGGGGAGGCTACCACAGCTTCGGCGTCTTCATGGTGACGACAGCAGTGATGATTCCTTCGACAACGGTGATGACTTCAGTAACAGATGGTGACGGCGACGACGACGGCTTCAACTTGTGCTAGACAATGGATTAATAGATGGGTCTGGAATAATCGTTGATTTATGTAGATGTTGCTTGGAGATCGAATAGGATTAGGGGAGGATACAGGCTTAGAGGAGGAGTAGGAGAAGGGGTCGGCTTGGGCCAGTTTGATCGAGAGAGAGCCGAGCAAGGGATCGACAGGGTTGACTAGCCCAGCCCAGGCGAGAAGGGGGTCGGTGTGGCAGGCTGTAGTGTAACATCCCCATTTTCAAAAATCTTAAAACTGCATAATCATAGCATGTAGTGAGAGGCACCACAAAAAGAAAATCATCAAAATCAAAAATTATTTTTGAAATGTGTATGCTACTATATTTAATTTTCCTAAAAACCTATTTAAGAGCTTATCTTTTGCAATATTAATTTCAAAAATGTTTAATTGCTAAAAACCTACTTTAGCAATTTATAGATTGATAATTTCATTGAGTTAGGAAACTGCAAAATTTAAAACCAAATAGGTAATCGAAATTAAATTAATTAAATTAGGCAAACATCTATTTTTATTATTAATTAATAATTAAAGCCCTACCCCTAGCTTTCTCTCTTTTCCTTCTCCCTATGACGAGAAGGTCCCACTTGTCATTCCTTCCCAAGTGGAAATTTCCCCTTTTTGGCCCTTCCCTTTTTAGGGCTTTCCCTAAATGCCCCCTCTCCTAATCCACTTAATTCTCCCCATTCTCTCCCATCTCTGGTTTTTTCTCTCGAACAACCCGAGACTCTCTCTCACTGCCTCACCTCCACTCTTCTTTAATCTCACCGGTGAGTCCCTCTCCGGCCGATCGCCGCTGCCACCTTCCCCCTCTCACCCCGTAGTCCCGTTTTTTTCCAGGTTTCCGCCGTCGCCGCCACTGGAGCTCGCCGTGCGTCATCGTCACTGTCGAAACACTTCGCGCGACCGTCGAAGCTTCTCTCTCGGTGAGCACTTCCCCTTTTCCGCCTACCTCCTCCTAGAGCATCTAGGAGTCTTCCCCAGTCGCCGCCGCCGCTCCTTCCTCATGGGGCCGGCCGGTCTTGTCTTCCTCTCTCTGCCCGCCTCGTAGTGTCGCCATGCCAAATTTGAGCCATTTCGCTCCCATGCCGTTGCCGTTTCATGCTTCCGCCTCCTCTTCCTTGCTGACCTCGCCGCCGTTAATGGGACTCTGAGCCTTGCCACTTTCCGCCATCCCAAGCGCCATTGAGCTCATGCGGGTCACCCTCGTTGCCTGACCCCATCCCGGGCCACCCCTTACTCTCCTCCCTCTTCCCCCCTTCCTCCCCACCGGGATCCACCGCCCGAAACTACCTCCCTACTCTTCCCTTGGGTCACCGACAATGGGCCCTTTGTCGATCGGCAGAGTGGCTAACAATGGCCCGCCGTCGGCTCCTTCCCGTGGTAGGCAGCGCTCGGTGGCCGCCCGCCCGTCCGCCGCGTGAGGCCGCGCTATCTTGGGTGGGCCGCCTCATCGTTCGCCGCGTGAGCATGACGCTATCATCTCGCGGACGCGACAGCAGATGAGATCGGATTAACGGCGTCCAAGCGTGGTAACGGCACCACCAGGCCACCACGTGCCCAATCGCCGCCATTAGGCCGAACCAAGCCAGCCGCCCACCCACCTTTCTCTATTTTCCAAAATTAATTTTAGATAGAAAATTTTGTAAATTGTATATCTTTAAAAATATATATCCAAAATTAGTGAAATAAATTTCTAAAACTCATAACAATATGAACTTTTATGTAAAAATATAATTTTCATAGTTTAATGCATGATTTAGTTTTATAAATGCAAGAACATATGTTAAATAAATCTTAATTAATTATGATAAGTAAAAATAAATTGATAATTTATAAAATTGTTAAATAAAATAAAATAAACATTTATTTTAGGAAATTACTTTATTTTCTACATTTCCCAATTAAAAAGAAGTATTTTTGCTACATATGTATATTAGTTAAATTCCATGTGAAGTAGGATTTCTAAAATTTATAAAAAGAAGTAAAATAAAATTTACACAAATTTTAAATTAAAATACCACTATCACATTTATGCATATTCATTTGCATGCATAATTTTATTTTATTCGTTATTTTAATGTGTGTTGTTTTTCATCGTTAGACTCGATCGGATCCGTGTCCGAACACGACGATCAAGCCGGGCAGGAATACAACTACAACCAAGGCAAGTCACTGTTGACACCATCGCCAAAACTATCAGTTGATCATTTTGTCACCTAGATTCTGAAATGCTTTATTAGCACTGTTAAATTGCACTGCTATGTTAACCTAAGCTGTTATTTTGGTAGGGTGTAGTTTAAAATCCTAGTCCACTCTATTTAATGTCATCTAATCATATCCTTGGTAACCCTAGATTATCAATTGCTTAATTAATGACCAACTTCTATGACTAGAATTTAATCATGCTTAGCCTTACTGTTAGTACTTATTGATTTACTTATGATGATTCACATTGAAATCTCTGTTACCAAAATTCATTGAATAACAGTAGTGTGTGCTACTGTTGGGAAAACTGTTTAGCAGGTAGCGAGTATGCTACCAGGGTTTGAAAAGCAAAATGCTTTGAAAATTTGATTGGGGTGGATGGTTGTCTGGCTGGTGCAGCAAACACGAGATTTGGGTTTAGTGTGGGAACTACCCCAGTCCCTAATGACCGATACCTTGTGGTTGTCAAGACTAAGTACAACAGTGCGACCATTGAGTACCTGTATGGCAGGCCCTGGTTGAGTACCCTTCGGACTCTTAGTCAGGCATTCATAGTGGAATAGGGAGTGGGCACCTGGATATGTCCATAGAACAGAACCTTCCTTGGTGGTTGGGAGTGGGTATCCAGGTGTGTCCATAGAACAGAACCTATCGGCACAAGAGGGGCACTGGTATAGAAACCTTAGTGGGAATGCCGGACTAAGGGAAGGTCGTGGTGAAAGACCTTGTGGTGTCCACTTCCTTGGGTGATTCCTAGGAAGCCACCTACTCATGGGAAAAGCGTACAACCTCTGCAGAGTGTAAAACTATCTAGATAGCCGTGCCCACAGTTAAGGGCGGACGACGGTGGCGTGATCACAATGGTAGTTTTCTCCCCTCTGTTTCTAAATAGTTTTTAAGAGAAAACCGGCAGGTGCCGTGTTTTGTTTTGGGAGCCTGTGGCAGGAAGCCGTGAAGAAAGGATTTCTCGATGAAACCACGGTGGGTGCCGTGAGATAGCCAGGTTTAGGCAGAAACCGGTGGGTGCCGGAGTTTGAAAAGATTATTAAATTATTTTTGATAAAAACTGATCTCTTTCCTAAATTGCCTTCCCAAACCTTAGGCAAACTTTTACCAAACTGGCTTTCCGCAAACATACTCCTAACCCCTCCTTGTCTAAACCATGCATATTCATATGTCAATTGACTTGCGAGTATTTACACCAATACTCACCCTCGCACTGTGTCGCGAGGCTGCGCAATCCAACGCGCAGGTTCGGAGTTTCATTGCAACCCCGAGGATGGTGATTCGGAGGCCTACAACTTCACCGAGGGAGTCCAGGACGAAGAATTTACCGACGCCTAGGGTTGCGTTCCTCCGGCTCTGCCTGTGGGGAAACATTTTGGTTTTCATCAAGTTTTATGGATGAATTTTGAGGCCTTAGTTGCCTATGTAAAAACTTCCGCTTTTGTGAGGCTGTCGAGCCAAACTAATGTAACCACGCTATGTGGCGTACTCTGATGTAAATGTATGTAAATTAATCATCAAGGTTGTGATCCAAGTTCTGTATCTGTGTGTGCTAGCTACTGATTCAGGGACTAGCACAGGTAAGGCACATGTGGGACCTTCCCTCCGCCAGGGGGGGTCCCGACATGTAGGCCAGAGGAGCAATGGGAAAGAAGAAAAAATAGGAAGAAGAAAAGGAAAGGGATAAAGGAAAATAAAACTAGAATTTTGAAAGTGATTAAAGTAGTTTGGATTCGAACCGGAAATTTTATTAATGAAATTTTCGTGATGTCACAAACTCCTAGTGGATTGTTTCCATAAGTTATTTGTAAATATGCCACGTCATATAGAAACAGCTAGAGATACAACCCTCACAATGTATTGTATCTAGTAATTAATTTGTTCATTTTCTTTTTTTATTTGTAAGCCATATAGAAACGACCTAACACTCCTAATGGGGATTTATTGTTGTTTCATTCCCTTATTTTTAGGATAGATTTCGTCTCTTATATAAAAAACAACCCTGCTCTCTATCCTCGCTAACTACCATCCACCTCAGCAATTCGTCCTATGTGGCAGCTATAGAAACGGCTAACGTCGTTGCGTTGGGAGTGCCCTTAATCCTTGGTCCAAAACCAGACCAAAACTAGATTTTGTTTTTCAATACTTTGGTTATTGCATCATAAAGTCAAATTTGCACCGACCAAAAGCCACCAGCGTGGATGGTGAAAATGAAAACTAAGGCAATGTTCAGCATGGCTTATGGCTGAGGCCTAAGAGGCTTATGACTGAGCTTATGAGGCTTGGTTGTGGCTACTGAAAGAGCATCAAATACCAATTGTTTATATGCGCTATAGTCGTTCGCCCTTATGCGCCCCATGACCTTGCCATGGCTGCCGATCATATCCTTCACCCCTGATTTTACCATCCAAACTTGCAACCCGTCCTCATTTAGGTCATAGTAGCCAGATCCACACACTCTTCATCGTCGCCAGCCGTTCGTCATCGGAGCCGTCCCCACGGCACGCATCTGCTACCCGCCGTCTCGGATCCATCGAATCCATCCTAACCGCGGGGCTGGTGACGGATGAAACCCAGATCCGATGCGCGATAAATCCTCCTCAAGCTTCAAAACCTGTAGCTTCAACTCTACTCCCCCTCACCCTCCCCCTGTGCCAGTGAGGCCTAGTCGTCCAGTGTCGTTGCTGGACTAACTGAAGGCGTTGGGGTCCCCGAAGGCAAAGGGGCCCTAACACCGTTGACATTCTCGGGCTGTCAGTGCGTCCCTTCCGTAGCCCCACCGGTACCATGGCAGCTGACTTGGAGCCCACCCCGCTGTACTGGCAAGTGCCCTACTTCATAGAGAGATTTCAAGCGGAAGGTATGCTTTCCTTTTGGTTTGCCTCGATAGAATGTACTTGGCTTGGGTACAGCCGGTGTTTTTCATGTTAGTGCTGCTTGATGTCGGACCATGATGGAACAGATAGGATGGAAGAGACACCAGAGCTGACACAGTCATTCTTAGAATTTTTGGACGAGGAGATCAAAGACAGCAACATACCAAAATCCACGCTGAATAAGGAGGGATATGAACATTTGGCGAAGAAAATGTGGCAAAGACACAGGATTGTGGTAACCAAGAAGCAACTAAAAAAATCATTAGGAACACCTCAAGTCAAAGTACAAGATCGAGGACACTCTGCTAAATAGGTGTACAGGACTTGGCATTGATCCAGTAATCGGTTGCATTAGAGCTAGCAAATGGGCACATAAAGGTACTATCACTCTCTACAATTCCATGTTCGATTGCCCTCCTTTCAGATTTCTGTCCATGTAACACGCTGCCAAACTCTAACGCAGGTTGTTCCTGGCTCATCAAAGTTCAAGAAAGAGCCGCTACAAAATCGAGAGTTGATGCGGAAGATTTTTCGCACAAGTTATTGCCAGCAATGCGACTGCACAAGTTCTGGGGAAAGAACATGTTGTGCAGCAACCATTTGAGACCAACGACAATGAACTAGATAAGGGTAACATCCCCACTCTAACCCAATAGGCGACACTTAGATTTCAAGGTGGCAACTCTTCCAACAGACCTAATTAGGGGGCCTAGTTCTTCTGATAAGCGCAAGAATAAAAAATCGTCGATGGATGAGATGTGTCGGTCAGTGGCTGGTTTCTTCCACATGAGGTCGTAGGGGTCTTCAGAGCAGCAACAATGGTGGAGGATGGAAAAAAAATGGTATGGCAAAGTTTATAAGTAGATTAAATAATGTCATAAATATCAAAGCAAAGCAATCCATACATTAGTAAGAGAATATGATGCTAAAAGAGAACAAAAATGGTATCAAGTATAAAAGATACAAGCGAAGGTAAAAGACGTACCATTAAAGTACTAATTGCGTCTAGGAGGCCGAGGAAATTGCATTTGCTGAGTTTTCATCTTTTGAAAATGCTTCTTGATCTCATCAAGACGAAGTCCTTTGAATATGTCTCGTTCGATATAACACATCATTATATCATTTAGCCAATCATTGGATATTTTGCTACAGTGGCGTCGATGCATTATTGGCTCGTCGCGTGGAGGAGTCATCGTGTCGGCCCTCTGCCATCAGGATGCATCGTCGCCTGTACAGGAGATGAACAAGCGACTCGCGTGCTGTGGTCGCGTACTCGTGTTGAGTTCATTCGGTGCTAGGCTAGTAGCAACTGCTTGTCAGCCTTTTCTACTCCCGGCTCCTCCCCTGAGCAGCAGCATGTAATGGAGGCCACTACTGTGGATCAAGAGTACGATAGTTACATGGCCATTGTTAGGGGTGATGGTCACGAGGAAATATCTATGATTTTCCAGTACACTTGTCGACTACTTCGCTCTGCTGACAACAGAAATTAGTTCAGAAAATTCACAAGTCCAAATGGTCGCCTCATGTGGATAACGATGGAAGGACCGTGTCAATTGGCATTTATGGGTTAGGGTCGAAGGACATGTTTGTTCCATCTATTTAGCTACGCTAATTGCCATTGTTCTTAGTCGTGTACCATTTATTTGTTTTTGTTCCATTTGTTGTGGATTTTTGTTGTCGAGGAGTGCATGTTGCTGCATTGTGCTATAATTTGTTTTAAAGAACCTACAACTGTAATGTTATAAGTTGTAAGAACAGGTCACTTGTTTTTATGCTGTGTCAGTCCATTCAATGTACTTCTCACTTTTGCAGTTGTTTCCAAAAGGAAAGGTCAAGCACTTGCTGCTGAACAAGGTCGGGTGAGCTCATGATACATGTAGTCATTGTACCAATGATGCCAGCGACATGTGTTTGCTAACCTTTATTGTATTGTACAGATGGGTGAATCTGATGATAACGTGGATGTCATGGTCACTTTTGCCATGGCTTTGGTTCTTCATGCCTAGGGTAGCATGTGGTGTGTGCCTTGAGCCCCTCGGCAGCTCAAGTACAATGGGTGATGAACCAGCTGTAGGATGAGACGCGGTGCAAGAATATGTGTCGGATGCGCAGGTCCGTATTTCATAGCCTACACAACGAATTTGTCACATCTTACGGGTTGTATGCGACTACTGATGTCAGTACGTTTAAGACACTAGGGATATTCTTGTGGATATGTGGGCATGTGCAACCTGCTAGGAATGCAGCAACGTAGTTTGAAATCACGGGGGGTATAGTTCAAAATTTCTTCCATGCAGTGTTGAATTGTGTGTATAAGTTTTCAAAAAAAAAACTCTTACATCCAAGACCTCACATATTGCACACTACACATCCCAAGTTACTCGAGGGAAGGTTCTACCCTCATTTCTAGGGATGTGTTGGGGCAATAGATGGAACACACATGAAAATAACGGTATCCCCCACTACAAAGCCGACCTATGTCAATGGGAAAGGATGGACAAGTTTTAATGTGTTGGTAGCATGTGACTTTGATTGCTTGTTCATTTTTGTTAACTTTGGTTGGGCGGGGTCAGCACATGACAATGATGTCCTGCGGGATACCCTGCTCAGGTTTAAGGAGTTCTTCCCCTACCCCCTGGCGGTGAGTCCTAAGTGTTTCTGTACATTCTTTCCAAAATGGTTGCACATTGTGTAAGAGTTTCTGACATCTATCTCATCAATATGGGATATGCCAACAAACCATATTTCCTCGCCCCATACAAGGGGGTGAAGTACCACCATAGCGATAGGGGCAGGTATTAGCAGAGTCCATATGGAATGCGAGAAGCAACTAGCTTCCAGGTATAAGAAGTGCACATTGTTTTACCTGTAATGCATTCGTAATGATTTTCATATCATCATTTGCTGCATGTTTTAACATATTTGACCCAAATGATGCATTGCAATTGCTTGGCGACTGGTGTGTTCGGTGCGACTGGGTCAGTGTTAGAAGCTTTATGCATTCATCCGTTTGGAATAAGGGTTGTATTCCCTGTTCCATGCAGCTACCTGTTTCATTTTCTACTGCATGTTGGTAGCCTCCATCCTTGTTGGAAGTGCGCAGTTTGTACTAGAAGGTTGCGACTATGTATGACGCATTTTATGTGATGGGGTTCAAAATGGATTGCATATATGTTTTGCAATCCATTTTTTGCTGGTACTTGTGTTAACTCCATGCCATGAATTTCCTGGTATATTGATGCAAAACACGTTTGAAATACTGACGAATGTACTGCATTTCTGAGGTGGATTACTAGGCCCACTTATGATCCGTTGGAATGTGAATAAGTAATTATTGCCATTTGACCTACGGTTTCAATATATCAATGATATAATTTATGTTGGCCTCATTTATTGCTTCAATTGCACATGATCTGCTTATCCCCTCCAATGAGCTGCATTGAACATCTTCGCTGAATCAATAAGCGACAACCTAAGCCATAAAGCCTCACCTATAAGTCATCCTAAACAATGCCTAATTACATAATAATCATCCACCGTCATCTGGTTAGAGCAGCTATAGCTCAATGGTTTAGAAGCTAAACTTTAAAAAGTCGAAATGCTTAATTTGAATTTGGCTTTGAGAGCTTGAGAAACAGTTTTGAGATTTTTGAGAAGTGGTTTTGAAATTTTTAAAAATTGAATCAAGAAATCAAAACATTTGGCTTGAAGAAATGACTATAGGTCATAAGCTGTAAGCCGAAAAGAATAGTTGCAGGAACAAGATATGTAAATTGCAAAATGTCTACCTTCTAATCGTGCCTTATCTTAGTTACTCGACTTATCAAACAAATGCATTACTAGCAAGTAGCATAGGTATAATATGAACATAGGGTTTATACACATCATTCCTTTTTTTTTAGAGAGAGGGATTGCCCTTTTCAAACTACACACAACATCTTCCTCCACCATCTCGCTCGCCGCGATCTAGAGACGGTTGACAGAGGTTGACACCGCCAAAGACTATTCCTCCTGCCACTAGCCACAGAGGGTTTCCGTTGATGGAAAGCTAGAATACCCGTTGCCCCAGCTAAGTCGAGGTGATTGAAGGATAAATTGAGTGCATTGACACATTCTCTGGGCTATGCAGAGGAAAGCCACAGCTAGCGTTGCTACATGCGAGGACGTCGAGGGTGATGGTCCAGCACACAACTTCATCGCCACTAGCGCACAACTCGACAACACGGACACTGGATACAAAAGATGGGGTAGACAATAGGGCTGTGCACAGTTTTTCCAGACCGAAAAAACCACCCCGAAAAGACCAAACCGAACCGGTCAAACCGGTTTGACCGGTTTTTGGTATACGGGATGATTTAGAAAATGGGGAGGTTTGGTATCCCGTTTTTCTGGTAAAAACCGAGTATAAACCATGGTAAACCGCAAAAACCGAAGGCAACCAAATATCCTCCCAAGACCCAAGTCCCACCTGGCCTGCCTCCTGTGCCTTGTCCCCGCGGGCCGTGGCTCACCTGGTGTGTGCAGCTCAGGCGCTCACTTGCTCAGCTTGCTTGTTAAGTCTGAAAAGACTAATGTACAGTATGTACTCATATTTGTTGTTGTTTTAGAGGGTGTTCTTTTGGGCTTATCTAAAAGTCTAATCTGACTTATCTCGTAACTTCGAGAATTTCCCGAGGTGGCCTCGAGAGTCGGATGAACTTGATATTTAGGATTTAGGGAGCTTTTAGACACATCTACGAGATAAAAAAAAGGAATTCAAAAGGTAATAAAAAAAGTCAAATAAGTCAATATTAGTCAGATAAGTCATGAAATAAGTCAGATAAGACGTGGCTAATATTGACTTATCTGACTTTTTTTATTACTTTTTGATTCCTTTTTTATCTCGTAGGCGTATCTAAAAGCTCCCTAAATCTTAAAAATCAAGGTCATCCGACTCTCGAGACCACCTCGGGAAATTCTCGAAGTTATGAGATAAGTCAGATTAGACTTTAGATAAGCCCCAAAAAAACCCCATTAATGTTTTTGATGAATGTCAATTGATAATTGGTCATGGGTAATTAATTTGAGTACCCAAAAAGTGACAACCTGAATCAGTGAATCTGTACCCATACGAGTGTATGGTAAATTTGGTATTTACCGATACCGAACTGAAGTTTTAATTGGTAAATTTGGTACATCATTTCAAATACCGTATTTAAAAAAACCATATTTATATTTACCAATTAAATTGTATACACAACCCTAGTAGATAAAAGCTCACTCCCTTTATCCCAAAAGAAAGGCTCACCAAGCCTCCGACAATTCCATTCAGGCCTAGGCAGCACCAAGGTTGCCCATGCCGAGAGAGTCACTAAGGAAGCATCACTCTAACGGTCACCCAAGAATTGTCGTTGAGTAGAGCCCCAATCTCTGGCGCCGCACCTTGACCAGCGTAGCACTACCACCGCCTTCGCCAGAGGAGAAAAAAAGGCCACATCCACTGGTGAGGAAACCTTACAAACTACACCTACCCTAAAGGGCTACCACAAAACAGATTTCACGCGCGGCCAACCAACCACTCTCCTCCTCTAGCCTCCAGGGGGCCGGTCACCGAAGGCAAGGGGGAAACCAAACCATGCTGGAGAAGTAATACGTGGCACCGCTCTATTGCAGTGAGGGATGAAAGGGGGAAGGAGAGAGGGAGAGGGAGGAGGAGGGGCTCGGGACCCCTCCTCTCATCGTCGCACGAGGATCCCAGAGAGGGAGAGGGAGGGGTGGTGGCGGCGACGCTAGGGATTCTCATAGGGGCAGATGTGATGTGGGATTGCAAGGACAATGTGACGTGGGTGGGATCTGGGAGAGAGATTATACACATGAATCTGAACAATGGAAAATTTGAAGTTGCTGCCACTGGGATGTGCCGACGGCACAATCGTCCTATGGAATAGCAAAAATTGTGCTATACCATAGGGCATTTGCGGCATATCCACCAATGCTAGCTTCATAATTTTACCTTATTCCTCTTTGCATTGCTAGCACGGGCAAAGGTTCAAAGTATCATTTTTAATCGATAACCATGATAGCAATTTTGATGAAAAAATGCTAAAAAAAGTAAGTGAAAAACAAATCAAATTTTGAATATGAGGTTTAAACTTGTCCCTTTTTTCTTGAAAATAGATCAATTTTGATAAAATTGAAATTTGTCATTTTGTCAGTCATTTTGATAAAATCGATTGTACCTGCCTCGATAAAAAACCAATTGGTTTATTAAAAAACCAAGACGTTGACCCCACTCTTAGTAACCCTAATTCTTAATCTCTCTCGTCGCTTCATCAACCTCCCATCCCCTTCGTCGAGGTGACACTCGATTAGACCCACATGCTGCCACCGTGTGCCCTCCTCCTCCTCCTCAATGTGTGGCCGGACATGAAGCCGAGCGGAGAAGACGATGGTGGGGCCTATTATGGTGGTGCAACCTCCTCCTCTCTCCCGTCTTTTTTTTTTTGCATTTCCCAATTTCTAAGCTTGAGGCCAAAATCCGTATGAATAATTTGCCTTTTCAAATAAAACATTCATGTCGAACGCTCTAAACACAATACTACTATGTTTAAGATTTTTTTGTGGATTTTCCTGATTTTCTATTTGAAATTTAGTTCGCTTTCAAAACTCTATATGTACCTTACCCCCACACCATTGCCCATCACACTAGCATGTCATGGCCAGGGTCGACCTAACCTCCGTCGTCCCTGATAGGGAAGAGACAGCGACGACAGCCAACAAGCTAGTAGTGGAGGTATTTAGGTTGTCCTTGCAATGGTTGCTAGGAGTCTGAGGCAGCGGAGTGTAAATGCTAGGGGTGGCCAATGTTGGGTAGCAAGAAATGCTCGAAGCTCGCAAATTGCTTGAGCTCAAACCGAGCATGGACTCAAGCTCGCGAGCCTGACCTAGTCCAACACTAGCCCAAGACCTCCTAGCTCTTTCTTATCTCATTACTTCCCCAATGCCCACAAGTAGTTGACCACTAGCCCAGCACTTCCCCCACAACCACTAGCCCACCACTAGAGCCAACGGGTTCCTTGACCCTATTCCTCTTCTCCCATGATCGCATGCATCCTGTTGGGGAAAGTACGCGGCCCGTGTGGGATATAGCCCATTTACCCTTTTGGTCCAAGGAAGGACCCGCGCGAGCTTTGTAGGCTCGCGCCCGAGCTTCGTAGGCTCACGCCCAAGCTTCCTAGCTCGGGCGTCCAAGCTTCTTAGCTCCCAAGCCAAGGCGGACTGCGCCATGCCGCGCGCAGGGTGTCGCGGGCCCCGCATATCGTCATAAGTCAAATATGGCCGCAGCACCGATGCACGCCTGCCACAGCCGTTGGCAGGGCGGTTACTAGTCATGTCAAAGGCCAGCTTGTCCACTCGCCCCTAAAGGGAAAGACACACACACTGTTACTCAGCGGTCAGGATGATGAGCCCGGTGAGTCGGGTAAGCATGCCTAATGCCCAGCGAATCCTAAGACCGGCTACGCCAAAACACAGCAAGACAGGAGAAACACGCCCATGACGAGAGGACGATAATTATTTCATGACCGGACCGGCGAGGCTAGCTCGATGGCGAAGGTCACCTATAAAAAAGGCCACAAGCCACAAGTCACAAGCCAAAGGGATGACACGCAGGATAAGCAACAAGCCAAGAAGCCACAACACTCCACTCAGTCATCATAGAACAGGAGTACTTGCACCCGCGTAGGACTCCTACTTCTTGGCAGTAGTTCTTCGCGCATAGTCACCTTAGGAACACACATAGTGCCTTGATCACTTATTGTACTTGAGCCCGGACTTCCTAAAGCTCGGTCTCACCCTCTGTACTCGTTTAAGCCCGATCTTGAGCGAGGATCGGGCGTAAAACATTATCCGAGCGGTGGAGGCGAACCAGATAAAACACTCGTCTGCTTGACCGTTGACAATCCCTTCCCTCGGACAGGCCTCGGTCGAGGAGGCAAGGCCACTCTCGGGTTCCACCCCCTACTCTTGCATATCGGCTTGCGGAGCTCGTCTCCCAGATGCCGACACATCCCTTTCCCTTCTTTTCACCCACAACCAACAACCCATTGCTAGCTCGTCATGCACACATGGAAAGGCATTGAATCATATTGTGATGCATCTGTGGTAAGCGATGGTAGTTTGAGGCACAATGGTTGAGGCGTAAAGACAACGAGCAAACATTGTATCGAGAAGATTGATATGCGATGATTGGTGGTCAGGACCGGATTAGGGCACAACGGTGACATACGACATGAGATCGGGAAGCTGCAATGGACATACAACGCCGAATCGGAATGTCGTGGCTGCTGGTGCGGCAACATACATTGTCCCTCTTCTCCATCTCTTATTTTTTTTCTTTTCTCTCTCCTTTAGTTGAATCAAGCCTATTCGAGTCAATCCTAGCCAGAAGCTTCGGTTCAAGCTCAAGCATGGCAGGAAAAGTTTGCTCAAACTCATCTCGTTTGGAGCCTTACCAATATGGACAACTCAGTTGAGGTAACACCAAGAAGTTCGGCTTTGCAGTTTTTTTTGATATTAACATCAAACATGTGTGGTCGTGTGGATCATCAGTGTGAGTCATCGTAGGCCTAAGCCAAGCCTGCCATCGTAGCTATCCTATGTGTTGCACCGTCAATTCACACGTGTGGATGTATATCTTCTGAATTCAAAGAGGAGGCCCACTGCACAGGGAGCTGGAGGCTGGAGGAGCCCTTGACCAAGGACGTCCGAGATCACGGTACCGTGTGCAAAGAATTGCAGCACTTCACGCATATCCCACCCGGTGAAGACGACGACGTTGCGCACGGTACGCAACACGCAACCGCGGCCGTCCAGTAGCTGGTAGCACCGCACCATCCATATCCGGAACTAGATCCAGAGCCACTGTCATGTGGGCCCTGGCTGCACGGGGACCCACACAGCAGTGTCATCCTCCATCTCCCCTACGGTCCCACGCACGCACGAGCCAACCACCAAGCCGAGCTGCCGATATTTTCCGGCCGATCCGACCCCATTCCCACGTCCGTCCGCCGCTCCCGCTCGCGCTGGTGGACACAGCTAAAAGCTTGGCCCGGGCGCCGTGCCGCCTCGCCGCACGACGACGCGCGCAAGCATCGGAAAAATCGCCAGTCACCGCAATCTACCAGCATTTATCTGAAACCGAGCGGACGCTGTCCAAATCTCCAAGCTTTAACCGCCTCGCCGCCGTGCCGTGTCGTGTCGTGTGCCCCCACGTCCCCCTCCGCCACCTCGCCACGGGATAAAATACCTTCGCTTTGGGTTTAGCTCGGCTCCCCACCCCACACACGCGGCGCCACCGGCGACGGAGGCAGCGAGGAGGACGCGAGCCGTGATGGCAGGAGAGCGCGCCCCGATGGACGCGGCGCGGCGCCGCCTTGGCGCCATTTCAGCGCACCTCCAGCCTCCCGCGGCCCAAGGCGACGGAGGCGTTGACCTCGCCGCCAGCCCCACCGCCGGCGAGTACGCCGATGGTACGCCTCCCTTTCTCTCTATCCTCCTCGCCCTTTGACTTCCTGATGTACCGGAGCTACCCCCAGCTGCGCCGCGATTTGGATTTCGCGTTCGATTCCATGCGGCCTGCGCGGCTCCCGTAGCAGTAGGGGCTGAATGGTCCTTGTAGGCTGTTGCTTACAAGTCTATGGCTTTATCATGGTTTACAGAAACTAAAAATGTAACCAAATAAAAATCAGTTTTTTCCACTCAATTGAACCTGTTGGTGATTGTTTTTTTATGGAACATGTTGGTGATTGTTGGAATAGCTTTGTACTATCCAATGGAGTGTACAGTGGATTTTACCAGAACTCTCCCTCAACCAAATTTGGACCTTTCAATCTTTCATGTTTCAAAAGCTTTACTAAAACAATGTATTTCTTTATGCAATTTTACTTGATGGGGTGAGTCCAACCCGGTATATGTCTAAATTCATATCCTTATGAATGATGTTTTGTTATGTTATTAATTTTATGCCCAATCTATTTCCACCCTAAGATACAAGGAGCAATTGCCACAATGAGGATCAATCTCACCGTATGGTTTCTTAATTGCAGCACTGCATGTTTGAGTTTAATCGGGCATTCTTTGAGAGGCAACAACTTATATGGTTTTCCTTTGTTTGAAAAATAGCTAGCTTATTATCACTAACAATTCACTTTACATAGATTTTCCAGATCTGGAAGTTTGAGTTAACCTGGGACTTCTCTCGGATTCTAGTGCATTTCTTAGTGTTAGAGAAATAGCTTATCTTAAATAAACTATCACTATAAATTCACTGTGCATACTTTCTTCAGTGCAGGGCTACAGCGTTGTTCTCCCTGAAAAGTTGCAAACTGGAAAGTGGAATGTGTACCGGTAGGTTGTTAATATGTTAAGCTGCATTTTGCTTATGTTGTTGCTCAGCCTTGCTGTTCTTGCAGATCTGCAAAGTCACCCGTAAGGTTAATAAATAGATTTCCTGGAAATGAAGACATTGGAACGCTCCATGAAAATTTTATGTAAGAATCTTCATAATCTCTCTTGAACATCTAACTTTTGCATCTCAATATTTGTCTTAAGTTGGTCAAATACTTCATTTATTACTGCCACTATCCAATCCTTGTCGAATTTTAGAGACTTTTAGAGATTGTAGATACCACATTGTGCCACAATATTTTATGATGTCCCACACTGTGCAGGTATGCAGTTGAGACTTTTAGAGATTGTAGATACCTGGGTACAAGAGTCTGCGCAGATGGAACAGTTGGAGAGTAAGGATCGATTATCTGATTATTCCCTATTATTACATTTTGCAGCCTTATCTATCTTTGTTTGACTCTTTTAGATGGCATATAATGTTGCAGCTACAAATGGATGACATATGGAGAAGCTAGTACGAGCAGGACTGCAATAGGTTCTGGTCTTTTTTATCATGGAATACCTGAAGTGAGTCATCATGATTTCAACAAACACTTGCCCTTTTGTTTTTGACCAATAACAAACAGATTTTTTGTGGCACTTGCTATTTTGGTATAGCACTCCTAGTGTCCTAGAGTTAATTTATCTGAACTAACTTCAAATATTTCTTTTATCTGAATCAGGGTGCACGCGTTGGTCTATATTTTATAAATAGGCCTGAGTGGATTATAGTTGACCATGCTTGTGCTGCGTATTCATATGTATCTGTGCCGCTTTATGATACTCTTGGTATGTTCACATTGTAGAATGTTTATTGATCTCTTTTTCAGTCATCTAGTAACTTTTTTTTTGTGCTTACTGTACTTTCTGCAGGTCCAGATGCAGTTCAGTTCATTGTGAACCATGCAACAATAGAAGCTATTTTCTGTGTGCCTCAAACATTAAGCACTGTGAGTTTTTTCCCTTACCTCAGCCTTAGACAATTGCTATGCCATTCTTTATACCAGTCCTAACTCCTGATTAGCAAGGCTGACAACCGGGCAGTTATTTCTAGGAAACTGATCTATGCTTTCAGCCACTAATCTCTTCATGCCCGGGTCTAAATTTTACTCTGAATATGAGCCTGTTACTGGTGCATCATAATGTTGAAAGATTACATAGTGCATACGGGCATACAGCATGCATGTCAAATACTGTTTGTTCTGGACTGTATCCATGTGCACATATTAATTTGGTGGGTATTGGGTCCCTTACTTGAAATAGTTTTTTTCATGGACTCTGATCTAAACTTTATTCTGATTAAAAATGCTATATCAGTTTTTAGACACCACCTTGCATTGAACATTTCAACTTTGCATGGCATCATAATATGTACTTTGAAAAAGTATATTTAATTTCCAACATAATTGTTTCTCTTATATTTATCTATTGATTGCAGCTGTTAAGCTTTATAACTCAAATGCCATGTGTTCGCCTTATAGTGGTAGGTGTGGACCATTTACAATAGTATATGCAATGTAACAGGCTAACAGCCATGATTGCTTAAATACCTATCTTCTGATTTTTTACTAACTTGTTTTGTATAGGTAGTTAGTGGAGATGAGACAAAATTGCCATCTGCACCGGCAACCACTGGAGTGGAAATTATAACATACTCTAGACTACATAGTGAGGTGGACTTACAAAATGATCCATCACTTTTGCTCTTATAGTATTCTTTTTATGGCAAACTGTTGTTAACAATACATAGAGGTTTTATATGTAGGTTGCTCTGTTGTGGTAAGGTTGGTTTGATATGGGTCTAAGGATCGAGGGTAGGGTGATCGTCCTCATCTAGCCACCAGCCACCAGTAGGGCTCTTCCTTTACATGGTAGAGAGGCTTTGAAGCCTGATTTTAGAAGATCATAAAGGCTAGAGACTTGTTTTTTTTATTCATTGGTTGTTTTCTTTTCAATGATTAGATTAGGCCTTCTTAATTCTTATAAAGAGGGCTTTGCTACAAATATGGAAAAGATTAATCTAAATAATAACCTTCCTAACTAATAGAAAAGCTTTTTCACTAATAAATAAGATACCATATATTAGGAAACTAAAGATAACAACTCCTAGACTTGAGGGACATATGAGGGGGTTCCCTTGGCTGCCAAAATCAAGGGTTGTGCTGCGCATGGACGGTACCATGCCTCTACGAGTCTAGGGTACCACTTTTAGTATGGTTAATCTGGAACAGGCCAAATCAGCTTTTGTGGAAGCACTTCACGAATATGTTTTTCATTTTCTTTTGGTTTCATACTTGTTTCCTTTTTGTTCTTTCCTTGTGTGTCTTCTTTAAATTGCTCCACGATTTATTTTAAAAAGAGAAGGTTTTCTTGCATACTCACCAAATTATCAACCTTTCCCCCTATATGTGATCTGTTATTTTTTAGAAAACAAAGCCGCTAGCTGCACTCCACACCAATTCAATAGTTTCTATGGGCATATTGTACAATATTCACAGAAAATTCCTGGGAGTTCAACTACTCAGCTGTACTCCATCATGCCTGTTCTATGACGGTTGGAAGTAATTTGGCATGGTGTAATGTGTGCATGTGTCTGAAAGTACAATAGTTCTTTGCTTCAATTTCTCGTGCAATTCACATGAGAGAGCAGAGCCTCAGAGAAAATCTTACATAACAGATGGTAGGGCTAATACAGGGATCAAATGTTCTCTTTGTTGTCACAGTTTTGCATGTGTTATAATAGTATGTCCATGTGCTCAATGCTTCTTATAGGCACACGTAGTAAGTGCATACTGGATTGCCTTTATTTTAGTTTTGCATTGACTTACTGCATCTGTGTATGAGTGTATCCAATAACCATACATTGTCTTTAATGTTTAAATTTTTATTTAGGATAAGGGTTGCTAAGCTACTCTTACTTTCTGCTCATTCCTATTTAGTATTTACCATGTTCCTCTTTTTTTTGAACTCCCTTCAATCTTTAACTCAGGGAAGGATGAGTCCTCAACCTTTTCGTCCTCCAAAATCTGAAGATGTTGCCACTATATGCTATACTAGTGGCACTACTGGCACACCAAAGGTAAATCATCAATCCTTCTGATTAGTTTTGCTCCATCGACAAAGCTTGTCTCCTTGTACCTTTCAAACCTGTGATCTTGGATGTTAATCCTTTCCTAGGGAGCTGTTCTTTCTCATGGGAACCTAATTGCAAATGTAGCAGGATCAAGCCTCGGCATTAAGTTTTACCCCTCGGATGTGTGAGGATCTTACATCCAATCTAAAACTGTTTCTAATTCCCATAGATTAATTCAATTTATGCCAGCTCTTAATTTTTTGAGTTTTGACAACTCTCCTCAGGTATATCTCATATCTACCTCTGGCTCACATCTACGAGAGGGCTAACCAGGTTGCATTGCTTCACTACGGTGTTGCCATTGGATTCTACCAAGGGGTATGCAGATCCAATACTATTTAGGATGATAATTTTTATATCATTTTGCATTTATTGTTGGAAATAACTATGTAATCTATAGAACAATTTTGGTGTGCATTCAGAAAACTAAATATAATTTCTTCTATAAGTTACCGCTGGACACAGGAATTGGTGTGCATTTCTCGTTAGATCATTTAGTGCACTGTTTCACACTTGAGTTGTTTATAGTTTGGGTAACTTCTTATCAAAGCTGTGGACCACTCAAAACATTAATTAAGGTCACAGATGCACCTTATGCTGGATCACTCATCTTCAGGACAGTATTGTAACCATCCAATTAATGAATTTGTTATGGTATAGAATTGATCCATTTGGCTTGCTGGCTCATGCTACTTTGTTCGCTGCACCTCTATACTGCTTACCTAACCCTTCCCCCACCAATTCACCATCACATCACTACCCTTGCTGACTTTCCTTGTGCACCACAATCAACTATATATCCATGTAAGGTTTTCTCCCGTTTGTTTGCCATTCTGTGAGAAGCAAACACTCTGCAGCATTTATCAAATATGCATCCTACGTGCTACATATATAATAATATTTAACCTTCAATTCTGAATTGTTGCCATTTTTATGAGTATATTACCTTTGTTCCTAGGATAATTTGAAGCTGATGGATGACCTGGCTGCTTTGAGACCAACAGTATTCGCAAGTGTTCCTCGGTTATATAACAGAATTTATGCTGCGTAATACAACTATACCAGTAATTTCATATTTTCATGTTTGGTATAACTATTGGTAGTCATATCTTTTATGAGGTTACTGTTTCTTCCTTTTGGGTATTGTTAACGGGATGGTTGCTTATCTACCCCACAGGATTACAAATGCTGTGAAGGAGTCTGGTGGGTTGAAAGAAAGACTGTTTCATACTGCATACAATGCCAAGAGGCAGGCACTTATTAACGGTAAGAACATCATGAAGTTCATTGAAGTTAGGCACCCTTTACTTCTTTTTGTCATTTTTAACCAATTAAAAGAATTTCATCTGAAGGTAATAATCACTAGTGAAGCATAAAAACAATGCAGGGATACTTGTATAGCCTATTAGATCAATGATAAAGTGCAAATTGTTTCTGGTTTATGTCTAAATTGGTAGTTATACCTGGTCTATTCTGCTAGGGTGTCAGCATGGATGCACTGAATTAGTTGATACATATGGTTATCATTGCTAAGGAAATTATAGTCTTATCTCTTGTAGGGATATTTTAGTCTGTTTCCTCTTCTAGGGTCAGACCTACACATATCATTTTCAATTGTCCAATCTAAATATTTATAAAGATATTGATATCCAAAGTTTATTGCATCTATCCCAAAATGTTGCTCTTCTGTGACTGGAGGGAGTAACCTAATACCAACCAGTTATTACTGGGAAATTGAGCCTTGGGTATGACGATATGTGGTAACCAAGCATAATTTTAGAAGCTAGATATATCAAAGGTGCAGGCGACATTTATAGTTGGACACTCATACAGTCTTCATGTAGGTCACTCTTTCTAAATGGAAAAGGCTCATATATATTGCAAGGAAGTACGAGGCTTCTAGAGTGTCTTCACGGTTTCCTAGCATATCGCACGTAGTCATAACTCATAAGTTGGAAAGTTTAGATAATAATCCTCTTAAGTTAGTTTTATTTCTATTGCTTAGCAATAATTGAATCACCTAGATGTTATGACTGGACTGCAAGACACAAATTTTTATTATTTATGGACGACAGTTTTTTCACTTATATTCCATCATTTGATCATATATTTATTTCCTACATGTATAACGAAATTTACTTTTATACACTGTGATATTAGGACGAAATCCATCACAAATGTGGGACAAGTTGGTATTTAACAAAATAAAAGCTAGGCTTGGTGGACGAGTGAGGCTTATGTCTTCAGGTGCTTCTCCATTGTCAGCAGATGTCATGGAATTCCTAAGAATGTAAGCTGGCTTTTTATTTGCTCCCTCGGTGCAGCATGATGATTATTTAGAATTTGATTTTGCTAATAGTTAGTGCTGGTTCAATTTTTTTACAGATGTTTCGGTGGTGAAATTCTTGAAGGTTATGGAATGACAGAGACATCTTGTGTCATCACTACAATGGATATTGGTGACAAATTAATTGGTCATGTTGGATCTCCAAACCCTTCTTGTGGTAAGCTGCGTTTGGATTTTCAAAGATAGAATTAGGTTTTCTTTGGCTAAAATTTGTGCTCATGTTGACAGTAATTTATTATGAAGTCAACATATATTTACAGTACATAGAGAATCCATCCTGAAGTAATGATGTGTTGATGTGGTTTTGGTCTCCGTAGCATCTCTTAATTTCATATTGGATGATGGTTGTACTTTTCAACCTCAAGCAAACGGCCATTGAAATAATTGCATTGAAGAAGCTTATTTGAGTTGGTGCATTCAGCAAAGTCAATGATCCATGTTGACTGGGTCATGTTCATAATAAATAGAATTGTGGCTTGAGAAAGATGACAATGTTCTTTTCTTGCCACAAATTTAAAAGGTTTCATCTTCAAGATTACATTAAGTTTATTTCTGTGCGTTGTTCTCACACCCTCCCATCATGCAAATCTGTTCAGAGGTTAAACTCATGGATGTCCCAGAAATGAATTACACTTCTGAGGATCAACCATATCCTCGTGGAGAAATCTGTGTTAGGGGACCTTCAATATTCTGTGGTTACTATAAAGACGAAGTTCAAACGTAACTTGCTATCTCACTCCTATTTAAATTATCAAATATATTAAGTGAGCTTCCATAAATTCATTTGAAAACTTGCAGAAGAGAGGTCATTGATGAGGATGGTTGGTTGCACACTGGAGACATAGGTTTGTGGTTGCCTGGAGGGCGTCTAAAAATTATAGATAGGTTTGTGTTTCAGCTTTTGTCTTCAAATTGAGATGACAAATTGACAATTATTCTTGTGCTTTTAGTTAGATTGGTATATCTAGTATAGTTTATCTATTTGGTGCTTTATACTCTCCACATGACATTAATTATAATTATCACAATTTCAATAGATTTGTAGGTAGGAATAGAATTGATATACTATCTAGCAAAGTTCTGAATTAAACTACTTCTTCACAAGAAGAAATATGTTGGGTTAGCCTAATTTCTGTCTTGTAAGTTTTTTTAATGACTTAGTTGTTTGTGGAGCACACCAAATAGATATGATGCCCCGTATGCATTCCATGCCCTTCCCTTTACTTTGATCTCTATTGACAAAAAACTGTACCTGAAGTATCTGCACTTTTAGGATGCCTAATTTTTCCGTTTATCAAATGAAACTGTTAATACATATTTGAACTATCACCTGGTATTTTCAAACGTGCTAACCAGTTTAATTAATTATTTGAGATTGGCATGGATAAAATTCCAATATGTTAAAGCTTTTTAGTTTTTACTATTTCTAAGTACTGTATGACTTTTTAATTTTTGAACTTGTTGCCTCTTAGTAATTTAATGAATAAGTATATTTTCCATGATTCTAGTTAAAATCTGTTGACAAGTCCTCAAATCTTTAAAAATTAAAAATAGTGTGTTACAGAATAAAAGTGGAATGAGAATACCAACCTTCTCAGCTACAGATGAAAGAGTAAACTGGAACTGATGATGCATAGACAGTATTACAACTTTGTTCACTGTTACTATAGCAGCAAACCTGGTACCTACAACCTGGCCTTTCAGGTTCTATGAAATATTGTAATGCATGGAGGATTATGAGAAAGCATCACAGCTGTCAATTCTGACATCCCCATGTTTGGATAATTACCGTTTCTCTTTCTGCACATTTTCCTTAGGTTATTTCATTTAATGTATTTTTCCAGACTCCATCTGGTCTGACTAGTCTTCTTCCTAAATTGTTTATTGTTTTATATTTTTCTGTATCAAGGAAAAAGAACATTTTCAAGTTAGCTCAAGGCGAATACATAGCTCCAGAGAAGATTGAGAATGTCTATGCGAAGTGCAATTTCATTGCGCAATGCTTTATATATGGTAATATTCATAATTTATATTAGCTGTATGCCTGTAATTATCAATTATGGTCATGTATATTCTAAAGCTGTTATTTGGATGCAGGTGATAGTTTAAATTCCTGTCTAGTTGCCATTGTAGCAGTTGAACCAGAGGTTTTGAAGACTTGGGCTGCATCGGAAGGGATCCAGGTAAATACTTTAACTGTAGCATTTGTGGCCTATTTATTTCAGCCCATGGAAATGAATAGCAAAAGGAACTCATCATTTTCACACTGGTCCAAATTACAAATGTAAACAGAACATGAAATTTTTTCATATTATGTTTAGATCATGAATGGGATTATGGATAGTCCCTTCCATCTCTTCTTAGCATGGCTGTTGAGAAATTTGCCATTATGCCACTCTCGGGAGGTGGTTTCACCCAAATGCCACTCTCAAGATGGCAAACTTTAAAAATGTCACTCTCAACGTTGATGCCTCGCCGCTTTGCCATTTCGCGTATTTTAAATCCTTTTGCCATTTAACTGGCATAGGAAATGACTCTTTTGCCCTTCTTCCCACCCTCCTCTTCTTCCTTGCTGACGTCCTCCCCAGCCACAATCTTCGGCGAGCTCCCCAGCCACATCCTCCTGTCCATCCTCCCGACAACCCAAGCTCCAGGCCCTAGCTTGCGCCGTCCCAACCTCCTCCCTCACGCATGTGCTGCCAGCGCGCCTCTGTTGGCGAGCTCCCCGGCCGCTCTGCATCCTCCCGATGGCCCAAGCTCTGGCCTTGGCCTGCTTGCCCCAATCTCCTCTACAAGTGCCGCCACCGTTCCTCCGCGTTGCCACATGCCTCCCTGGTCGCCACTGTCTCTGCGTACGACGACATCGACAATAGAGGGGAGGAGGCGCTCGGCCGGTTCTCTGGTGGAGACGTTCGGGTGGCTTGTCGGGGAAGGAGGCGCTTGATCGGTGCGGCCTTCTTCCCTGCCAGCAACCTTTCCGGCCACAGTGCCTGTTGTCTTCTCCTACTCTGTCTCCACCTTCCCGTCCACCTCCACCTCACTGCTGTGCTCCGCTGCCGGCACCAGTGCCCCGGTCTTCCCTGCGACATCTCTTCGAAGAAGAAGAGGAGGGAGGGAGCGCGGTGGACGGAGGGGACACGAGGCGATTGCGGTGCCCGCGGCGGAGGAAGAAAAGGAGGGTCATGGCCGAGGAAGTGCGGTGTGGAAAAGCTGAGGGAGGCGAGCGGAGATGAGGCGCCGACGTGGGAGAAGGTGGCGGCAGTGGTCTGGAAAAGAGGATGAGGGTGAACAATGGTAGGCGTGGCCAAGGAGGTCGTCGTCGGGGAAGAAGGGCAAAAGAGTCATTTCCCTGTGCTTGTTAAATGGCAAAAGGATTTAAAATACATGAAGTGGCAAAGTGGCGAGGCTTCAATGTTGAGAGTGACATTTAAAGCTTGCCATCTCAAGAGTGGCACTCGAGATTGGCATTTGGGTGAAGCCATCTCTTGAGAGTGGCATAATGGCAATTTTCTCTTGGCTGTTGCACACTTGAACTCTATTGTTGTCCATGGTGGAGGCAATGGGAAATGAGATTAAGACCTTAGTCATGAGCTAAACTTGTAGTGATCTTTTAGGATGTTGCATATACAAGCTTAGATTCTCATTACTATCCCATCATCAGGCATCATCCTTCAAGCCTTTATCTAACAAAAAATCATCCCTCGAAGTATTTCAAGAGTTTGTTTACAAAATTTGTGGCATTGCCCTATTAGTATGCCAGCATGATACTAGCTGGAAACTGGTACTAGATTGCAGGTGAAAACGGTCCAGTACTTGATCACAAACCTTGCCACTAATAACTGGTAATCTGGACTGGCTTGGTATTCTGCATGTGTGAAATGAAAGGGAATTGATCATTCTGTTTGTGGAAATTGATTGTGAGATAGCTGTAAGAATCTAAGCCTGGGGTGAACAAGGGGGTGGCCTTGCCTCTGCCCTCAAGACAATATCCTTTGGGGGTTGGAGATATAAGAGGAGGAGGGAAGGGGGCAACTTCTCACCTGTGAACTTCCTGTTTTATTACCACATTAGTGTCTACCAGATATTGAGGTGTTCAAGAATTTGCTGCAAGATTGTTGTGGTTTGAAGGGTGTTTTTTTCTGGGGAAACCAGCTGGTTTTTATGGATGGTTTTTAAGTGAACAGTGGGGCGATGAGTGGGTGGGCTGAATGGTTGATTGGAGCAAGTCTGATTTATAGAAGGAGCGATTTAAAGTTACAACAAAGTTGGATTCTCTTTTCTCGTGTGCTTGTCGTTTCATATATCCTCCCAAGGATTCCTGCATACGTCCCATCTGCATTGCACGTCTTCACCAGCTCACTGGGCAAGCAACAATTTATATTTATAATTTGTCCTTTTTAACCTGCAGTACGAGGATTTAAGACAGCTCTGTGCTGACCCGAGAGCAAGAGCTGCTGTCCTGACTGACATGGATTCTATTGGAAAGGAAGCGCAGGTGTCTCTCTTTGCTTCTGATCGTACATATTGTCTCTATACGTAAAATTCTCTGTTCTCGATGTAATCCCTTATTGACATTTGTATGCTTATTGTACCAGCTAAGAGGTTTTGAGTTTGCCAAAGCTGTTACTCTTGTTGCTGAACCATTCACAGTAGAGAATGGCCTCCTCACCCCCACATTCAAGGTAGGTCCCCACTAATTATGTTGTAGATTCCAATACCGTATGGCTAATTCTTCATCCCAATCCTTTTTGTGTAGGTCAAAAGACCGCAAGCTAAGGCATACTTTGCAAAAGAAATCTCTGACATGTATGCGCAGCTGCGTGAGGCCGAATCAGCTAGGCAGAAGTTGTAATTACTACTCGAGTAATGATCAGAATAAAGGTTCGATCAAGACAGGAGATTGAGTTCACCAATTGTTTATTCGACGTAATGAAATAATAAGAGGCCTTTTATACTGACACAACAAGCAATGGTGACAGTAATTCTCGAACCCTTGCCTTCCATGAACAGGAATGGAAACTTGCACCTATCTCCAGCATGTGGTTCTTGTTATAAGGAACAACTGAAGGCCCCATTATACATTTTCTTGCATTTTTTTTTGGGTAGAATACATGTACCCATCCTCTTGTATAAAGGTCTACATGAGACTGAAGCGGTGCTAAACCTGTTGTTTTCATAGGAAACCACCCCGTATAACAATCTGCATGTCCTATGCGTGTAACATTATGTGGGAAAAAAACCAGCGGAAAATCTTGAATAAACTGCTGGTGACTGTACACGAGTAACACGACCTGTTTTCTGCACTGTTTCTGACGTTTTAGAAGCTCCACGGAGTATATGACAAACCGATCGGAAAGTGCTGGAGAATTTAGGGTACACTGAACACACGCCATTCATTTATCTCGATGTAACGACTTCTAATGATTTCGGATTTTTTTTGACAGAATGATTTTGGATTTTTTATATCATTTAGTTAGTTTTTTACTAAATGGATAGTGTTTTCTGGTAAGGGATGCACTCTAAATGATTGAAAATATACCATCATTATATTTTATTCTTTGTGTATCATAAAATAGCTCATACTAACATGTAGATGCTTTTCTGCAAAATCTGCATACGAGTGAAATGGGCGCAAGTCCGCACATCGACGGATTCACAGCAGAGGGAGCGAGGAGGCGCCTTGCTTCTACAGACGAAAAGACGCTAAACATGTCCGGTAAAGCAGCTCAAAAACAACATTAACATTTGAACCTATGACCTTATGCATATGTAAAAAAAGTATGTGTTTTTAAAATTTTAGCTACGAATATCTTTTAAACTATTTAGATTGAGTACACGAAAGTTATATGTGTAGATTTATTCCGAGTGCTTTTATAATATAATAATTCTAGTTGGTTTAATAAATGAATTGTGACAGTAATTAGTGATCAAACGTGTATTTTAGAAATCGTGTTAATGTCTAAAACAATACTTATTTGTAATCTGATAGAGTACATCATAAATATAACATTGAACTACATAAATTTAATTAATGACCCTGGAGATTCGGCAGTTAACCTGACCATCTCCTAGACGAATTAATGTTGTTCGCAAATACTACTAGCAAAGTTCAACGACACCATAAATACCTAATTAATTAATTATCAGAATGCCATACATATAAAATAAATAAAAAATAACAGTGTCCAACAGAAAACCACAAAATATCTAATTATTTCTCAGGCCGGCGATCAGGCACTGAATGGGACGACTCCTGCTGATGATCAGTGTTGATCGCATGCGATGCTCCTTCTTTGCCCACATTATCAAAGGGGCTATCAGCGTCGACATTGCGCATATCCTCCAACGAAGACAGATCGATCGATACTGGGCATCTCCTCCCACGTAGACAGCGCTAGATCAAGGGGGCGCGTCTCCCAAGGGTCGTAATAAGAGAGCCCTAGCTCTGCACACGCACTTCCATTCTGTTGCTCCTCGTAGAGCTGAGTATCATGCGTGGAAAATGGCAACTGTTGCTGCTGCTGCTGATGGTCTCCATATGGGTCGTTTCGTCCTTGCTGCTCGATCGGGGTGATCATCACTGGTTCCATGGATCCATTGAGTGTTGCTAGCTGTTGTTGTTCTTCTGGCATCTGGGACTCATATAGGTATTGGTGGCTAATCCCGTTAGAACCTAGTTGTTGCTGCTGTTGTTGTTCTTGTTCTTGGAAATTATATAAGTATGAGAGCATCGTCATATTCTGTTCTTGTTCTTCCTGCATCTGAGGTTCATGCAAATATGGGTGGCTCATCCCGTCAAAACCTAGTTGTTGCTGTTGCTGTTGTTGTCCTTGTTCTTGAAAGTTATATGAGTATGGAAGCATCTTCATACCATGTTCTTGTTCTTCTGGCATCTGAGGATCATACAGGTATGGGTGGCTCATCCCATTAAAAGCTAGTTGTTGTTGCTGCTGTTGTCCTTCTTGTTCGTGGAAGTTACATGGGTATGGGATTATCATCATGTCCTGTTCTTGTTCATCCTGCGTTTGAGGCTCATACAAATATGGGTGGCTCATCCCGTCAAAACCTAGTTGTTGTTGCTGCTGTTGTTGTCCTTGTTCTAATATTGTTTTTTGTTGCTGCTGTTGTTGTTGTTGCTGCTGCTGCTCTTTTTTCTCCTCTTTCTTGCGTTTGTTGTGACCGCTTGCCACTTTCTCTTCTCTGTCCTTCTTCCCTCCCTTCTTGCTTTTGTTGCCACCGCTCTTGCGTTTGTTGCCACAGCTGGCCACTTTCTCTTCTCTGTCTTTCTCCTCTACCTTCGTGCTTTCGTTGCCATCGGTGGCCACTTTGTCTTCTTCGTCTTTGTCCCAGTGCAGCTTAATTTGGATTGAACACAACACGTACTCATCCATCTGTGTGCATCACAACAGTAAAAAAAGAAAACATAAAGAGTTTACCAGACGCATATGTAAATAATGATGGATTTTCCACATGTACATAGAGTTACATGTATATCTGATAGCCGTTAGATCTGCTTAGGGATTTGTGCCGCTCGAATCTTGAAGCAAATCCATCGGCTCCCAATGTATACATATAACTCTATGTACATGTGGGATGGATTTTCCCATATATATAATAAAACATGTTTTACATTCTTTATATAGAGAGTTAATCAATACTTCTGGCTGTATCAAATATTTGGAACCCATACTTTTCATGACTTTGAAGGCTATACTTTGACCAATAATTTTAAACAAATGCATTTATAAAATATCATGAAAGATGGTATTATGGAAATATTTCTTGCAACAAATCTAAGAACACCGTTTTAACATCACATATCAATCTAAATGTATAAAACAAACTATCGATCGATCGAAGATGATACAAAAAAACGACTAATCATAGATATATAGTCAACGACGAGGAGTATTAATTTGAACAACACGTATTAATATAAGCATGCATGGCTAATTCTATCTCTAGCACCAATCCCATGGCTTCAAATGGTCTATGGAATTGCCACTTAATCATCAGTACCTTAGGTGTTTCTCCCATGGCGTACTCGTGCATAGTCCACTTGCCGTTGTCCTCGCCCTCGCCAGTGCCGTAAATCAGGAACCTCTTGCTCCCTATGACCTCCCTGCTGCGTGGCCTGCGAATTATCGTCAGGCTCCCCGACGACTTCCAGGTCGCGGCGACTCCGGCCGCCGGCCGCAGCTGCCTTCTCGGCTCCGGGTCCTTCTTCGAAGACGACGACCGCTCATCCTTCCTCGTGAAGAAGAACCACCTGTCCCTTCCATAGGCCTTGGACTTCTCTGCATGTAGATCAGGAAATCAATCCCACATGTGGGGGAGCCGTTAGATTAGTCCCAGGATCTGTGTTGTACGGATCTCAGAACAGATCCAATGGCTCTCCACATGCACGTGGAACTTCACGTGGAAAATTTATTTTTCGTGTAGAGATATGCATATACATACACATATACTGTTATAAAAAAAAGAGCTAATTAGTAGTACATCGAGACAATCGTATGCATGCAACATATTCAATTTGACTATGACTATACCTCTCCATACATGCACATAGACGTATAATAGTTTTCTCCCTACAAAGATATTTACAAATAGATCCTGCATATATGCATGCAACATATTCAATTTGACTATGACTGTGCCTCTCCATGCGTGCACATAGACGTATAATTTTTCTCCCTGCAAAGATATTTACGGATAGATCCATATATGCATGCATGCATTACCGACGAGTTTGGCTGGCTGCCAGTCGAGAAGGACGACTTCATTGACCACGTCGAGAGGCAGCTTTCGGCCCTCCACCTTGGCGCGGAGGTAGACGTCGACGAGCTCCACGTCCGTCGGCTGGAAGTAGTGCCCCGGAGGGAACCGCAGCTGCGGGACCAGCTCATGCTCCTCTTCCACCGCCGCCGCCGACGAGGAGCTGGAGCCACCGCCGCCTACCTTGGCCGCCGGCGCGGAGGAGCCGGCGCCGCTGCCGCCGTCACCTCCCATCGAATGCGCGCTCGCTCGCCGGAGCCAGCACCGCTCAGGCGCCTGATCGACCACCAAACCGCCGGAAGAAGGCGAGAAAGGAAGGTGGGGTGGTCGATGGGGGGGGATCAATTTGGAAATAAGTTTTGCGGTCCACGTCAGCATTTATACACGAGCGAGAGTTGTAGTGACGGGCAGTAGCAACCGCACCCGGTTTCTATCGTGGGGAGCACGGACTCCTCTCCCCTCCCGTTCTCCTCGGTGCGAATTTTAATGGCCCGGCCCGGCCCAATAGAGAGAGATCCGACCCGGCCAAACTAGGAGGCCGTTAAATACTCCTCCCACCTCGCAGTCTCGCAGCATTCCTCTCCCCACCGCCCGGTGTTGCTGCGCTCGCCCACGCTTTCTTCTCCGCCTCGTCCCGACCAGCCGTCGCCGCCTCGTGCAGTGTAGGTACGCTCCGCCGCCGCCGCTCGCCAACGTTCGCCCGTCGCTTGGGTCTTCTGCTGCGGTTGCGGTTAACTTGGTCTCTCCTTAGGTCGGTGAGCCGCGGGTCTGGATGGCGAGTGGGCAGCTCCAGCTCATGGAGGCCGACAGGGCCGACGACGAGGAGGAGTGCTTCGAGGCCATCGACAAGCGTACGCTGCATCCCCCCTCTTCACCATGCCCCCCTGTTGTGACGTCCCCGGCGCTGCATTTTTACTTGTTCGTATTCGTGTGTGTGCTCTTTTGCGCGTGCGGGGGTATACACGCCGGTTCCGCCACGCATTTCGGTTGATTTTCCCTCTAAATTCGTGTGTTCGATCCCAGCCTGGTGCTGTTCATAGGTGTATATTTGATTTGATGCGAATTTTGGCTAGTCTCGCCATTTTGTTGCGTGCAGCGCATGGTTGTGTAGCGTACTAGCGTTGCGATCGGTTTCTCCCCAATTTTGTGCGTTCTGGGAGCTAAATTAGTGCTGTATCGTTGATTAATTTCGTGCGGTTTGGCTCTCTCAAGTATTTGATCTCTGCTATATGCCAAATTCGTGCATATCGGGCGCTTTTCCTGGTAAAATGATCTGAATTCACCCCATCCATTTTGAGTTGCCATTTAATCCGTCGTAATGATCACTGCAACAATTTGGAATGCGCAACTAGATTGTCCGATCCTGCATAATTTCCGTAGATATTTGAATAAGTTTGAAAGTGCTTTGGGTCCACTTCGAGATGTAGGGTCTAAGCTTAGTTCCTCTCGTGCTCCACAATTAATTACTAGTGGCTTCAGCTAATTTTAAAAACTCTGATCTGAACTTGTTAATTGTTTTGGTGTAATTCTGGCTTCTCGTTTCGTTCCAGGCTCCGATTGGTTCTATCCTGCTCTTCATTCTGCCATGAATTCGATTCAAATAATTTGAATCTAGGCAACAATTCCTGCACTCAAGTCTGTAACTAATCACTCGTGCATCTGTCCATACAGTGATCTCGCAAGGAATAAACGCGGGAGATGTGAAGAAGCTGCAGGATGCTGGGATCTACACTTGCAATGGCCTTATGATGCACACCAAGAAGGTTCCAAACTCAGCATCTCAAATGTTCATGCCGCCGCCTAGAAATTTTGGTTGCACGCTGAAGTTTATTTCGGGTTTATGGCACCTGTTTGCTTTCACTTTTTGTTCCATGTTCTGAACATTCGTCTGATATTGTTTCATTATATGGATTCATCTCGCAGAGCCTTACAGGAATCAAGGGCTTATCTGAAGCAAAGGTTGATAAGATCTGCGAGGCTGCTGAAAAACTTCTGGTATGCTTCTCTTTTTGCATTGATTTAGGTTTGAAATTTCAGTGCCATCATTTCCTTGTGATATGATTTTCTGAAATTGCTGTGGTAATTGTATTTCACAGAGTCAGGGTTTCATGACCGGAAGTGATCTCCTTCTTAAGGTAAGGAAGTAGGACTTAAGCTACTGATTTTCACAGAGTCTAGTGCTGTACCGATAACGGTACTATTCTAACCTAACTGCAAATGATCGTTTGCTTCTAGAATCTGCTTTAGTGTTTCAGTTACTCTACCTGTGTACTGTTCTTTAGGCTGTTTGATTTATTTTGGCTTATTTTTAAGCGAAAGTCTGTTGTTCGAATTACCACTGGGAGCCAGGCGCTTGATGAGTTGCTTGGCGGTAACATATTTCTTGTCCTTGATTCTGTTCTGAGTAGTCGTGTTGTTATGTCGTTCTAATCTGTTGACATTTCTCATATTCTGAAGGAGGGATTGAAACACTATGTATCACAGAGGCATTTGGAGAGTTCCGGTGAGTAGATGCTCTTGTTCCCTTTTTTCTTGAGTTAATTGCAGGGAGCAGCTATTAGTTGTATCATTGAAATTTATGGTGTGGCGCTATATTTGTCAATAGATGTTACAGCTAGCCTAGTCATGTTATTAGTATCAGGTTGATAATAATCTGATATAAAGTCTTTCCAACACTCTTGCACATCCTTTTCTATTGTCTGATGTCATAGAGGTTCTGGTGGCAGTGCATAAACAATTCCTGACATACTTTCTGGGCTGCTAGCATATGTTGGGCACTAAATATTTATATTACCTGCTGAACTTTACACATATCAGCATTAAAATTATCTTCTGATGTTATACTGAACTAATTCTTTTACGAACTTATGAAACATGTCTGCGATAAAGTTAATAGTAGCTTTCTAGTTTTGTATCTCTGGGAACAATCTGTCTGTGTGTAACACAAACAACCTCCTACTATTTAGTGAGAACAGTATAATATTGACTCTTGATCCATTTCTCAATTCAGTTCCCAGTTCTCAAATTTTAAAATCCATATCATTTACTTGGTCTCGCAGGTCAGGAAAGACCCAGTTGGCTCACACTCTCTGTGTCTCCACTCAGGTTCGTTTCCTATGTCAAATTTTGTCAATGGTACCTTTTCACCATAGAAGCAATGGTTGATTTATTATTAATGAACTGCAGCTTCCAATCCACATGCACGGGGGTAACGGGAAGGTTGCCTACATTGACACTGAGGGAACATTGTATCTTTTGAATTGCCTGAGTAGTTCCTCTAGTTGATTCCCGCTATGAATTTATGTATAATCCTGTCCCTCAATATTGCTTCCTTAATGGAACTTTCAGCCGGCCTGAGCGCATTGTTCCAATTGCTGAGAGATTTGGTATGGATGCCAATGCTGTGCTTGACAACGTATGGCTCATTTTATATCTCATAATCATTTCAGAGCCAACAAATTAAGCTGTTTGTTCAATCTTACATGTATTTCTGGTTTAGATCATATATGCTCGTGCATACACCTATGAGCACCAGTACAACTTGCTCCTGGGCCTTGCTGCCAAGATGGCTGAAGAGCCTTTCAGGCTTCTGGTAGGCAAGAATTTTTAATTTAAAGTACACTAATAAATTCACATATCTTAATTGCGCTCATGTGGCATTGTTTAAACTGAAAATAGATTGTGGATTCTGTGATTGCACTGTTCCGTGTTGATTTCAGTGGCAGAGGTGAGCTTGCTGAGCGCCAGGTATTCTTGATAGCTAGCAAATCTTGTTAAAAACCATTCAAGTCATGAAGTAGTTGATTGCTGCCATTGTACATATCTAAGAGTATGGGCTATGAAATTGCAGCAAAAACTGGCACAGATGCTGTCCCGCCTTACTAAGATTGCTGAGGAGTTCAATGTTGCAGTGTACATCACCAACCAAGGTGTGCTTTCTAGTCTAATCCTGTCTATTCCAAGAATGAGTTCTTTCGATGAAGGGATTTCAAATTATACTCTTTTCTCCTTGTTCCAGTGATTGCGGATCCAGGCGGTGGCATGTTCATAACTGACCCAAAGAAACCGGCAGGAGGCCATGTGTTGGCGCATGCAGCCACCATCCGATTGATGCTGAGGAAAGGCAAAGGGGAGCAGCGTGTCTGCAAGATCTTTGATGCCCCTAACCTTCCTGAGGGAGAAGCTATATCCTTTTGTTTTAAATATGCTTACAGTTTACTGATTATCATAATGATTGCTTTAATTTGGTAGGTTGCTAAATAGAAATGAATTGCCTTTCTCAGACTTGCACATCAATTTCTTGTGATTTAGCTGAAGCTACTAACCTCCATGACTGAAAGCTTGATATGATAAGTACAAGTTAGCAACAATCTGATGCTAAGAAGTTGTTTCCCTTGACCAGCAACACGTTTTCCAGGTTACCACAGGCGGAGTGACGGATGCCAAAGACTGACTGATTTGTTCATACAGCTGGGCGATTCTTGTCTTAGGTTTCTATTTGTAAATCTCACGACATAATTTAGGTCATTAGGTGTTGACAAAAGCTACCGTACTGTTACTCTGTTTTCGCCACCCACCGCCAAGAAAGTAGGCAGCCTCTATGCAATGCTATACCTCCTATTGGGTAATTTCTATGCTCGTAATATCAACTGATTGTACTGAAAACTAATGCTTTCTTGTTAAGTGAATATTGAAGAGCTTAGCATGTACCTGGCTTCTTGTTAAGGAAGAAGGCAACATGAGAAACCAAGCTGAAGGATATGAAATGAAATAGGTTCTGGCTAGATTCTTGCATAATCATATGACTTTTTTTGGCTTGCTAATGCCCATTCATACACTTGATCTTCCGTGGCTCTATGGCTGTATCGGGTAATAAAAGAACCGACGTCTATATCCGTCCTACCTTCTGGAAGTGTCAGATGATCGGATACGACACAAATCGGATAGTGGTCTGATCACGTACGTATTCGTAAAAACAAATACGGATTGAATCTAGATCGAATACGGATTCAAATATTTCGAAAACGGATATAGATATTTATTTTTGAAAAGCCAGCATAAGCTGGTTCCTATATTAAGCAAGGAACGAAAAAGTATTTACAGAGGATGGGGTATAAGGCAACCCCGGCCAGAGAAAACAGCAAACTAACACAGAAATTGGAGGGCTTTGCCTCCCGCCTGACACCAGAGCCTAATTGTATCTCTAATGCAGGTGGCCAAAGGAACAGCGTCTGAATCCTTGTCCTGAAAAACACGCCTATTACGCTCGCACCAAAGTGTCCAGCAACTTAGAATAAGAACAGTGCGAATGCCTTTTGCCTTGATGTGCGTCAAGTGTGCTGTGCACTGCTCCCACCACTCTGTGAGGTCAACAAAGTCCGTCCAATTAGAGGGATGCAGTGACTGACAGCCTTCCTAGGAACCGATGATGGACCACAAGGATTTGGAATAATTGCAATCCAGGAAGAGATGCCTTGTCGATTCAGGATGAGAGCGACAGAGGGCACAGATGGGGGTGCATGCGTCCCCCCTCGCTTGATCTATCGAGGTCCGAGCTTGTTTTGCAAAGCGAGAGCAGGTGAAGAATTTGCACTTGGAGGGTGCCCAGGGCTTCTAGATGATCTTCGCCTAATTTGTGGAGACAGAACCAACGAATTGTATCAAGTATGCAGACTGCGCTGAGTAGCGGCCATTGGGGGACCATTTCCATTCAATCTCGTCAGGAGTGCCTTCCTGAAGATTGATATTGGCTTGTTGGATAGTGGACCAAATTTGGAGGAATTCAGAAATGAGTTGCGGAGTGAAGCTGTGGCTTAGATCTTTGATCCAAGTATGATCAACCAGAGCCTGCGCTACTGTCCGATGCTTTCTTCTGGAATGATCAAATAGTGTTGGAGCAACGAATTTCAGCGGTCCAGGAGGTAGCCAAGAGGATTCCCAGAAACTAGCTTTTCTGCCATCTCCAACCCGAACCCTTGTGCTGATGGCGAAAAGCAATATGTCTGTACCATCACACGGCAGTGTCAAGCCAGACCAGGGGCGGTTCGGGGCGGTCCATTCTAGCCACAACCAACGTAGTCGTAGCGCACGACCAAATTTTCCTAAGTCTTTTATTCCCAAACCACCGTACTTGATGGGCGAGCAGGTTATAGTCCAATTGACTTTGCATTTTCCTCCATGGAACTCATTATTCCCTGCCCATAGGAATCTACGGCGCATCTTGTCTAGTTCTTGTAGGAATTTCTTGGGAGGTTTTAGCGCCGTGAGAAGGTATATGGGCATAGCACTTATGACAGATTGGACAAGAATTCTCCTTCCTCCTGGGGACAAAAGAGGACTCTTCCAGCCAGCTAGACGTGCTCGTGCCTTGTCCAAGATACCTTGAAGATGGCAGGCACGAAGGCAGCCTGTTGTTAGCGGAAGTCCTAAGTAATTCATGGGAAAGCTCATCCGTCGTCCTGGGAAACTTTGCAAAACGCCATCCAAAGAAGAAGCATCGCAGCGAATTGGGGTCACCGAGCTCTTGTGCATATTGATCACTAAGCCCGAGGCTCCACCAAAATTGTTAAGGATATTGATCATTATGTCGATGTCGCTTTTGATAGGCTTCAAGAAGAGCATCACGTCATCTGCGTAAAGGGAGCAATGGCGCTTGCCTAGCCGCTTCGAGAGGAAAGCAACCAGCCAAGGGCCACTTGCATGAGCCTGTGGAGAGGTTCAATGGCAAGAATGAACAAGAAGGGGGATAGCGGATCCCCCTGACGCAAGTCTCTGCAATGCTTGAAACTCTCTCCAGGAATGCCGTTGAGCAGAATGGATGAGGAGGATGTGGATAAAAGCAGCGCCATCCAATCCCTCCATCTGTGGCCAAAACCGAACCTATGAAGAAGCTCCAGGAGATACTCCCAAGATACTGAGTCGAAGGCCTTAGCAATGTCCAGCTTGAAAAGGAGGCCGGGACAGTTTGATTTGTGCATTAATCTGGCCATGTTGCGCACGTGCAGGAAGTTATCATGTATGCATCTTCCTTTGATGAACGCACTTTGCACGGGGGAGACTAGATGCTCCAAGTGCCTAGATAGCCTTAGAGCTAGGGTTTTGGAGAACAATTTGGCTACTGAGTGAATGAGGCTAATCAGTCTGAAGTCCCCTATGGCGACAGCAGATTTCTTTTTGGGCAGGAGCAGAATGTGAGCTCTGTTGATTCCCGGCAGGCCTTTGCTAGAAAGCTGAAACAGTTCCTAAAAAGCTACCAAGAGGTCAAGCTTGATAGTCTCCCAGCGGTGCCTGTAGAAACATCCTGTGAAACCGTCTGGGCCTGGTGCCTTCTCCACCGGAGATCTTATAATGGCCGTCCAAATTTCCTCCAGGGTGAAGGGAGCTTCTAAGGATGGATCTGAAACCTGAGGAAGCGCGATGGAGTCCCAATTTAGGGTGTAGTTGCGGGGCAGCCTGGAGCCCATGGCTGCTTTGAAGTGTAGGAAGAGCTCCCTTTTGAAGTGTAGGAAGAGCTCCCTTTCTTTGTCCTCATGGGAGCAAAACGTGCCTCGCGGGGTATTGAGCTGATTGATGAAGTTTTTACGCCGTCTGGCATTGGCTCTAAGATGAAAAAAAGAGGTGTTGGCATCGCCTTCTTTCAACCAGGTTACACCGGCTGATTGTCGCTTTCTTGCTGCTCAATGGTCATGAGCCCTAGCACTCTGGTTTTGAGCCTCTTTCAACAGATGCTCCTCGGCCAGACAAGGAGCGGGATTCTGGCGGAATCAAGACGCAGGATCGCTCTTGCGCTATGTGAAATTGGAGTCGAAAATTGCTAAGGAACTTTTTACTCCAGGATTTCAGAGCTTTGGCCGTATCTCGTAACTTCTTTGCCAAGATGGTGAAAGGCCGGTTATCCGTTGTGTGCTTGGCCCAAGCTTCCTGCACTACCTGTTGGAAACCAGGTAGGTGAATCCAAAAATTCTCAAATCAAGGTTGGAGGCCTAGCAGTCCGCAAGAACCGTGGCGTATGGTCGTGATCCGAGCAGGAGGACGAAAGGGCTAGCAGGATATGATCGAAGAAAAGAATGTTCCACTGGGCAGTGCAGAAGGCCCGATCCAGCTTCACCAAGGTCGGGTTGACGCGTTCATTTGACCAGGTGAAACTCCTATTTGTAAGGTTGAGTTCCTTAAGTCCGCAGCTATTAATGCAAGCTCTAAACTCCCCCATTAGTCTACGGTTGATCGAGCCTTTATTTTTGTCCCGGGCTTCGTAGATTAGGTTGAAATCACCCACAATCAGCCAAGGCATATTCCTGCCTGGGTTGAGCGACCTGATCTCTTGTAGAAACAACATCTTGTCATTGTCATCTTGTGGGCCGTAAACCGTTGTGAGCTGTGCCTGATTGTGATTTTTACTGAGACGGAGAAACGGAGAATTTGCTCATTTTCAGCCTTGACAAAGGAGTCATTCCAAATGATCGCCACTCCACCTCTCGTCCCTGTGGCCGGTAAATGAACGCAATCTTGGATTTGGTTGCCACCAATCTGGAGGCACATAGAGCGCTCTAGGTTTTGAAGCTTTGTTTCTTGGAGGCACAGAATGTTGCACCGAGTGGAAAGCACAATTTCTTTGAGAGCTACCCTCCGTGCAATGGAGTTAAGCCCCCTCACATTCCAATTAAGAAGAGTGCAATCACTCATAGGGAGTGGAACAAACAACCAACCTAGAAAAGGTTGAGACATGGTGGAAACACTGCCATATCCCAAGGATATTGCACAAGGAAGCCCGAAGCAAGACCACTACAGAGAAGTGCCAAAGACTATTAACTAGGGAATACAAGACACTACCCACTACACCGGAGTGCCCGCTACTACTGACTAGGGGATACACGGCACTGGTGTCGCTACGAACATAACTAGACTGAAATAATATAAGGATAAAAAGACAGCAAATCTTCCCGACCGCAGAGAGCGCATCAGGCCAAGTCTGCCAATGTCCCATCAGCACCCAAAGCTGCAGCTGCCTGAATGAAGGAAACATCCCCGAGGTTGGCTAGCGCTGAAAGGCCAGAGATGACGTGGGATGGGAGCGGCTTCTGGAAACAGCCTATGTAGTTAGCTTTTGCCTCCTCAGTGACTGTCTCTTCAGAGGTAAGGATGCGCATTTCCTTCATAATCCTCATCTGAGCACGAATGGCCACGGGGATCGGGGAGGCATTTCTGGCCAAGCGGACACTGCGACGAACTGCTCGCTTCTTCACTGACGGAGACTCAGCCGGTGGAGGAAGTGGAAGAAGTGGTGATTGAACGGCAGTGAACAAACGTGAAGCATCCTGCTGAGAAATCTCCAAGTCCTGCACTTGTTGGGTCACCACCGCCAGGTCCGAGCATCTCATCAAAGCTCCAGACCCGAGCAACCCAGCCTCACCGAAAAGCTGGCTTGCGTGTGACAGGCCATTTTCTCCAAGCTGCGGCAACTGCACAGCGGGTCCCTGTGGTGCACCAGGAAGCAGGGTGCTTTCAATGGGCCCTTGCTGTGACGACTGCTGCATAGTGGGCCCTAGACTCCATTCAGTTGGAGTGTAGACCGGCCTGCCCCTTCCGCTAGGGGGTCCATCAGTGGGCCCACAGGCTTAGCCTCGGATTGGACAGCGGGCGTGACAGCGGGATGCTGCACTATGGGAGCCTCAGGCGTGATTTCTGACCCAGCGGGGTGCTGCGCTGTGGGCCTTTGGACGTGGTGAGCCTCAGGCATTGGTGCACAAGGGGCTGAACCCAAGGCAGCTTGGTCAACTAGTGGATGCAGCGCTGTGGGTCCCGGTTGCTGTCCATCAGTCAGCTTGTCATGTGAACCACAGCAGGCTGCATGCGGCTGGAATAGCTGGGCATCAGACTAGTCCAAGGCTGGAGACCGCTGGTCCAAGGCCTGCCCCCACACCTCAGGCTGGAAAACAGGCGAGTTGAAGCCGTCTGCTACTTTTTCCCCATACGGAGAGAAGCAAAGCGGCTGGGACTGCGGCAAAGGAAAGATAGCTTGGAGCTCAACCAGCATCGGGTCGACGACGACAGCGGGCGGGCACGAGTCTGGGGAGCCAGCTGCTGCGAAGTACTCCACCACCGGATCCTCTGACAGGATTGGTGGGTCCAGGCTGGTCGCAAGCTGCCGCGGTGTCTCGACACACGCGCCAGCGGAGCAAGCCACAGGTGGCGGAGGCAGAGGCTGCTCCGTCGACGGCGACCTCACCCGGCGGAGCGGCGAGGGCGGCGAGCCATGGCGACGCCGCGACCTAGAGCGGCTGCGGCCGAGCGGTGGGCGCCGGAGGAGGGCACGACCTCTGGGCGGAGAGACGGCCGGCCGGCGGTGGTGACGATGGCCGTCCGCCGGGGTACGGCTGCAAAGGCGCTGCTCTATGCGATTGGCGGCACGGGAGCGCCCCCAAAGAAAGAGCGCGTCCCGCCAGGAGCGATGCTGCGGACCCCCGCCACCAATGTCGTCGGGATGATCATCATCGTCGTCGTCTTCACGGCGAAGTCGACGGCAAGCACCCCGCGAGCACCATGGTGGTTAGGCAGCGCCGTGCCGTCCACACGCCCCGGCACCCAAGTGAAGCTTTGGATGCGGGGGTACGGCTCGTCCAGGTCTGAGGCTCCGGAAGAAAGCAAGCCGCTCATTCGCGAGCTCGGAATGCGACTTGGTTGCGGGTTCCAATCTTCATAGCGGTCAAGGTGGATGAGGAGCTCAACAGTGAGGCCTTCCGTGTCGGGACCGTCAAACGGAGTCGGGTCCCTTCTTTCATTCTGTGTACTTAGTCACTGAGATCGAGAAATTTGTGCATACAGATTCCGGAGAACTTTGGATCATTGCCGTTACAAGTTTGAATAATAATTACATCAGAGTACGCTAACTGGCACGAAGGCCGTAAACAGCGGAATTCTAACATGCGGTGGAAGTCTTCATAGTCTTTCATAACTTCAAATGGAAGAGGCAAAATACAACAATCAAACCCACAGGCAAGCTGCAGTAGCGTCCTAGGCATTGGTATAGTCATCGTCTTCAAGTTCTCCACTTTGTATTCCTAACCTGCTCATTAAATAAACAGCCCCGCATAACAAGCGGGGTTAGCATTTGACTGCTAGCAAGTCCTTTCTAGGAAGGGCCAGGTTTAGGTTTATCTTAATAAAGCTGATGGTTAATTTGCATAAAAACGTTTCACTTAGAATTGTAAAAGCATTTGAGAAACATATATAAACAAGTACAAATTCTTATGATTAACAGTCATATCATAAACTTTCTATTATCAGATCTCAAGTTCTCAATCTCATAATCTCATTCCTCCATTCTCAAATCTCAAATCTTAATTCTCAATTCTCAAATCCCAATACTCATATATCAAACTCATAATTCTCATCTAGCAACGGCACACATGCCGGAATAACCTTACCCATGTCATATTAAGAATGGTGATGCTACGTTGCGAAAGACTACTGAGACGCTCTTTAAGCGGGAGCTCGGCCATTTAAATGGGTTTACTCTGCAGAGGTTGTACACTTTACCCGCAAGATACGATATCCTCCCGTCGAAGGATATTATAACAGAACCCTCCAGAAAATTAACCTCGGACTTAACCACGGTCGTACCTGCTTCACACAGGTACCCAGAGAAATGCTTCAACACAAGTCCCTGGCAATGCCCCGGTGGTGTCTCTCAATTCTCTCTCTGTACTTCTCAATTCATCCACCATGCAAGGACAGTGAATAATCCCGACATTTCTTTTCTTTTAGGTTAGGCCCATCCCATTCCGGGCTTGCGGTCGCACGGGGTTTTTCTCAGGTAAGTGTGTCACAATCATCGATCCTTAGTCTCGGAGCGGCAACAAACACAAACCCGATACTCGTGCTCACATGCACCCACCTTATAATCCATCCGCTCCCGATCCCATTTATTAGTTGGTCAAATTTTAATTAATAGTGAACGAACCAATTCCCACCATAAACCAAAATATCAACTCTATTATCGTTTTGTGTATGGTGTGGGATCGGATCCTCGATAACCTATCTGAGCATCTCTAAGCATCTAAAGTAAAAACAGTGGGTGATAAAAATATAAGTTATCCTAGGGTTCAGGGTTTATCGGTAGACGCGTATGCCGAATGGACATATGCACGGGGTAGAACTATTCATTCCTACGACATTTTAATTCACATAGCAATTTTGGCAAAACTATAAAATTGGGATTCTAGGGAAAGACTTGCCTTCGGAGTAGTCGTTCTCTTGCGATGCGTCGGCGGCGTCAAGGAAGTCTCCTTCAGCGTCCGAACGTTCCAACGCACGCAAAATAAGAAAAAGCAACCAATAAATAACATATATAGCAATATAATTTTAAAAATTATACAAAAACTACAGTGTGTAGATATGATTTTTATAAATTTTTAGAAATTAGAATTGCCGGAATCGGAGATCGAATGAACCCGGTGCAGAGGATTGAATTTCAGGAAAATGAGAAAGAGCACTGTTGGCTGTCTCCAACGGGTAAAAGCTGGAATGGGGAAAAATTGGAGAGAGAGAGAGAAAGAGAAAGGAAGAGAGGGAGAGAAAGAAAAGGGGGAGGAGGGAGGAGAGGGGTGGCCGGGGTGGTGGAGTTGGTTGGCGGCGGGGTTACCAGCGGCGAGTGGCGACGCTCGGCGGCGAGCGGCGGTGGCGGGCCTCTGCGGCGGCTACAGGCCGCCAGGCGAGCCGGGAAGGAGGCACGGCGGCCTTGGGCGGACGGCCGGCGACGGCGCGGCTTCATGGGCGGCGGCCGGCGACGCTGGGCCGAGAGTGGCTCTGCGCAGGGCGGCGTTTCACGCGGCGGCGCAGAGGGAAGGAGGCGGCACGGCCTTGGGCGACGAGCTGGGCCGGCGGCTTCGGCTAGGGCGCAAGGAGGAGGAGGCGGGTTTGGGGAGCTCCGTCGAGGGCGGCGGCCGGGTGGTGCTGGACCGGCGGCGGCTCCAAGGGCGGCGGCGAGCTGGGCTCGGGCGGCGGGCTGCGCAGGGGAACAGGGCGGAGGCGGCGGCCGGCGACGGGCGGCGCTAGGGCCGAGCTAGGGGAGGAGCTCCGGCGACGAATGGCAACGGAGCGGACGGCGACGGCGACGAGCAGCGCGACAGCTAGCTGGGCCGGCGGCAGCAGAGGAGGAGCAAGGCGGTGCTGAGCCGGGACGGCAGCGCAGGAGGAGAAGCTAGGCAGTGGCTGGGTTGGCCGTTGGCCGGTCTGTGGTGCGCAAGGAGGAGCTGGGGCAGCTCGGCATCGGCAACGGCAACGGCAACGTCGAAGGCACGAAGGAAGGCTACGGCTACCTCGATGGCACGGCGACGATGACACTCCAGTCCCTCTCTGTGTTGCGAACAAGAGGAATTGCAGGGTGCGATTTGTGGATGTTGATAGGAAAGAGAAATTGGGGATTGAGGATCGCTGGGGTTTTGGGTTGCTTTTGCAGGTGGAGAATCGGAATTGAGGGTTTGTGGTTTGGGTTGGCTTCGGGGGCAAGGGTTGGTGAATTTTCTTGCAGGTGCTTGTGGGGAGGAAGAACTCTCGTACGTGGCTCGCGGCCGGGCTAGCCACGTCGGCGAGCAGTGATTAAACGGAATCATGACGAGGATAGGAAGGGGGGAATCATGATGAATCATAAATAGGAATGATGAAGAGGATGAGAACGGAAGAGGATAAGAACGGAAGGGAATCATGAAAAATCATGAAGAGGATGAGAACGGAAGAAAAGGAAGAAAGTTGGAATTTTTCTTGTATTTATTATTTTATATGAAGGTGAAAATGTAAATATTCGTAATTTAGAATTAAGTTGTTTCTTTTTAATATAATAAATGGATGAGAGCGGAAGAAAGGAAGAAAAGTATACTCTTTCTTCTAATATTAATTTTAGGAAAGATTAAAATTTTAAGTAAATGAAATTTTAAGTTTTTGGAAATAATTATTTCAAACAAGAAATTTCAAATTTTCGAAATCCCCGGATTACGACTTTAATAGAACTCGCGGTCCGGGTTTTATAAATATTTTTATTTTGTGAATCAAACTCAAACAAATTAATTAGTTTCATTTTTTCGCTTGAACAATCTTTTGCAATATTATTTTTGAAAAGTTTAAAATATTAAAAGGTAACATACTTATTTTCACAATCTTAGTTTAAAATGCATTTTGAGAATTATGCAAATGCAATAATGCAGATGATTTTAGGGTTTTGAAAATAAGGATGTTACATTCGGCCGGTTGGGGATGAGCGCCTGACGGGCGGTGCGGACCGCCAGAGTTCGGGGCGATGAAGCAGACTCCCTTGGACTTGGGGATGAGGTCTGGGTTCCACACCCAAACCCAGCAGCTGAAGAATTTTGAGTCTTCGCGGTTCTGGGTTCGGGAGTCCAGGAGCTCGACCACACAGAAGTCCCCTAAAATCTGCTGTGCTGCCTCAACAGTCCACGCATGGAGTGGGAGGCGCTCAATGCAGAGACGGGCGTGGTATCACCAGACCTGGTGTTGGCAGTGGAGGTCTTCTCTCCAAGGCGCGATGTCGAAGTCAAAACCCTCTATGGAGAAGCCGCCTGCCTCAACGGCTAGGTCGCGCTGCGCCGGGTAATCGAAGAAGGTGAAGAAGTCCTCTGGCGCATGCTTGGTGACACGCAGGTTTTTGAAGGGGATGCCAAGCTGATGCTCCAGAGCTCGGGCTATCTGGAGCGGACTGACTCGAACAGAGCCAGCGCGCGCCGAAATGAGCACAGCATGGTTGCGAAGGCGGAAGGCCTGATGCTCGAGCTCCCTTGAAGAGAGAACAGCGGCTACACCTCTCTCCGGCCGTTGATCAGCTTCTCCTGGAAGATACCCTGCCATGGCTTCCCGGGAAGGGACAAGTAGGCGAGGGGCGGGGGCAAGCCTGGTGAAGACTGAGGGTCGTTGCTTAGCTGCGTTGCACTGCCTGGCAATATGGCCACTGCGCCGGCAAGAGATGCACCTCGATGGATCGCGGCACGCAGCCACAAGATGGTCTGAAGCGAGGCATCGGTAGCACCTCCCTTTAAAGACGTCACTGCGGGCTGTCGGAGTTAAGCCGGTGGATGGCGTTGCTCTCAGAGGCTTTGAAGCGGATGAAGAAAGTGGTAAGAAGCGTCTTCTCCACCAGAACCTCGGCCAGACCGCCTGCCACTTTTCTTCCTCCTCGCGAGGAAAGTTTGCGTGCTGTTGGGCGCTGGCTAGGAGGCACACAACGGATTTGAGCCGAGTTACTTCCCCCCGCCTAGCGAGCACAGACGGCAGGGCACCAGTTGGTGAAAGCGAAGCATTTGATGAAGCTGCGGCCTCGACTGATGCTGTAGCAGCGTCAGCTATTACTCCTCCATGGGCAGATGGACGCGAGCTGGGCGCATTGATGGGCGCAGCTACAGCCAGCGGGAAGGTATTGATGGACGCGGCTACTGACTCTGTCCGGCCGTGATGAAGGTGGCTGAAGCTAGAAGGCAGCGCCTTGTCCAGCGGTTGATGAAGGTGGCTGGAGGTAGAAAGCAGCGTCTTGTCCAGCGGTTGATGGAGGGGGCTGGAGGTGAAAGGCAACGTGTTGTCCAGCGGATGTAATGGTGATTCGCTGACATGGGAAGGTCCGCTGCCATCCGCTCCAAGAGGACTCCAGACTGACCTCACCAGGCTTGCAGCAAGAGACGCCATTGAAAACCAGCCACCGAGGTGGCCGCCGGAGGCAGCGCCGTCCAACCGGTGTCGGGCGGCCGGTGTCGAGGCGCCGTCCGGTGGGAGCCGGGGTGGCTGACGGGAGCGGAGCGCCGTCCGCCGGTGAACCTATCGCCTACCCTCCGTCCCCCAGGGCCTTCAGCCTTGTTATGATCCCCCATATAGATATTTATAATACTTTGTACTCACGCATGGTATGAATCCTTCTAATGCATTATCTCATCTAAAGAATCATGAACTCATACTAAACTTCCAATATTTTCTCAACTAATTTGTCATACTGAAATAGAATATATAAGTTGTTTAATCGATTTAGGATACATGAAATAAAATATGTAAATTGTTTAATCCATTTAGGATACAGATACATATATGGTATAAATCATTAATCAAATGCATTTTAAATTATCGTGTCTGATACCAACTAGATTTGTATGTCTGATAATTAGGAAGGGAATGACACCCTACCACCTTAACATACTTAAAGCACTACCGTTATCCTTCTAACCCTAAAACCTCACCCTACCCCACCACCACCACCCCCCCCCCCCCCTCCCAAAAAAAAAAAAACTAACCACCACTACCCTTTGCTCGCGCAATTGAAGCAGGAGCCTACTAGAGGAAGGAGGGGGGTGAGAGGGCAAGTGGCAACGAGTACTGGCGTACTTGTTTGACTAAGCTAGCAGCCCATGCTGGTTTTCCATTGGCAAGACTTGACGCATTCTGAGTGGTTGAGTTGAATGGTAAGGTAGACTTTGAGAGTTCATTGTTTATTGAAGCTCATTTAGTTTGAATAATTTTCTAGAGCTTTGAGAAGAGACTTCAAGATAAAAAACAGACTAAGAAAGTTTGGCCTTTTTAAATGACTAGCTGAATGTTCGTGCGTTGCTACGAAAACATAAATAGTAAAAAAATATTACAATCTATCATATACAATATCAACTGTCTAGTAATTTCGCTAGTTATGAAGTATCATGTTTTTTCAAGCAATTAAATATTGTCTTCTTGTTTTAGGCAATTTTCTTGGCCTACATGGTTTTTATTACATTTTTATATTTTTAAAATATTGGATCAAAACGAAGTAAATACCCATTTCGAGAATGATTTCAAAATATTGCCTTTCCGCCAACGGTTATTTCAAATTTTGAATAGACGAGGGAGGTAGTGGGGTTGGGTATATATGTAGTTAATACAAGGACAAAGGGTAAAATGGTCCAGTAAAAATAGACCACTACTCATTATCACTCACCACAAGCCACTTTTAAGTAGTAGAGATCATAAACTATTGTAAGTATAAGCTAAGCCATTAAAGAGTTGGGAGCCCTACTTGGACGGGTGATTTTTTATCTTATCGCCTGACCAACGAGCGATAAAGCTATTTGGCACGGCACGGATGAATATTGCCCAACAGTCAAGCAATCAATGCCCTGACCGTTGGTACGGCGTTGTTGGTGGCATGGTGGGCCTTGTCAGCCAAAATCGCTTGATGGGCAAGCGACGAGGGGAAAAATCCCCCGCTGGGCTAGTGATGGGGAGAAAAATCCCTTGTCCAATAGGTGATTTTTAGGGCTATATGGCCCCTGCTGTGCTCGCTCGCTGCAGTTGTGCTCCCCAGTCTGCTCCCTCAGCCAGGGAGGGGGAGGGGGAAGGAGAAGAAAAAGGAGAAAAAAAGGGAGAGGGAGAGGGAGAAGGAGAAGGAGAAGGAGAAGGAGAGAAAAGGGAAAGGGAGAGAAAGAGGCATCCACATAGGTAAAAAAATTTGTAACTTTATTGTTTTAAAATTTTAAAAACATGGTAGGTTAACCATATGAAGTAGCTTATATTAGTGTAATGTAGAATAGTTCAGGTATAGGAAGTAGCACAAATTAGTTTGGGTATAATAATGTCTAGCTATAGGTTAGATTAGTTTGGGAGTTAGAAGTAGGTTCGATTAGTTAAATGTAGTATTTTCATATTTGTTTTAATGTACGTAGTTTAGGGTTGGTCATGTATAGCAATGTTTAGGGTAGATCTAAGTAGGAGTTAACTTTTTAAAATAATACATATAAAGAAAGTTTTATGAAATTAGGAAGTAATGCATATGGTATGTGGTTTGTTCAGCAGGAATGTACGAGGGGTTCACTAGTCGCAGATTCTTCCGATGTGCCATTTACGACGTAAGCATCTCAATGTAATGTACTTTATCTATTCCATAGTTCAATAATGCATGTCTCTTGTTCCACGTGCAGATACTTGATATGACATGTGGTTCGACTCGCTGGATGGATTGGCGTATAACATACCTTCACAAGGATCCAAAGCTCGTAGACTAGACTAAACAACAAGGGAGGGTCGGGCCAACCAACACACTAGGAGAGGGCAGCGAGGCCGACCATGGCGCCATGTCAAAGGTGCAACCAACCTGTCTTGGGCCAGCAATATCGCCCAAGTCAAGCTTGCTAGCACCCAACATGTTTGTGTGGTTGCCACTGCACCAACATACCAAACGTTGAAGTTGTTCATCGGAGAGAGATAATACAGGAGGCCTACCCGGTGTACTAGCTACGACATAGAGTGGGAAGCGACTTCTAGTTGTGCCGCCACTTGGTGTTCATGCCAGTGCCATAACTCATTCATGCAACCATGGTGAATGACCATAGGAATGGCCAATCTCGTAGGGCTTTGGAGTGGATATGACATACCCACATTTCCCTCTATTTCAGCATGAAATTTGTTTTTGGTAAAAAGTCATATTTAAATCCTTCCAAATATCCCTTAACTTTTGAGAATTTTCCAAACCCAATTCCTATTTATTCCCCAAGGAAAATACCTTATCCCCATTTTCTAAAAATATTCATTCCATAAAATAACCAATTTTATTCCATATTTGGATTCTCCTCATTTTTCTAGATTTTTAGAAATTTATTTCATATTTTTCTGAGCCTCCTATAATTTCTCATGAATTTCTAAAACTCCACCCAATTTCTGGAAAACCATTTTCCATTTAGATTTAAAACTTTCCGTTTTCAAAAAATCCGGAGTACGCTTTCCCTTAAGGGAGTACGTCTCCACTTAAACCCCGCCTCCAGCCTTTCTCTCACTGACCGATGGCCCCCACCTGTCGGCCTCTGTACCCGATCCAACGGCGCCCCTTGATCCGGCCCTGGATCCCACGGCACCCCTTGTTTCTTCTTCTTCTCGGTCTGCCGCCCCTGTTCAGCCCACCGGTGCCACCACCGCCCACCGGAATCCCGTACTGTTGCCACTTCCGTCCACCGCTTGCCCCTGTTTCCCCTTCACGGGATAGCACTTTATGCCGTTGACCCTATCCACCACCTCAGCGTCCCAATCTCTCCACGGCGGCTCGCCCCAATTGCTCGCTGCCGCGTTGTGCCGCGCGCCGCCGCCATGAGCTAGCAATGTCGTGCCCGCCACTGCTCACTATGCCTATAAAAGGCTTCTCTCGGCACCGATACGACCCAAGCCACATCCCTGCCCCTCCATTCCTTCCCAACTCCACCCCATCGCCGCTGAGCCCTCGCCGCTCCAGCCCTCTCCTGACCCCGACACCAAAAAGAAAAAGCCTCCACTTGCCACCACGAAGCTAACCCTGTCATTTCCCAACCCCAGTGATCACCGGAACACCCTCGCCGCCGTAGCCCATAAGCTCCACCGCCTCGACCTCACCACCCGGCCACCCCGGACCACCCCGAGCTCCACCACGACCACCCGAGGTATCCACATACTCCCAATTCTATTTTTCCTACACCAATTGCTCACCGCCGGCCACCATTCACCGGCGCAATCGTTCCCCCGCCGCCCTCCCCATTGTTCCCCTATCTCCCTCACTGACACTGCAGCCTCACCTGTCAGCCACTTCAAGCCCGCGCGCGCTCTCTCTCCCACTGCGCGCTGGGTCCCACTTGACAGCCCCGGCGCAAGTAATTGGGCCTAGCCCAGTACTGTAGCCCAGTGAAATTAAAATTCCCTTTTCAATTTCTTATACCATTTGAACTTTTAAATTTTATTTCAAGCATCCAAACCTTTTCAAAAATTCTGTAAAAATTCTCAAAATTATAAAATGAAGTATAGAATTTTATAAAATATAATATCCCACATTTCTATAGCAAAAAAATCTAAATAAATTCCTTTTGCTCACTTACATGTCTATATATAAATAATTTAAAATTTTAATAAATTTTTAATATCTTGAAAAATGCTAAAAATATATCGTAGCACTCAATAATTCAATAAAAACTTATTTTCAAACATTTTCACCCCTATATCTTCGACAAATTCTATCTCGGAACTCCGGCAAATTTTTGTGACGACCCCAATCTCAGGAAATTTGTCGATCCACACTTAATTCGACATGTACATCAGTGTTAACTTCATGCTGCCCAGAGGAAATGCCCATTTTTATTCAAGAACCCTCACCCTTATCCATTTAAAAATATCTTTAAATTCTTAGAAAATCGTACAACCACTTACCTATTCACCCCGAACCCTTTTTATGCATTTCCATCATTTTATGCATAATGCTTCTCTAATTCTTATTTGAATATTTATTTGAATTTCTTTTCTCTTTATTTGCATTTGCGACATATAGACAATGAACTGATCGCCTCCGGATCCTCTGAGCAAAAATATCCGGAAGACACTTTTGAGCTTGATCCGGCTACTGAAGAAGGCAGGTTTTCTATCCTTTGACACATCTTGATTTTTCAGTTCCATTTATTATATATTTATCGCATTACTTTCTAGTTATTTAATTATGAAGTACCCTTTTATTTGAGTTATGATATTTAACATTTTATGTAGAATAGATAGTCCAAACCCCACAACCAAAAGCCCACCCAAAAATGATTAAACATGACCATACCCTAATATAAGAAAATCTAGATATATGGTTATTTCAAAAGATAGGATAATATTCATCTTGTCTTTTGGATAGACAATGTGATGAACAGAAGAACGAAAAATTGAAAAGTATAGGCATGAATTACCAAATGGGTAATTGAATGGGTAAGGTATTGCCTTAGTATTTTCACAATACTAAGCATTTGGGATGCTGGCCGAGTAATCACCGGTAATGATCGTGCGAAGGCCAGGCATTTGCTAGGTTCTAGGATATTGGGTCAAGTAATTCACATGTTACCAGCTGTGTCTGTACGGAGGCCAATATCACCAGTGTTTTTCTTCAATGTTTATGCCTTGTGCAAAACATGACAAAACTTGGACTATTTTGAATAGGAATGACATAAATACCGCCCATCCGTATTATTGACCATTTAACGGGTAAAGCTGGGCAGGTTCTGTAGAACTGATAACAAAACCATTAATGGACTTTACTTCTGGTATATGAAGTTATGTAAAATTGGGTGATGCCTATTCTATTCAAATAAATCCATGAATTTTAGACAAAGATAATGGTTGTCAGATGAATTAAGGATGGAGAAAGGAGATAGTAATTTACAAATTCATTTAAAATGCTTTAGAAAACATCTTTATAATACTAAAGTTAAGTTTTGAAACATTGCATATTATGCCAGCTGAACTATAGCTCTACCTTTCTTAAAACATTTTGCATATGGTTAATATTTTATTTCCTATGGAAGCCTGCAAAGTACCATTGACGTACTTACCCATTATGTGGGAACTATTCATGATAAATGAATAGATCCCTATTCCGCTGCAAATCCATTTGGTGGGGATTGTTGTTGAAAGAGGGGCATTTTGGAAATTTCCCATTGGACATATGGGGCCAACTGTAAGAGGGAAGGAGGAAGGGATAAGGCTGCTGATTGCAACCGAGTCTTCAGGGACTCAGGCAGCAACGCGTCCATTTGCTTGGTGGCGGCTCGCCTCCCACGGGTCTTGGGCGGCGTTGCTCATGGGCTGGTTCTCCGCTCTTCCTCTCCTCTATTTAGTTGGTGGCCTCCTCTGAAAATGGGAGGAAGTTCAACATCACTCTTCAACCTCTTCCTCTCTAGCTCGTCTAGTGGTGAGATTTGGGATTTCTTCCCTGATTCGACTTGGTTGCCGGCTGACGGAGTGGAGCTCGTCTCCACACTGCCCGGAGGCTGAGTTTTGGTTCTTTTGGGCGAGCTGCTGTTGGTGATCTAAGATCTCTTTAGTTAGATCTCTTTAGTTCTCTTTGGTTCGTGCGCCTGTGTGGTGCTCGTTCTGCTTGTTGGCTTCGTGAGCAGCAGGTTATTTTCCCTCGATCCGGTGATTTGAGGCTTAGATCTCGTGGTGAATCTCTGATTTAGGCATTGTATCTCCGAAGAACACGTCACTCGCTACTGTGTAGTGGGGGCGATAGTTTTTCTGGGACAACGACTTGTTCGCGCCTTGCTCATCTTTGACTTCGGAGTGGTTTCGAATACCACTTGCTCAGTGAGTATTCTGCTGGTTCATAGTGACCATTCAACTTATTCTCTGTTCTTGTTAATTGCAAAGGGCCGATAGCGTGGTCGTTTCGGGGACCTTGCAATTTTGTGGGTCAGAATATCTTGCTTGATGATGAACGGACCTTTTGAGACATGTGTGACAAATTTCAGATTTTAGACTGATTCTAGAACTGCTTGTAAATTTGATATAATTTGGTCCCCAGATCAGATCACTTATTTATCTAGATCAGCTTGGTTGAAAATAGCTATTTCAGATCGTGTTGATACCTGCTAATTAGTGCAACTTTAACCTATTGTTAATTAAGTTTTCTCTGTTCAGCTTGAATCTAGATGATACAATCTATCATTCTGTTAAATAGCTATATTAAGCTGAAAGTTGAACTGTTGTTGGACAAATTTGAAGTTTATAGTAGTCTAGATTCAGTAGACTGTTCTGAAATTTTGTCACATACATTGTCTACAATAGAAACTGTCCTTATGGCTTGGAGGCCAACGCATTGCGTATGGAACCAGCTGACTGAGAGCAATCTTTCATTCAATCCTTTTGTTTTGAACCTTAGGAAAATGAAAGTTGCTGAAGTTTGTTTATTTTTGATCATGATACATTGCAGTAGTATTGGATTTTTGTTTCTTAACATAATCATTGTTCTACTGCACTTATTTACGAATTGGTACCATGATTTAATTCTGATTATTATTACTAGAATTAGTTTGACTTGCTTCCTAAAACCGCAATATCTACAACAATCCAGAAAAACTATTTGTGGTATGGCTGCATCATCTGATGTCGTTAAGCCAGAGACCTTTGATGGTGCCAACTTCAAATGTTGGCAAGCTCGTGCTAGGCTTTGGTGACCGATCCAAACTTTTTGGGTCATTGTGAGCCTCCTGTGATCCTCAGGGAAAACGCCGACATAGCTCAGCGGTGGGAGGATGCCAATAGCTCTGCCCTTGCACGCATACTGGCCATCTTGTCTAATAGGCTTTTCGATGTGTACGTGAACTAACGAGTGCCAAGAAGTTGTGGAATGAGCTTGAGGAGAAATACTCTGAAGGGGAGAATGGAAATGAGTCTTTCATCACTGCTAGCTACTTGAAATTCAAGTTGGTTGAGGGACGATCAGTCATGGAGCAATTCCATGAACTCATGCTCCATGTGCGTGATCTAAATCAGTATGATTGTCTCTTGCCAGAGAGTTTTCAAGTGAATGTCATTTTGGCCAAGCTGCCACCCTCGTGGCATGACTTTGTGACTTCGCGATGCCACATGAAGGAGCGCCTGACACTCCCTGAGTTGTCGGCCGCGATAAATGTGGAAGAGCGAGCTAGGGCCGGTAGTGATGGCAAGACTCAGATTCAAGCCCACCAAGTTCAAGTCAAGAACTTAAGTGGCAATGGGAAAGACAAAGGCAAGAAGGCAAGAAACCTCAGAACCAGAACAAGCCTAAAGGAAAGAACATGAAGAAGAAGGAGAACTTCGTTTGCTATGTGTGTGGGGTGGCTGGCCACAAAGCCAATCGCTGCCGCAATCGCAAGGGCAAAGGTCCTTCTCCTGCTCAGCACTCTGGACAGAAGGCAGAAGCCCATGTCGCTTTGGCAAGCTCCAGTTCAGATGGGTATGTACCTCAGGCCTTTATGGCAAATCCATCAATTGATTGGTGGATTGATACAGGTGCTACTAGACATATTTGTGCTGATCGGTCTAGTTTCTCTTCATTTCAGAGTGAAGGTAGTGGATCCGTCCTAATGGGAAATGGAGCCGCTGCAGCAGTACGCGGGACAGGACAAGTCTGCCTGAAGCTTACTTCTGGCAAGACTCTTGTTCTAAAAGACGTGCTGTTCGTTCCAGCCATGACTCGCAACTTGATTAGTGGATCAGTGTTGTGTAGGCAAGGTATTAAGCTTGTTTTCGAGTCCAATAAGGTCATTTTGACCAAGTTCGGTAGTTTTCTGGGTAAAGGCTATGATAGCGGAGGCATGTTCCGCTTGTCAGTTGTCGATTCAAATAATGTAAACATTTTCAATGTTTCTCATTGGAATAAAAGTCATGATATTTGGCACTCTAGGCTTTGTCATGTTAATTTTGATGCAGTAGTGCGGTTAAGTAAGATGGATCTAATTCCCAACTATAATCATAAGAAGGGCCAAATATGTGAAGTGTGTGTGCCAGCAAAGCAGCCCCGAAAACCTTGTCATAGTGTTGAGGGGAGGAACACTTCACCCCTTGAGCTAATCCATTCAGATTTGTATGAAATGAATGGTATATTAACAAAAGGTGGCAAAAGATATTTCTTTACCCTCATTGATGATGCGACTAGGTATTGTTATATTTATTTACTGAAGTCAAAAGATGAGGCACTGGAATACTTTAAGATCTATAAAGCTGAGGTAGAAAACCAACTAGAAAAGAAAATCAAACGGGTAAGATCAGATCGAGGTGGTGAATATATTTCTAAGGAATTCTTTCAATTCTGTGAAGAAAGTGGGATAATTCATGAAGTTACTCCACCATACTCACCTCAATCTAATGGAGTTGCCGAACGAAAGAACCGAACTATTTGTGATTTGGTCAATGCCATGTTACAAAGTTCAGGTATGTCAGACTCATGGTGCGTTGAGGCAGTTCTCACAGTTAATTATGTTCTGAATAGGGTGCCACCTCGCAACCGTGAGGAAACACCCTATGAAGGATGGAAGGGAAGAAAACCTAACCTATCCTATCTTCGAACACGGGGATGCCTTGCAAAGGTTCATGTACCATTGCCAAAGAAAAGAAAGCTCGGTCCTAAGACTGTTGATTGTGTCTTTCTAGGATATGCACTTCATAGCACTGCTTATAGATTTTTGGTAGTCAAATCAGAGATGAGTGACATTGTAGTTAATACAATGATGGAATCTTGTGATGCGACCTTCTTTGAGAATGTGTTTCCTATGAGGCCTAATGATATAGTTGTTCCTGCTGGTTCATATGAACACTCTATTTCTCCTAGTGTGGATGACACCACTCCTGATTTGGAGTTGAGGAGAAGTAAGAGGCAAAGGAATGAAAAATCATTTGGCGATGATTACGTCACATTTCTCGTGGATGATGAACCACGTACAGTTTCAAAGGCATACGCATCTCTTGATGCGGAGTACTGGAAGGAGGCAGTCCGTAGCGAGATGGATTCCATCATAGCTAACGGAACATGGGAGATCACCGAACTCCCTAATGGTTGCAAGCTAGTGGACTGCAAATGGATCTTTAAGAAAAAGCGAAGACCCAATGGTACCAATGAAAAGTACAAGGCCCGCTTGGTGGCTAAGGGCTTCACGCAAAAGGAGGGTGAAGATTTCTTTGGCACATACTCTCCCGTGGCTCGTCTACCCACAATTCGAGTGCTTTTAGCACTGGCAACCGCATACAAACTCCATGTCCATCAAATGGACGTAAAGACCGCTTTCCTGAATGGAGAGTTGGATGAGGAGATATATATGCAGCAGCCTGATGGTTTTGTGGTTCAAGGGCAAGAAAAGAAGGTATGTCGTCTGATTAAATCCATATATGGTCTCAAACAGGCGCCTAAGCAGTGGCATGAAAAGTTTGATAGCACTTTGACCTCGGTCGGCTTTTGTGTTAACGAAGCCGATAAATGTGTCTACTATCACTTTAATAAAGGCGAAGGTGTCATTCTATGTCTCTATGTAGATGACATCCTGCTGTTTGGGACCAATATGGATGTAATCAATAAGACCAAATCTTTCCTCTCCCAAAATTTTGATATGAAAGATCTAGGTGAAGCTGATGTGATTCTTAACATCAAGCTCTTAAAGGGTGAGAGTGGGATTACTTTAACGCAGTCCCATTATATGGAAAACGTCCTAAAACGCTTTGGTTTCATGGACTGTAAATCTGTTTCCACCCCATATGATCCAAGTGTCAAGCTACACAAAAACACCAGACCTGGGAAAAGCTAGCTTAGGTATTCCCAGATTATTGGTTCACTAATGTACTTAACTGGTGCAACAAGGCCTAACATCTCATATGCTATAAGTAGATTAAGCCGTTATATGGCTAATCCAGGAGATGATCATTGGATAGCACTAGAACGAGTACTTAGATATTGAAAGGAACCATTAATTTGGGGATACACTATTCTGGTCATCCTGCAGTCATAGAAGGATTCAGTGATTCTAACTGGATTAGTGACTCGGATGATATGAAGGCTACGAGTGGCTATGTTTTCACTCTAGCAGGTGGGGCTGTTTCTTGGAAGTCTTCTAAGCAGACTATTCTTACACGATCCACCATGGAGGCTGAGTTAGTAGCGCTCGACTCAGCGGTAGTAGAGGCAGAATTGCTCAAGGAGCTTCTTTCTGATCTACCAATGCTGGAGAAACCTATTCCGGCTGTATTGACCTATTGCGATAACCAAACCGTTCTGGCTAAGGTTAAGAGTAGGAAGGATAATATGAAATCCTCAAAGCATATTAAGAGACATCTCAAGTCTGTAAGACACGCAAGAGAGACGGGTGTAGTCACTGTGGAATACATCCAGTCTGAAAGGAATCTAGCAGATCCTTTTACTAAAGGAATGGCACGTACGGTCATTCTTGCAGCATCTAAAGGAATGGGACTTATACCCACATAGTGTTTCCAACGGTGGTAACCTATCCTAGAAGATCGGAGATCCCGTGAACTAGGCTCTAGGAAAACAAACTATGGGAGCAGGGAGTACAAATCAAGAGTCCTGTTTGCTGTAGTACTCCATCTGTATGGCAGGTTGAGCAATAGCTCTCAATGGATTCAAGGTCATGAATGGCATTTGGGAATTGTCCTACAGCATTCCCGAGAATCCACCTACGTGAGCATGATTGTGGGGTCGCAACTAAAGGAAGTATGGGTAGATTTCTTGAGGCTCATGAGTTAGATACTGGGGCATGACCGAAACGCCCCAACCCGAGAGGGGTGGCATAGCTGCCTAGTACAGTGTGCATTTTGGGTGTAGGCTCGCACACCAAGACTTTAGATCAAGGTGTAGTCCTCTTTTGTCTGTGCAAAGTCGAAATTCTTAGTGCTAAACATGGGTTCAAACCCGAAAGGTACCCTTTGTTGGAAAAACTGTATATTAAAACGAAGCTTGCAAGTTGCTTGATTACCAATTGAGAAATTTGGTGGGGATTGTTGTTGAAAGAGGGGCATTTTGGAAATTTCCCATTGGACATATGGGGCCAACTGTAAGAGGGAAGGAGGAAGGGATAAGGCTGCTGATTGCAACCGAGTCTTCAGGGACTCAGGCAGCAACGCGTCCATTTGCTTGGTGGCGGCTGCGTCTCCGGCCGGTGCGGGGCGGGCGTTGCTCGTGGGCTGGTTCTCTGGCTCTTCCTCTCCTCTATTTAGTTGGTGGCCTCCTCTGAAAATGGGAGGAAGTTCAACATCACTCTTCAACCTCTTCCTCTCTAGCTCGTCCAGTGGTGAGATTTGGGATTTCTTCCCTGATTCGACTTGGTTGCCGGCTGACGGAGTGGAGCTCGTCTCCACACTGCCTGGAGGCTGAGTTTTGGTACTTTTGGGCGAGCTACTGTTGGTGATCTGAGATCTCTTTGGTTCGTGCGCCTGTGTGGTGCTCGTTCTGCTTGTTGGCTTCGTGAGTAGCAGGTTGTTTTTCCTCGATCCGGTGATTTGAGGCTTAGATCTCGTGGTGAATCTCGGATTTAGGCATTGTATCTCGGAAGAACACGTCACTCGCTACTGTGTAGTGGGGGCGATAGTTTTTCTGGGACAGCGACTTGTTCGCGCCTTGCTCATCTTTGACTTCGGAGTGGTTTTGAATACCACTTGCTTAGTGAGTATTCTGCTGGTTCATAGTGACCATTCAACTTATTCTCTGTTCTTGTTAATTGCAAAGGGGCCGACAGCGTGGCTGTTCTGGGGACCTTGCAATTTTGTGGGCTGTAATACTGCTTGATGATGAACGGACCTTTTGAGACATGTGTGACAAATTTCAGATTTTAGATTGATTCTAGAACTGCTTGTAAATTTGATATAATTTGGTCCCTAGATCAGATCACTTATTTATCTAGATCAGCTTGGTTGAACATAGCTATTTCAGATCGTGTTGATACCTGCTAATTAGTGCAACTTTAACCTATTGTTAATTAAGTTTGCTCTGTTCAGCTTGAATCTAGATGATACAATCTATCATTCTGTTAAATAGCTATATTAAGCTGAAAGTTGAACTGTTGTTGGACAAATTTGAAGTTTACTGATAGTCTAGATTCGATGAGATCGTTCGAAATTTTGTCACATACATTGTCTACAATAGAAACTGTCCTTATGGCTTGGAGGCCAACGCATTGCGTATGGAACCAGCTGACTGAGAGCAATCTTTCATTCAATCCTTTTGTTTTGAACCTTAAGAAAATGAAAGTTGCTGAAGTTTGTTTATTTTTGATCATGATACATTGCAGTAGTATTGGATTTTTGTTTCTTAACATAATCATTGTTCTACTGCACTTATTTATGAATTGGTACCATGATTTAATTCTGATTATTATTACTGGAATTAGTTTGACTTGCTTTCTAAAACCGCAATATCTACAACAGGGCATCCAATGCTCGTGGACTTCAGGGCATTACAAGTTAGCCGCTTAAACCCTCACATATTCCCACCCATGTCTTAAGCATTACACACATCATATCACTTCTACTTCCCCAATAGTTGTCATGGCTAGCGGAGGCAGTTCTTCTCGCGTCTTTGTGCTGCTTAAATTGTGGCAGTCGTCTGGACCAGGGAGTGGAGCTTGTGCGCCTTCTTTCGACTTACCTATTAGAACCTAGGCTCACTACAACACAAAGCTGATGATGCTGCGAGATTCTTATTTCTTCATAGGTTGGCCAAAGTGCGCACATGGAGTGGACGCAGTTGTGCAGGTGTTCGACCTCCTTTTATATAGATTCATCGGTCACAAATTCTACTGATGTGTGATGCACAATGCAAGTATCATTTCTAAATCAAATATCTTCCTTTTAGCAAAGTACCTTCAATTATCTCTTGTCCCCAACTCGTAACAAGGAGACTGTGGCTTCACGCAATGGATGGACGATCCATCTCGATGGTAGCGTGGAGGTACATTGCACATCTCCATGGAAGGATCATTAAGTTACAAACCTAGCTTAGCACTTTGCAAAAGGGCGGGCGAGTTGGAAGACTGATAGCATGCATGAGCCTCGCTACGAATGTGCTCTCGATCCACGTTATGAATCCTCCTTGTAACAACGTAACCTGTTTATGCGGGTGTGACTACCTGAAAAGATCGAACGATGAAATAGGGACTTCGGCCAATTAGAGGACCCAGTGTCTGAATGGAACCATTCATGTGCAATGACTTTGTGCCCATGCCGGTGTCTTTACCCTAACATACCGTAATGATGAGTTGTGTGTCCTTGAAATGGTCTCCATGCCTGCTACCTCGTTATCATTAATTAATATTACCATGTGATTCTAATTAGTTCATCAATGCTTCTTGGAAACTTTCTTTATTACCGCACGATTACAATTCATTACTATTTTCAACTAATTTTTTTTTGGAAAAGAAGTTGCTGTCTGGTTGGATGAGATGTAAAAAATACCCCATCGTTGGGCGAAATTTCTTAATTTCTCTTTGGCTGGGCGATGGAAAACATTGCCTGTTGGACAGACGATTTTTACCCTAGTCACCGAAAGAACATGCGATATGTGCCATGTAGGCACCATCCGATTCATGCAGATGACCTTGCTCTTATCGCCCCGTTGGTCGGGCGACGGGATGAAAAATCCCCTGTGTTACGGACGTCTAATTATTTAATTTATTAAAACAGAATATTATTTAATTAATTGTGAATAAAAATATAAAATATTTAAAAATTCCTCAACGACGGTATTGCCAGGCTGGCAGTTGCCGTCTGGTGCCTGGGCTGACCGGAGTCATGGGCTTTATTTGCCCCTAAATTTATTTGAGCCCATGAAACTTTTGTGCTATAATTGTAGGGTCGGCCACTCAATCGTTCCCTTCCAACCCCGACCAGTTATTAGTGCCGTTGTTCAGGCCGGTGCCACCCCGCCGCCGCCGCCGCCGCCGGAGCTCTCTCTGCTTCCCCCTGCGGCCGCCCCTTACTCAACTAGAGCGGCAACAGGAGAAACCCTAGGGGTATCGGCATATCTCTGCCTCACATCTCGTCGTCCCCTCTGCAATCCCACTTCACTTTGTTAAAGGGATACAACTCCGTTAGCTTTGGTTCGTAGGGATACAACCTAATCAGAGAAGATGTCGTCGAAGAAGAACTACTACAAGGAGAAGATGATGCGGCGGAAGTGAGTGCCTATCTGTACCTTTATTTCGATTTGTTCTGAGCAATTTTGGTTTTGGGAATGGACGACTACCACCCCTATCATATCCCTGTCTCGCTTCTTCATGTTGATTCTTGAGGGCAATAGTAGCTGCGTGTTTTTGGAATCAAAGGGCCTAGCTACTGCTTGTTTAGTAACACCCACCCCCCTAGCAGTTTATGTTTAGTTTCTGGAAGTCTGGAATTAACGTTTGAATTGACTTCAAAAAATGGGATTTTTATATATGTTTGGAATTTCCGATGCATATAACATGGAAGAGATATTGAGTAGAGCTGCGATACTTGGTAGTACGGTTACTATAAACTTCTATAACATGATGTTTTCGAATTAGAATGAGAAATTGGGACCTAATTTACTTGCAGCCTAACCCTAACCTTCTCACACTGCTGCAACACATAGGCCTAACTGCAGTGCTGAGTCTGGTACTCATTTGAAAAAATCACATAGCTGCCATTATCTGTGTGCCTGTAACCTGCTAGTTTTATCTACGATATTATGTAGTATAAACGCACCATGAGTTGGTGCTGCAGAAGAACCACATATATGTAACTAAAGTACTGATTCATGGATTCAAGGGGACTGCAAATCTCAAGGGTTCATGCGCACACATGCTTACACTTTTGGGGATTGTGGTTATGAGTACTTGGATTCATGTTAGCCGTAGTGGGCATAACTCAAAACACTTTCCGAGGTTGTGCATGCTAATGTTTTGGAACATAATCATGTGAAAACAGGAACATGGTCATGATAAGTTAGATGGAAACTATTGTCTATAACTTCCTGCGATATACGTTTCCTGCCATTAAGTCCTTCTGGCAAACCTCATTCTCTTAGATTTTCCCATGCAGAGAGGAGAAAAAGGAAGAACCAGACACACCCAAGTATCGAGATCGTGCTAAGGAGCGCCGTGAAGATCAAAACCCTGACTATGAACCTACGGAGCTTGGTTCATTTCATGCCGTGGCGCCTCCTGGAACAGATTTGAGGTTACAGATCACATGACACAATTCATATGTTTGTGCTCAGTTTACCATATGTCCTTCTAGAATTTAACTTCTGCAATTGTTTGTATTACAGGCTAGCAGATGCTCAAAAGATTTCAATTGAGAAAAGCAAATATCTTGGAGGTTGGTAGTGTGTGTGTGAGAGGATTTTATATATTTTTTTCTGAATAAAATGGGGTTTCTTCTTTTTTTGGGAAAGGTCCCTTTTGCTTGTCTATTTGTGTTTTTATACATGTCTTTGTACAAGTGCGCATACATGTGTATAAGGTATTAAGGTGAGGTGTCTGAACCATGATAAACAGTTTGCTTCAGAATTTGGATTTCTTATAAAAATGAGAAATGTTCTTGACATGTTTACCTTCTTTTGGAAATGCCTTATTGTCCATAAATTGCCACTGTTCAAGAAATAATTTTTCTGAATGAAATATAAAGAACAAGCATCTACTTTATCGTTGATTTAGTCAATCAGTAACATGCAATACTCCATCTTTTATTTGTTACAAATGCTGGATTGTTTTGTGTCTCCAAATATAGCTATTTAAACTCCTGTCATTCTTCAAGTACATTTATTTTCTAGTCTGGACAAGATTTGAATTGTTCATCTATCCACTTTAATGTTTTGAAACAAATACAGTTCATTTAGTAGGACACATTTTCTGAGGTACCATGATATCATATTGTTATGGAAATGGTAACTTAGATAACTGACAAGTGACAAATATACTTTTGCCTTTGTTTGTAATAGTCATTTCGATTGACATTCAATATTCACTTTATGCTCTTAAGGTGATTTGGAGCATACACATTTGGTCAAAGGCTTGGACTATGCTCTACTTCACAAAGTTCGAAGTGAAATTGATAAGAAGCCTGATGCAGAGGATGAGAAGGATGCAAAGTCTAGGTATTTGCGTACATGCAATTGTAACACCAATTAGGGATTTAAAAATCTGTGATGTGCATTTTTAAATCCTGTAAATGTGCCTATGAGAATGCTGTCACTTGCATGATTTTTATTTGACCTAAACATAGATCAATAATACCTAAGATGGTTCCATCATGGCAGAGCAAACTGGACAACTTGTTAGCCATTTGTTGAATTCTGACATGATTTTTACAGAGATAGATCCAATTCCCTCATGTTGGAATCTTAGACAAGAGGTCCTTACGGTGGATGCAAATTCTTTTCTGTTAGAAATGATGACTGTATTCCTTAAAACAAATGGTTATTGTAAAGGGCTATATCTATGAGAATATTTTGCATTCCATTATAATTCTTCATAACTTTAGTAACCTATTTTTCCTGAAGCTGCTATGCACAATTTAATTGTTGGGTGTGCTAGTTGATGTTTATTTATATTTTAACATCAGTTTCTTTAGAGTAAATGTAAAGTTCATTTCTCAGCTGAATATTATTTCCTGTACATCATTGTCAGGACCAAAACCAGCTCTGTGTTGTGTTAGAATGAAACAAAGTATTATGTACATCTAGATTTGAGCATCAATGCAAATCTATGGCCTTGCACTCTTTTTATTAGATGCGCTTACTATGTTGGGATCATTTGGAATTTGGAAACTAATTTTCTCTTCTGTTTTACAGGGAAAAAAATGAAGATCGAGCAGTGTCATTCCGCACTGCAACTGCAAAGGTAGAGTTCATTTTGATTTAACAGTGAGTGGGTTATTTTCTTCACATCTCAAGGATTATGTAAAATAACATGGGCTTTAATTGATCATTCTTCGTTTATTGCAGTCTGTCTACCAATGGATCGTAAAGCCACAAAGCATAATAAAGGCGAATGAAATGTTTCTTCCTGGTCGAATGGCATTCATTTACAATATGGTATCATCCTTTGAATTTTCCTTTGTTCAGTGCTTGAGTTATGCAATGGCGGTGATTATAATACATTTCACTGGTACACAGAAACGATAGAATAGTCATGCAATGTAAATTATAGCTCTTCCCTGCTTTCCATGATACAAGTGATCAGGATGCATACACTAGGCATCTTATGTATGAATAAATGTTCAATACACTCTGGGAAGTAAACGTTAATGCTGTTTGGTCCTTTAGCTTTTTTTTCTATGCTAGCATGTAAATGATATTTATGTTATGGTCATTTTGTTTATTTTTATGGTGTATAACTGTACATAATGCGTGAATAATCATTTTCTTTGTTCCAACCAGGAGGATGGCCTTACCAATGATATTCCGACAACTCTCCACAGGAGCAAAGCTGATTGCCCTGTTCCAGAGGTACTGTGACAATATAATGTATACTATGTTGACATTTCTTGTAGCTTCTTATTTCATTCTTTTTCAACAGTCTTCTTGCTTCTGCAGGAAATGGTTACTGTCAGTGTGGATGGTTCTGTACTAGACAGGATTGCTAAAATCATGTCATACCTTAGACTGGGATCATCAGGGAAGGTCCTGAAGAAGAAGAAAAAAGAGAGAGAGACAAAAGGTATGTGCTTGAAAATGAAAATCGTATAGTAGAGGAGCTATAGAAGCCGTTGAGAAACCAAGAACAGGAAAACTTTCCTCAGATTTAAGACATGAGAAAACATGCTGATTGATTTGTTTCACAGCACTTAAGAGTCTTAAGAGTGTATATATTTTTATTGATATAGAAACTTAAGATTGGTACATTGCCTAGATGGTTGAGTTTCATCCCAATTGTTTTCTAATCTTATTTGAAGAATTATCGTTTGGTGCTTGTGTTGTGTATACTAATAGCTTTGTTCAATGCTGATTCAGTGATATCAGGTTGTGTAGTGAATTAGTTATGGACATATGTCATACCCCCATCTTAATTTTACAGTCAGCACAAACTAATCAATTGGCTTTAATTATTTCTAACATATGATGTGATTGTAATGTCTGTACCTTTCTCACCAATATCAGCACTAGTTTTGCTTGAATTTATATAGTTTATTATGTCTGCTATATTGCAGGGGAGAACAATTTGGCAAGCGGTGACTATGATGAGGCAATAAGACCTGCCCAAACTAAGGTTTCTGCTCTGAAATACCATTCAGAAAAGGATATGCGACCACCTCCACCACCACAACCCCAAAATGGTAAGTTCAATGGAAAGGAGAGAGAGCCTGTCCCTATCGCTAGAGCAGAAGATGATGACATTTTTGTTGGAGATGGAGTTGAATATACTGTTCCCAACAAGGACATGAGCCAGAGCCCCGTCTCTGTGGATATGGATGAATCCCCACATAACCATCAGAAGCAGTCATATTTCAATGAACCTATGTATGGCCCTATCCCACCATCTGAACCTGCGCAAGCTTGGCAACAATCGGTAATTTTATTTATGTTCACTAAATTCATTTTCAATGATGCATGATGAATGCTAGAGGATAACTAAATATTATTATCCATATTTGTAATTTTTTTAAAAACTAGCTGTTATGACTTTGTTATGTTTGCCATATTTTTTTCTTCAATTCGGATGTACTGATATTATATGTCTCTTCTCTCTTGTGATGTTAGGATATGTATGATGCTATTCAAGCCCAAATGGTGGCTGCTGGATATCAAGGTGACTGGTCTGGCTATCAGTATGCTGAACAACAGTTGGCTTATCCAGAACAGTACATGCAACAAACTTCTCAGGAATTTGATGCAGCTGACCCAAATGTATCCCAGGATCCAAGATTCATGACTCAAGCAGATAAGGATAGGGGTCTAGGTTCTGTTTTCAAGCGTGACGATCAAAGGCTTAACCAGCTGAGGGAAAAAGATTCACGGGAGAAAGATCCAAATTTTATTTCAGATAGTTACTCCGAGTGTTATCCTGGTTATCAGGAGTATAATCATGAGATTGCAGGAAGTGATGATGAAGATGATTTGTCAAAGATGGATATGGGTGGACGAGTAAGTGAAATTGTTTATGAATTTCATATGGACAAAGTTCCTCTTCAGTTACAAATCTTTGTCTGAAACGTGGGTTTGGTTGGGCCTCATTTGGTTGACATATATATGAACCTAGAACTTTGGTTACTTTTTAAGTTGCAAGTTGCTACTGATAACTGTTTGCTGTGTCTACTTTTGTTCCTTCCAGATTTGAATATTCCAACTGTAGTGTTCTAGTGGTTCTTGTGAGATTATTACTTTTCATGTATTTTTTAATTGCTGTCCTGATAGTACTGTATTCAGGGTGTTTACCTTTTGCGTATTTTGTTGTGATATAGGCTAGTAGCCATTGCTTGCTGCTGCCATTGTGGCCTTTCAAGACATCTATGGAAATTTTGAGCAGGCGGAAGGCTATGATGCTATTGTTGCTATTGTTCTGTTGTTCATGATCGCTCTATTTTCCGTCTTGTGTGCAATAATCTCCTATATGAATTATCATCCTTGATGCTATTGCATTCTTATTTCCATACTCCATTCTAATGTATGGCACTGATTCTTCCACTGAATGATTCTTGAGCAGGCGAAGGGCCGTCTTCATCGGTGGGACTTCGAGACAGAAGAGGAGTGGGCCAAATACAACGAGCAGAAGGAAGCCATGCCCAAGGCCGCATTCCAGTTTGGGGTGAAGATGCAGGATGGCAGGAAGACCCGGAAGCAGAACAAGGACCAGAAGCTCACGAATGACCTCCACAAGATTAACAAGATCCTGGCGAGAAAGAAGGGCGAGAAAGACGGAGCAGACGATGGCGGGCACTACGACGACGATCTGCCGAGCGGGAAGAAGCAGCGTGCTTGATGTCACCGGTCAAGTGGTCATGTTTCGTTTTTACCCTGTCACAACTAGCTTACGGTGACCACATGTTAAGATGGCCCGGTACAGACAGATGATCTTTCATATGCTTTGAGCCGAAACAATTGTGGATATTTGCATCGCCATCTTACATGTGCAAACGCTGATACATAAAATACAAAGTGCTTTATCAAGTTGGGAAATAGAGCACCTTGCCATATGCTTGAAGAAATCGGCTGTCTTCTTCAGCCGAAGCCGTTCCAAACATGACCACTTGTCCACATGTGGTTCGAGCGCCAAATTATCGACGACAACGGAGACCGAACTGGTAGTACTAATGGGCTTATGGTATTGGGCCAAGGGTCCAAGGTGGACTATGGACTCACTGTCTACCACGGCCCAGGTTGACTGGGCCGATGCTGCGATCCATCCCCCACTGGTCATATCGTTTCAAGCCCTAGCTCCTCCGTGCCGTGCATGCATGACCGTGGGCCCGCCGGCGAGGTGAGAGATGAGCCTCGTCTCGTCCGCGAAATTCCCCTGCACTTCGTCCTCCCAAGTCTGGCAAGGCCACCCCCGCGTCCCGGAGGCGGCGACGGAGGAGGCCTCGGCCTCGGCCGACTGCGCGTCTCGGGAATCCCACTCCCGGAGAAGAGGAAGGCGTGGCCGTGGCGTGTCTGTCTCGTTGCCTCCTCCCGGATTCCCCCCGCACCTACGGTCGGCATCGCCATCGACTTCCCTCGCCGGTAGTCCCCGTTCTCCTTACCTACCCCGTTTCCTGATCCTTTCCGCGTTTCGAATGTTGTCTGCCGTCTCAGATAGCTGTGGTGGACAGTCTTGGATGTGTAGCGCTAGGTCGAACTGTTTGAAGTCAGTGATTGAATTGATGAAGGCAGAATCGACCCGAAATCATGGCACCGTTTAGTCGGGATCCTTCCACAGAACCGTAATTTCATAATTTTAGGACTTTCCACAATTTCGGTAATCACTAACTGTTGGCGATTCTCCGGGAACCGAAGTTGTTGAGTGGCTCCATTTGTAGATAAATTTAGAAAAGGAGTTAAGCTTAAGTTTGTTCTAGCCAAGGTCAACAGAAGTGAAGGTTAGTAACTGAACCTATCCTTTTTCTACAACTTCAGACTTCTGGGTGAGATGCTGCTAGAATTGCAGACCATGCTCTAATTTGCATATGCATCTTTCCTCTGCTTAGCTAGAGTGATAGTTACTGAAATTATTGTGGTCGTAGGTTTGAACTTTTTTGAGCTCATCTTTTGCTATTACTTTCTATTATTCTGCGAGTTTCTTTTTTTTTTCTTTTTTAGAGTAACCATACCAAACAAACCAGCAAAATGACTGTTTGTCCTGTTTTATACTTGAGTAGTTCACTTATCTTCTCTAGTTTTCTTAATTTGTTTAATGCAATGATCATTTGATTCTGTGCTAATTAACCCTTCAGTATAAATCTAGCGTTTAGTTTTTATTCCTCTCTTTCACGCAGAGTCGTTGACATGGACAACAAATTTGAACATTCGACTACAATTTTTTTAATAAAGAATATATACTCTATATACTTTGATGCATCTGCAAATTTTTTCAGGAAAAAGAAAATGACTGTTTCCCCATTCAAGTTTGAGCCTCTAAGCAAGATGTCTTATTTACCTGATTATTTTTTGCAGCCTGCGAGTTCAAATCAAAATGGAAAAACATTTCCCAGAAAATTCACGTAAAAGTAGTGAACCTAGCAGATCTCAGTGTTCCAGCGCTGAGAAACGGCATTGAGAAGAATGAAAACCTTTCTGGATTGTAGCCTCCTAAAAGTCTAGTGGCAATGAGGTTGAGGTTGTTTCTCCCACTGTTGTACGTACACACATTCATCTATGAAAAAAAAAAAACCAGTTAACATATGAAATCCATGAGGACACTTCTTCACAGAGATTTTCAACTTCCATATTTATGTAGAAGAAACCGTGTCATCCAGCTCATATGAGCAAATGGAACACTTCCAATTGCTAGCACAACAAGCTACAATGTAAAAGGCATCATTTTTTAGGTGATTCTGTCATAGTCTATTGCAGAGTTAACTATGTCCTCCAAGTAAACTACTTTATGGGACTTGTTCCATCTGAGTTGACAGCTGTATTTTAGTTTTCTTTTTGGTGTTTTTAAGCAATCATAACAATAATCGGTATGATGCGTCTTGTGCCTATGTGGTCTGCACATCTATTTTTTTTTTCCTTTTGGACTCTCTTATATCTTTTCCCTCTTTTTGTTGGCTTTTTATATGCATTCATTGAACAGTACTAGTGTTCCCTTTTTCATGAGGGTTTTCGCTTTATGCCACATGCTGCTAAGCGATTAGTTTCCTATCAACATATTTGTTATATTTAACCGGTCTAGGTATTCCCCCTTCTCAACCTTTTCTATTTTATAAGTTTCTTGGTATTCTTTTCCTTGTTAATGCATATGTACTCTTCCCTATTTATATTAACATCAATCTACTGTTTTCCTCCTTTACCTATTGCATTTTTTAATGTCTTGCTATTTTGGTGTTGTTTTATATGTAAACAAAACATATGTGACCTTATATATGTTCATATTCAGTAGTTAATTTAACTGCAACGCGTACGTAACATATTGAACATGGAGGCTTTTTAGACTATGGATAAATTTTTGCATGGCATGAAATATCTCTCTGTCCTTGCAAGTGTTGAGTCGAGCATATGTCTCTTGCCTTTAAGGTATCAGCGCTATGAAGCAAATGGCCTGTTTGACCTACCTTCAAGCTAAGAATAAATACTCCCTTTAGTCAACAAATATTTAGATTGGCTACATGAAAATCATGTGTGTAGATTCATCTTGAAAAGTACTATAATATTTTAACTTTTTTGGCTTTATAAATAAATTTTAATGGTAATTAGTGGTCAAAGTTGCATCCTAGAGATCTTGCGGATGTCCAAAACGAAAAAAATTTGTGAATGGAGGGAGTAGGTTTGAGCTTTTTCGTCTTGTCCTACGAGCTTATTGTTAGATATATGTATATATGGGCTTTAGGCCCTTACCTGTTATATTTGGGCTTTCCTCTTTTGCCCCATGTACTGTGTATATATACTGGCCTTTGGCCCCCAGATAAATACAAGTGCTATTCATAACATGGTATTAGAGCGCCATACCTAGGGTTAGGGTTTCCTACGGCGTTGCACTTGTGCCGCCTTGCCCTAGGGTTAGGGTTTCCTCTCTCACCACGCTGTGGTCTGCGTCGTCTTTCTTGGGCGACGTCGTCCTTCTCCGCTGTTGGTCTTCTTGCTGGGTCGTCGTCCACTTGGTCACCGGTCCAGGTCGGTCTGCCGCCTGCCGCTGCCGTTCCCTCGCTCGCTCGAAGGCGTCGCCGTCGCGAAGCGCTTCCACGCCATCGCCGCTTGCCGCGAAGCCCAGCCGCCCGCTGCCGCTTGCCGCTCGCGCCTCGGCTCGTTCGAAGCGCCGCTGTCGTCGCTTTATTTCGTCGTCCGAAGCCGCCGCCGTCGTCGTCTTAAGCGTCTCCGCTTGTCGCCCGGCGCCGCTGCCGCCGCCGCCTCGGCGTCTCGGCCGTCGCTGGCGCCGCTGCCGCCGTCGCCTCAGCATCTCCGACCCGTCGCCCGATCGCCGGCCGCTCATCGCCGGTCACTCGCCTCGCCATCTCTCTGGTTGCGTGAGACCGACTAGGTCTCGGTCTCGGTTGTGTGAGACCGAGCATCTTTAGTCTTTGTTTTCCAAAAAAAAAATCAAAAAAAAAGAATAGAGAAAATGTCATCGGGCACTGTTTCTGTTCCTCGTTGCCCGGTGATTTTTGATGGCCTCAATTATCAAGATTGGTCTCTTCATATGCGTCTGCATATGCGTGGTCAGCGTTTGTGGGATTTTCTTACTGGCGAGCTTTCTTGCCCGCCTCGTTCTGATCCCCCTATCTTGTCCACTTCGTCGACGTCTTCTGATTCTGCTCAGAAGGCTTCTGTAGATGATGCTGCTGCTACTGATAAGAAGGCCTCTGATGAGCATAAGGAAGCTATGGAGTCCTATAAGTCCCAATATACTGCCTACAAGTTCTGGTGTGACGAGGATGCTCGTGCCTCTGCTATTTTGGTTGCTAGCATGGAGGTGCATCTTACTGGAAAGGTGGTTTCTTTGGGTTCTGCACAACTGATGTGGTCACATCTTCGTGATCGCTATGAGCCTACTAGTGACTCACAAGATATCTTGCATTGTGCGACACGGCGATCAACCATGCGGCGGGGTGACTCTACGGTGGATGAGTCAGATGCTCGGTTTTTACGTCGTGTGGCGTCAACTTGACTCTCTTGATGCTGCGGATGCTGATCATGCCCGCCGGACTTGTGCTTGCTACCAGCGCCAGCAGTCTCGTTTGGAGCTTCGTCGCATCTATGACTTTGTCACCCGTCTTCGGCCAGAGTTTGAGCAGATTCGTGCTCAGCTTCTTGCTCGTCATCCTCGTGTCTCTTTGTTAGAGGCTCTGGCTGCTCTTCGTACCGAGGAGACTCGACTTCGTGGTGCGGGTCTTCTGGCTTCTCCGTCCGTGTTTGCTCTTCGGACACCTGCTTCGACACCTACAGCTTCTCATCCTTCGACTTCACCAAATTTCGTCTTACGGAGTGACGACGAAGGCGGCTTCATCGCGCTTATTGTGACAAGGATGGTCACGTGGAGCGATTTTATTACCGGAAGAAGAAGGATATTGCTCGTCGTCGGCCCACCAAGAATCTCTGCGGCACGATTCACGGGAGATTGAGACTCCTCCCATGCAGACCTCGATCCATCTGCTGAGATTTTGATGCTATTATGTCGCATGGTCGTCTCTACACCGACAGTTACGCTGCGATCTTCGGTGAGACCACCTTCCTCTACTCGGTACATCACCATGGATTCTTGACTCAGTGCATCTTTTCATATGACATCGATTCTATCTGTCTTACTTCCATCGATCCTTTGACCACCCTTTAACTGCTTCGATCGCAGATGGTACCTCTCTTCTGTCACGGGGCGAGGCACTCTTCTGTCTTCTTCTTTTCACGTTCCCACGCTTTCCCATGTTCCCAAACTAACCATGCAAATTATATCTGCGGGCCAACTCATCGATCATGGTTGTCGTGTGATTCTCGATACTGATTCTTGTTCTATTCAGGATCGTCGCACGGGTCTTCTGGTTGGTACTGGCCCCCGGCGTCGTGATTCGCAGCGTCTTTGGGAGCTTGACTGGCTTCGTCTTCCTTCATTGCTCTGCCATCTCTCCGTCTCATTGCTTCCTCCACGGCTTCTTTTGCTCGATGGCATCATCGTTTGGGACATCTTTGTGGTTCGCGTCTGTCATCTTTAGTTAAATGCGTGGTCTCATTAGGATCGTATGCAGTGATGCTTCTTTAGATTGTGCGGGTTGCAACCTTGGCAAGCGGTGCAACTCCCCTATTCTTCTAGTGAGTCTATGTCAGCTCGTCCTTTTGATCTTGTTCATTTTGATGTATGGGTCCGGTCCCTTTTGTCTCGCAAGGTGGTCATAAATATTATGTTATTTTTATAGATGATTTTTCTCGCTACACCTGGATATATTTTATGTCTCATCGTAATGAGGTTTTGTCTATCTATAAAAATTTTGCCACCATGATTCGTACTCAGTTTGATTCTCCCATTCGTGTCTTTCGGGCTGACTCTGCGGGGAATATCTTTCGGGCTCTTATTTGTTTTCTTCTTGGCGGGCACTCTCTCTCGATTCTCTTGTCCCGGTGCTCATGCTCAAAATGGTGTTGCTGAGTGTAAACATCGACACCTTCTTGAAACAGCTCGTGCACTCATGATTTCCTCCTCTGTTCCACCTCATTTCTAAGCTGAGGCTGTTTCTGCTGCTTGTTATCTTATCAATCTTCAGCCTTCCTCTGCCCTTAAGGGTGGTATTTCCGTAGAGCGTCTCCTCGGACACGCACCAGACTATTTTGGTCTTCGCTCTTTTGGGTGTGTGTGCTATGTTCTTCTTGCTCCTCGTGAACGCACTAAGCTGACTGCTCAGTCGGTTGAGTGTGTTTTTCTTGGGTATAGTGATGAGCACAAAGGCTATCGATGTTGGGATCCCGTTGATCGACGGATGAGGATTTCTCGGGATGTTACCTTTACTGAGTCTCGTCCTTTCTACCCTCGTCCTTCTTCTCCAACTTCTACTCTTGATTCCTTGTCTTTCTTGACTTTTCCTGATACTCCTATCTCTCCTATACACTTTCCTGTTTCATCCTCTCCAGACCTTTCTCCTTCATTAGAGCCTCCTTCCTCGTCTCCTCCCTCTGTTCCAGCTCGCTTTGCTTCTCCTTATCCTATTGTCTACACTCGTCGAACTCAGCCAGTTGAGGAACCACTTGCTACCTCATCTTCTTTTGATGAGGCAGCTTCTACTTCTCCTCGCTATGCTTTTCGTGATCATCGATCCATTCGACCCCCTGAGCGTTTTGGCTTTGCTGGTGCGGTTCCTGTAGAACCGGCCTCTTACCGTGATGCTGTTGTTCATCTCGAGTGGCAGCATGCGATGGCCGAAGAACTTGCTGCCCTTGAACGTACTAGCACTTGGGAGGTTGTGTCTCTTCCGTCTCACGCTCGTCCCATCACCTGCAAGTGGGTCTATAAGGTTAAGACTCGCTCTGATGGTTCTCTTGAGCGCTTCAAAGCTCGTCTTGTGGCTCGTGGCTTTCAGCAGGAGCATGGTGTTGACTATGATGAGACTTATGCTCCCGTGGCTCACATGACCACTATCAAGACTTTTTTTGCTGTGGTCTCTGTTCGTGCGTGGCCTATCTATCAGCTTGACGTCCAAAATGCCTTTCTTAATGGGGAGCTGCATGAAGAAGTTTTTATCGACCTCCGTAGGTATTTTGTTTCGGATGGGATGGTTTTTCGCCTTCGTCGGGCTCTGTATGGGCTTAAACAAGCTCCTCGTGCATGGTTTCAGCGTTTTTCTTCCGTGGTCACTGCTGCTGATTTTTCTGTTAGTGATCATGATCCTGCGCTGTTTGTTCACACCTCGTCTCGTGGTCGCACTCTTCTTCTGCTCTATGTCGATGACATGATCATTACTGGTGATGATCCAGCTTACATTGATTTTGTCAAGACTCGTCTTAATGAGCAGTTTCGTATGTCTGATTTGGGTCCTATTCGTTATTTCCTTGGGATTGAGGTTACCTCCACTCCAGATACTCCAGATGGTATTTTCTTGTCCCAAGAGAAGTATATTGGGGATCTTCTTGATCGGGCCTCTCTTACTGACCACAAGACAGCTGAGACTCCTATGGAGCTTAATCTTCAGCTTCGACCTACCGATGGGGAACCTCTTTCGGATCCTACTCGGTATCGACACCTCGTCGGTAGCCTTGTGTACCTTGGTGTCACTCGTCCTGATATCTCCTATGCTGTTCATATCTTGAGTCAGTTTGTTTCTGCTCCTACTCAGCTCCACTATAGTCACCTTCTTCGCGTGTTGCGCTATTTGCGTGGCACTATCTCTCGCCGTCTTTTCTTTCCTTGCTCCAACTCTTTACAGCTTAATGCTTATTCTGATGCTACCTGGGCTGGGGATCCTTCTGATCGTCGGTCTCTTTCTGCGTATTGTGTTTTTCTTGGTGATTCTCTCATTGCTTGGAAGACTAAAAAGCAAAATGCAATTTCTCGATCGAGTGCAGAGGCTGAGTTGCGTGCTATGGCGCTTTTGATGGCAGAGGTTACTTGGTTGCGTTGGTTACTTGAGGATTTTGGTGTTTCCGTTACTACACCGACTCCTCTTTTGTCTGACAGCACAGGAGCTATTGGTATTGCCCGTGATCCGGTGAAGCATGAGCTTACCAAGCATATTGGTGTTGATGCTTCCTATGTACGGTCATAGGTTCAAGAGCAGGTTGTCTCTCTTTAGTATGTGCCGTCTGAGATTCAGCTAGCAGACTTCATCACGAAGGCACAGACTCGACAACAGCATAGTTTTTACCTCTCCAAACTCAGTATTGTTAACCCACCATGAGTTTGAGGGGGGGAGTGTTAGATATATGTATATATGGGCTTTAGGCCCTTACCTGTTATATTTGGGCTTTCCTCTTTTGCCCCCTGTACTGTGTATATATATTGGCCTTTGGCTCCCAGATGAATACAAGTGCTATTCATAACACTTATGTCCTGGAAAATCCAAATAGTATAAAATTAATGGTAGGGGGCTTTTAGTCTTCATAAGCTGAAGCGATAGAAGGTTAGGGTTTTTGTAAACAGGTCTGCAACATGTTTTTTTGTCCTACACAGTGGGTCTTGCATAAACAAGCCAACATTACCTCAGATGTCATAGGGCCAGATCCAAGAATTTAGATTTGGTTTGGGGCCTTGGGGATTGTTTAGGGGCAGTGTGGGCACATAACTGTACTAGCCCAGGTTAAGCTGACTAAGGGACAATGGTACTGTGTCCGATGAGCAGTGGAGGTGGAACAACAATGAAGAGGGGTGGGTAAACAGGATTATAAGGCATGCATTGGTGAACAAGAAACAGTACAAGACGAAAACTATTTATTAGATGCATTTTTTACAAAAGGAAAACATTTTTCCTTTATTCATGAATACTTGGCAACTTTGAACAACAAAGTACTTTGCAAATACATGCCACCTTCACATTTCCTAGACATTTTACTACACTGACCTTATCAAATATGTCCATAACATTAAACTTAACTGCCTCGGCATTTTACTTGTGTGGCAATTAGGGTACTTCGTCCATGTTTCGTCTGAATCATGAATTTTCTTTTCTTTTCTTTTTTACCTTTGCTTTTTTTTTTTTTTTGCAAAGAGGTGCTGTTGGTTAATGTAGTTATTAATATGGTTAGGCCCTCTTCTATAAGGAGTATGGTTAAAATTGGCATTTCCAAAGGCCAAACATTTTGGCCTATCGAGCTCCTTTTTCTTTTATCTCGAAGCCGCTTCTCAAAGATCTCAAAAACAAGTTGGATGAAGTGGATCAGCTTGTTCAAATCACTTAGAGAAGCTCTCGAAGTTCAGTGTTTCAGCAATTCAGCCCAGCCCACAAAGATAAGGCCGAGCAACCAAGATGCTATACTCTAGTACCTGTCTTTATGCGTGGTAGTCCTCAAATCCAATCAGAGTCATGAAATACAGCATAAACTTGCACGATGTCAAGAACAAACTAGTAGATTACCCAAATAACAGTGGGAGAGAGATTTGTCAAAGCTGAACACAAATTCGTTATGCACAGCCTCGAAAGTGTACAAGGGATTGTTGCTCTCACAGCCCTCTCCATTTATGGCCCTCAGATGCTTGTCATACACAAGAATGCAGTGCTAAAGAATAACCTAGCCTCAAATCCTCCCGTGCACATCTTCTTTGGATGAGTTTTTTTTTTTGATTGTTTCTTTGGATGAGTTAGTTTGTGGTTTGTTGGCTCAACTCTCCATTGCCACCCCTCTTGGGTTTATATAGCCACTCCAAGTTATCTTGCAAAAAGAGTAGGAATCCTACTCCAATTAGGATTTATATGGGAATATACTTGTAGCATACCACTTCAGGTCCTTGTAGGTTAGAATATGAGTCACCCTATTTCAACACAAGAGGTCATGGGATCTAATCCCCGAAACTCAGCAATAAAACTACCTTGTAACGTATAGTTAGCGGCACTTGAGTCATGGCCTTTAGCCGCACAATACAGGTGCTATAATGTTGGCCTAGCTACCGGTTGGCACATGTCAAGTATTTGTGAAAGTATGCTGGAAACAAAATTGAATTGAGCAAACTTCGTGTTCCTTGCCTTAGTTGCCTATGCTTAGTATGGGGTGCGGACGAAGCATGAGATTGCCATTGGGCAAACTTAGGTTGGTCTATGGAGTTTCAGCTTCAAAGCAATTGGACTAGGCCAGCTGGCTTGACATATTTGGTTGGCTGGCCTTGTCTCGTAGCCCTTGAAGCAACCTTACTTTTTCTTGGCTTAGGTGGGGTTCTTTTAAAAAAATCCCGATAAGTTACGTAAGCAAATGAGATAAGTTGCTTATCTCGTTTGCTTATTTGACTTATCTAGATTTTTTAAATTTTTGGATTCTATTTTTTTTCTATCTCGAAGGCGTGTATAAAAGCTCTCTAACACAAGTCGAACGAAGCGGATCCGATTTTTGAGGCCACGTCGGGAAGCAAATAAGCAAACGAGATAAGTAAATGAGATAAGCTGAGAAGAACCGCACCTTAGCCTAGCTCGTCTTGGCCTAGTAAATGCTCGTGTATGAAACAACTTTGCGAAGTAGAAAAAAAAAGGAAAATTACATTAAGAAAAAATGCTACCTCTATATAGACTTCACAAATATATTGAAGCAAAAAAAAGTTAATACTCAAATGCCTACATTAGTCATACTTTGAAAACTATATGCAAACAAAAAAAAACCAAAATAACTTATTTATAAAATTTATCGCCAAGGAAGAAACCCGGCCTGATTGTTCTTTACCTCTTGCTTGCAGGAGAAGGGGAGCTAAGGCCATGTACAATGGTAGAGACAGCTGCTGTCTATAACCATTGCCATGTCACCTATAGACAGTATTAGAGACAACTCATACAATGGATTGTCTACATGGCTATCTATAGGGTCATTTAATACATGCATGGAGTTGAAAAAAGTGGTGATTAGGTGTGAATACCATGTTTGTAGCCTACATGTTTAAATTTTTTTGATTAATTTGGAAACATGGTGAAATGAAAACCAAGTAAATTCATAATTTATTTTTTCATGTGTTTTGTGAATACCCCGTATAAAAAATAAAAAAGATATGATAAGATATCCGAATTGTTACAATCAAAATAAAAAGATATGATAAATTGATGACTTCAATACATTAATATGGAATTGAATTTATACAATAGAACATCGAAATAAAAACAATAAGATAACTCATACATAACTAAGCACTTGAATTGTTCCCATATCGTCGCCAAATATGTTCAACTAAATCCTTCTTTAGTTGGACATGTGTAAATCGAGCACGAATAGCAGAATTCCTTTGCAGTACATCCCGAAAACAAATATTAGGTCCATTGTTGACTTCCGGTGGTAGAACTAAAAACGTCTCTGCAGTCTCATTCAAATCTAGAGGTGTGGTGACCAATCCTCGTTCATCTTCAACAATCATATTATGAAGAATAATACAAGCATTCATGATTTTTCAAATAGTATCACTTTTCCAGAATTGTGCGGGGCGACGAACAATGTTAAAGCGAGATTGCAATACACCAAACGCTCGCTCAACATCTTTCCTTGCCCCTGCTTGATGATTTGCAAATAATTTCTCCTTATCTGATTGAGAGAGCACTATTGGTTTGACGAATACCGCCCATTCAAGATATATACCATCGGCAAGATAGTAAGCCCTATCATATTGCCTCCCATTAACATTGAATTGTGTTTGCAGAGTTTCCCCTTTCAATGCTTGAATGAATAACGATGACTGGTTAAGCACATTAATATCATTGTTAGAACCCCGCGACACCAAAAATGCATGCCATATTCGAAGATCTCGTGAAGCAACTGCTTCAAGGATCATAGTAGGTACGCCATGGTCACCACGGGTAAACTAGGCCCTCCATGCAACTGGACAATTTTTCCATTGCCAGTGCATACAATCAATACTCCCTATCATACCGGGGAACCCACGAGATTCACCAACTCTGAGCAATTTGTCCAATTCATCACAATTTGGGGGTCGCAGGTACTCTACACCGAATTTGTCAATCACCCCTTCAGCAAACTTTCCCAAGCAATCTAATGAAGTGCTTGCACCGATCATAAGAACCTAATCTAGTTGATCAGCAGAGGTACCATAAGCTAACATGCGAATTACGGCCGTACACTTCTGCAATGGTGATAGACCCGATCGACTAGTAGCATCTACTCTATCAGTGAAATAAGAATCCCATTCACCAAGTGCACTTACAATACGTAGGAAGAGGGGTCTTCTCATCCGGAATCTTCTATGAAACATCTCTTCAGTGTATATAGGATGATCAGAGAAGTAATTGGCCACAAGCCGCTCATGGGCGCCTTCACGATCCCTTGGTATGTACCTCCTTGGACCACTTCGGCTATGACGTCGACGTGATGATTCCACTCCTCCCTTTAGCTTGTGCTTCAAATTGATACCGACCCGATTGGCAATCGAGTCTAAAAAATCTTGCTCGGCAATGAAATCTTCTATTGTATAGAATTCTATTGGATCTATGTCGTTGACCTCATCCGACGAAGAATCAGACCGAAAAGACATGCTTAGGATATTGGTTGGCTAGTTGAATTGCATATGCACTGTTCAAGAATCTATGTATATATACCTGAATACACTGTGTGAACATATCACACAGCACTGTGTGAACAGATCACAAGCATAAGTGGTAGCGTGAAAGCAATTAAATAATCAACTAGTGTGAAATCGAATACTGTTCAGATCAGTAGTGTGAAATCGAATACTGTTCAGATCACTAGTATGAAATAAAAGTGCACACCGTTCATACATATGTACATATGAAAACTAATATGAACAGTCATGTGAAATGAAAACTAATATGAACAGATTGCAACGTTGTTGCGTAGTATGTAGCCAGCAACAAACGCAGCATGCAGCCACCAACTAAAACAGTACACCTCAGCTGCAAACACGTTTCCAAATTATAAACAAAAACAGCATGCAGCCACCAACTAAGCATGCAGCCACCAACAAACAAAAGCTAAATGACATTCTCCTGTTGTCCAATCCCAGAGAAAACAATGGCCGGCATAGATTGCAATTAAAAACTATCAGAGGGAACATTAATGAAAACTAATATGAACAGATTGCAACGTTAATCGAATATAACCTCGTAGGCAAAATGGGTGTCTTACAATAGGGTTCAGATTACAATCTGATCCATCAAAAGCAACCATCTACAATGAATTTGTAACTACCAATAGAACCAAAGACACTACAGATACATTATAGCACTCTTTAGCATCATCTTGCAGTCCATACTTTCATGGTTCAAATGAAGTCCAACAACTGTTCAGTACAAATTACTGTCAGATATCGTCAAGATCAACGCTAGATGATGTATGAACCACATCCACTGCCTCTGGAACTTTTCTTTTTCTCTCTTCGCTGAGATTCTTGTTGTAAGACTGCCACTTAGGTTCTTTTCTCACGGCCTTCCATGTACTTACTTCCACAAAGCGTCCTCCATATTCTTTGCCATAGAAATATTGAGCCTTCTCCATCAATTGATCATCGGACTGTCCACTTGGCCAAATACGATAAGCCTTCATCCAACAAGAGTGGAATTGATTAACCAACTTGTTTAGCCTATGCCAACGATTATTTGCTTGCTTCTACTGTCTATGCCGATTTTTAGGGGTGTTTGTATTGTATGTAGCCGCAACATCCTTCCAATATTGATCATTTTTTTTGTTATTACCCATTATAGGATCATTTAAATTGTTCAACCAAGCGCTCATCTACATTTTTAAAGAACAATCTCAATATGATGTGCACAATATATACAAATGCAACTTTAATATAATCGAATGAAACATACCAATCTATGGTCCTCTTCAACCGTCCAATTCAAGCGCTTCTCTGTCCTGCACTCTACATTATCATCTCCACTGCAAACATTGATTGCTTGTGATTGCATAATAGATGGTTCATGTGGACTGGCCAAGTTAGAAGGTGATGGACTCCCGGTTGGTGCATTTGGTGGTGTTGTTGACAATGGAGTGTACCGCAACGTGCCACCAACAAAGTGAGAATTTTGTAACATGGGCTGATGGGGACCATGTGGTTGTATAGTATTGTTGAATGTATTCTGAATATAATTTAGAAATCCACCGGGTGGGTGATAATCTTCTCCCCTAAGAAAATAAAAAACCAAATTGTTGAATTAAACATATGTGCATCTAACATACTGTATCCACTGCTGCTGTTGTTGCTCAAGGACTAGACTAATCAAATCAAGGTTTTAGTTTATTAACACCAAATCAAGTCTAATCAAATTTGGTTTTGATAAAACATTATCCAAATTAATCAACCTCAGGAAATAATTTCAGCATAGGAACTCTCCTTGAAAGATCATAATTAGCCACATACTACTACCACAACTAGCAAGTACAATCAGCCCAACCATACATACAACTAAAATAGTTCAACTTATTTCTAGTAGAGCAAAACAAAACATAATACCAATGTCAACAAGAATTTCGTATGATGCTGCAGATTTGATATCAATATCTAAAAATTTCACAAAGAAGAACACATTACCAATTTGTAGGATCTGTTGCAGACGGGTGATCGGCCATTGTGAGAGGCTGTGAGCTATGGCAGCGGGGGTGTACCATTGGTGGAGACGGCTGCCGGTGGCTGTGGCACATACCGGTGAAGAGGGCCGCCGGTGAAGAGGGCCACGCTGCGCCGGTGAAGAGCGCCGCCCCGCCTCAGTGAAGAGCGCCGCCCCTCCTCGGTGAAGAGCGCCGCCCCGCTCCGCCTCGGTGAAGAGCGCCGCCCCGCCTCGGTGAAGAGCGTCGCGCCGGTGAAATCGGATCTGGGGCCACGCCGCGCCGGTGAAATTGGATATGAGGCCACGCCACGCCAGTGAAGACGGCCGCCGGGGTCGCGTCGGTGAAGAGGGCCGTGCCGCGCCGGTGAAGACGGCCCAGGTCCGGCAGCTCTGCGCCCAGATCGACGGGTTGGAGATGAAATGGGGAGAAGATGAAACTGGAGGAAAAGGGGGAAGGGAAGCCGCACGGCCCGCACCTGATCCTGCGTGAGACAATGTTGGAGTCGATGTCGTCGCTTTGCCGTCTGTAAGCCATCTCTACGCTGTCTCAAGTTTTTGGTTTTGCTGCTGGCGACATCGCTTGCATGCGAGATGGCTCTGTTGTCTCTATCTTCTCTCTCTCATCCACCTCAGCATACCTATGACATGGCATAGTTTACAGACTGCTTAGAGACAGCTGAGGTGTACTGTTGTACATGCTCTAAGAGGTTTGCAGTTCGATTCCTCTCCTCTGCATTTGATTAAAATAGGACTCCCTCTTTTTAATGAAACTATCCTTTCAAGAGGAATGGACCACACCAGGCTCCATTCCATTTTTTATGGTTGAATTGTTGCGTCCAGTTCGGTACTCTGGTTTTATTACTCTTATGGTTCAGATTTAACACACACACACACACACACACACACACACACACACACACACACATATATATATATATATATATATATATATATATATAGACACACACACACACGACGGTCCTTCGATGGCTTGTTTAGCAGATTGCATATTTTTATGTTGTTGTATCCTACATGTTTTTGATAATTGATAGTGTACCATGCAAGCACAGAAGAATTCCTTTTTATTTTTATTTGGAATAAAGGGTATTGCCTTTTTCCTTTTACAATGGATATTGTACGGTAGAGGTGTGGCCGCCACATATGTGTGAAAGAAAATTAATATTTACCGCATAGTCTAGGATCTTGTGTACTGATATGTCTATCACCCTCTCCTGGGCTTCTGTTGCAACACATCCTAGTGAAAATTAAATAGTTAAGCTTTAGTGAGCATGTTTAGTTTGTAGCCTAAGGCTGCCACGTCTAAACTTAGTCATCTGTAGTTTAGTTAAGCAACATTTGGTTCTGCCACAATTGTGACTTGTCACATTTTTCTTAGCTCCGTGTCCCACACGTCATGGCCCATTTTATTTTATTTTTGCTAAAGTTGGTCTATCTTCTGGTGCCTGATTTCTTTGCAACAAAAAATATGGTTTGTCACACTTGCCTAAAGATAGCTGTGGCAAAATTAGTCACAAACCAAATGTGCAAACTAGACAGGCCTTATGTCCTAGACTTAACAAAATTCATCACTTAGACTTAACAAAATTCATCACTTTGCTTCATGAACCTTGCAATTACATAATAGACTCTTAAAATTTGTAAGTTTTCACCATAAGTCCAAACCTTTGAATCAACAAAATAAACTAACATGGGCCTGACTGAAAAATCCCCTTTTCATCTTTGTGTGAAAACCCTCATAAAAATGGAGTCACTAACATAGTAATGTCATGTTACACATCATCAAAACCTCTGGTTTCCAATCAAACAAGTTATGGAGTTAACAGTTCATATACATTGATTAGACAGACAATTTAGGGACTAACAATGGAATTTAGTCAAACTAAAAGGCTAAAACTTAATTGCGATCATTAACCAGAATATTGTTTATTGATAGGGTTTGGTTGAGGAAATCATTGGTAGGCAGAGGTGTAATGTGAGGTCATAGCATATTTAGTATAATAGTTTACCTATTAAGTTCTTGTAGGGACTAGAGAATGAATTTGAGGTCCAAAATTTGCAGAAAATGCTTTGAAAGGATGCTGAAATATCTCTGCACAAAAGCTTTCATGACATGCATTTTTCCAGCCTGCTATAGCGTGGCAACTACACATATTAGCCAGCCCAGTTACATAGTAGCAGTCTTGACCATTCCCCAGGGTTGGTCCGCAGTGTAATACTGCTATTGCAAACCATTTAATATTTTAATACACTGCTTGATTAGTTTACGGATTTGCCCATTCTGAGATGAACACTTCGGCATTTCGAAGCTGCTTCACAAAGCTCTCAAAGCCCAGTCGAACCAAATGTTCTAGCTTCTCGAAGCCACTTTTCAAATCTCTTGAATCCCAACATTTCAGCTCAACCGTGCAGTTACAGCTAAAAAAAACAAGGATGTTGGTCCAGAAATAGTAATTGAATTACATATAGCAGCAAGGTCAATGTATACCAAATGATTGTTACAATAGGGAGAATCCTGAAACATTCAATGATTTCCTTAAAAAAGGGTACGTAATGCAGATGGTCCATACGGCCTCACTATGGCAGGTATTGTTGTATATACTGCATTTGCTATATTTGTCCTTTGTCTGGTCATTTATGTTATCTTCAAATGGAAGATCAATATAATTTCTACTATGTTTGAACTATGTGGTAATGTTCCTTATTCAACTTTGTAAAAATGTGTTGTCAGATCTTCTTGATTATGATCATGTACGAAAATTATGTGAAATTAATAGAAAATATTCCCTTTCAAATGCGGCAATGTGAACCAGCACATCTCAAATTATGTAGAACTCTGTGTGTTGCTGTTTTGGAAAGTGTCATCGTCTATTGGTAAGTATGAGGGACATTGGAAGATGTTTTATGATATTATGGTGCTGATGTGAGGTCACTTGCCTTACTCTTACTTGAATCATCTGATGGCTAATTTCACGATTGTGCACTTGATGAAATGCATACACCTTTGTTGATTTTGGGTCATTCTTTAGGTGGTTTTATGTATCACAATCAACTGCTTATCGGCATGTGTGGAAAGTATTGTTCTTGTTCATTTATTGCCCTTCCACCAACAAAATAGCATGAGAAACTTCCATTTCCATTTAAACACATAAGCGGCAAAACATGTGTGTAATGTATATTAACGGTGGCAGGCTAGCAGAACATTGTGCTATGTATGATGCTATGATAACATCTGTAAACAGAGGTAGGAGGAAAACATTTCTTTGGAGTGCTTGTGTTAATATAGGCAGGAAGATAGTGCTCCCTTAGCTTGATATGTATGTATATATGCTTGACAAAAATATCCAGTTCCATTTGATATATTGTTATTCTTGCTCATGTCTTATCTGGATCCTTGTACTGTGTTTCATTAAATGGTTTCATATATACTGGAGATAGCATATAATATCAGACATTTGGACTAAGGACATCAAGATATTGTCTACTTGTTTCTTCTTCAGTTATTTCTTCTATTGAAATGATTGTTCATGGTCTGCACTTGTCCTTGCACTAAGGAAATACCAATCAATCTTGTGAGTATATGACAAATCAAGTATTTCACTATACTTCCTGATATATCATTGCTAAAAGTTTTCGGCAAATCATCAATTGTTCTGTGAAGTACTAATTCCTTTAAGTAAGGATATGGGATTAGACTATATGGAGAATTTCTAGCAAGTTATCAGTTTTCATATCTTTATCTTGAGTTGTTCTTATTCTTGCAGGTTACCCACGTAACCCAGTTTGTAGTATAAGCACTTATCCTGAACTGAACTATTTAGATTATGGAATAGCATGTAAAATCTGTTATTTTCTTTTCTCTTTATGAAAGGAAAGAATTATTCATATATAAATTTAGATGTCTTGCCACTGTAATTTGTAGTAGAGTTCCAACCACAAAACATAATATCATGGAAACAGAACAGTTTTTTTTTATCATTTGTCATTCTAAATTAAACTTCTACAAGTATGATGTGGTCATGCACGAGCACCCATAACAAAATGTTAATGTCATGTATTATGTAATGCCAATTAACTTGCCAGGTGCACTTCACTAGCCTTATGGTTTTTGTCTTTTGGAACTTATTTGATAGCTAAGTGAACTGTAGGTACTAGGTTCCATATCCAACCTTTTTTTACAGCACAACTCAAATGGTAAATTTTTATGCATACAATTTCAACATTGATGTAATGCTCCTTTTTTTGCCCATATTTAAGTAAAGAAGAAAGTACTGGGCCATAGTCTGAATGATTTGTAGCATTGTTCTTTGCTGTTTGCAACCTTCATCTCATAGGTAATTTCCCTTTGATTTCTTGATGGACAATGTTGGTCTTAAATACACATAGGTCCTCTACTACTAACTGGTTGGGGTTGCAATAATATGTACAAAGTATATGTTCATGTGATATAACTTCATGTTCATTGTATTTACTTTTCCTCCAAAAATAAAATTTGAAGTATTTTGTAGGGAAAACTTATAAATTGCATCACATGTGCTATGAAATGTTTCCTGAATTATACTAGGGTATTGTACTAACAAAAAACAAAATGCTCCTTGTTGGACACACATACATTCAATCTATTTTATCAAATATATGGGTCTGTCAACTATAGGAAGCCTTTTGTTTCTAATTCATGCAAATTTAAAATATTATCATTCAAGTGGTATTAACCATCACAGGAAGAAAAAAAAGATACGAGTGCACTTCCAAGGTACCAATGCATAAGGTGGTTCAGATCCCGACAATAGGTTTGGTGAAATGACAAAAATGTCATCTTAACATTTTATTTCCCTATTCAAATCACTTAATCATGATTTCTTGTTTCCTCATTTTGGATAGATGTAGCTGCTTCTGGGATGAAACCTTTTAAGGCAGACCTTTGTCGATGTAAGTGGATACTTTTTCCTGCAAAAAAAAAAAAATCATGACAAATCGGTTTCTTGATTGGAAGATGAACACCTACAGGAGCAGATTGCAACTTAGCTAAGTAAGCAGTAGTAATTCAAAGAAAAAGGAGTCTTCAAAAGGAACATATGTAATAGATAGAAACGGAGTGCCATTTTCCTTTTTGAAAAAATGTGTATCAAATCATATCCACTCTAAAGATTTTATGAAAACTGGTAGGATAACATAGTTATATTTTTGTTATAGTAGGCAAAAAGAGGGGATTTCAGAATTACACAATAGCTGGATATGCTTACTATAGCATGCCAATATGCCTTTATGGTTATTAAAGCAAAAAAATGGGTGGTGTCACTATTTTAAGAATTGAGTGTACTATGTAGTAAGTCCTCTGTTCAAGAATATATGATGTTTTGGATATGGATGGTGTCTAGCATGTAATCTTGATTCTTGATCATCACTTTCTTTGTGAATAAGTTGTTAAAAAAATTATCATGCTACGACATAACAAACCTAATGGCATCATTTTCACAAGACTAATTGAGTAATCTAAATAGTTATCTAATATATTAGTGGACAAAGATAAAGAAGTTTGACTGCACAATTTCTAAAAATACGTCATATATTTCTGAACGAAGGGAGTAACTGGGAACATCATAGTAGTTAAATTCATATATTTTTGAATGGAGGGAGGAGCATCATAGTAGTTAAATCCATTGTGAGATTAAAGGGATGCAACAATTTTGAAGAATTGAATGTGCTTCTCTACTTTAGTAAGATGCAACTAGGAGCGGTGAGATGTAGTATTCCCTGTGTTCCTTTTAGATGTCATTTTTTAATGCATTCTGTTAACATTTCAAAACTTTTGACAGCTAATATACACAAAAGTATTTTAAGTCGGCTTGTGAAATTGACGTTACTAGATTTTTCATCAAAAATACTTCCATATCATTATATTTTAATAGTTTCACTAAAAGTAATTTTCAAAGTTGTGTATTGAAGATAGAACGGAGGTTATAGTTCCATCCATCTTGCTTTATGTTGTCACAAGAAGACAAATATAGTTTCAAAATTTTAAAAGTATTGTACTATAATGACAAAAAATGCATTTGTGTGGTGGCCAAAAATTAGGCTATGAATATACTATTTTATACTACTTGGCCACTTGGGTAGCTCTAGCTGAATATCACACACAGATATATTCTATTATCACAATATGGCAACAGAAAATGGCAGATGCCAATGACAGGAAATTGCACAGTTGCACTACCTAACTTGTTTTTTGGCATGCACCTGAGTCTTCACCATCATTTTCTTCATCTGGGGCGAATTTATCACTATCATAGTCTTCTGTGGTCTCAGAATCATTGTGGGTTGATATATCACCATCATAGTCTTCTAGGATCTCAAGATCATTGTCGGTAGATGTATCACTTTCATATTCTTCTATGATCTCAGAATGCATACCTTCTGCAAAGGCATCACAAAAGTACATAACATATCATGATAAATACAAAAACGATAGGAAATGCAGTATCCAGAAGATAAACTAGACCTTTGAAATAAATTGCCAATTTTTTTTAAGTATTACATGTCTATTTTTAAATGAATTGGATACATTAACCTATTGTAGCATGAAAAATAATGTGAGTATGCAATAGGAGATTTTTGTCACTATAGTAAAAGAATGTCACTGTTCAAATGAATTGGATGGTTTTAGTCGGAGCTCACTGAAGTTTTAAATTGGCTATAGGATACTGTTAATTCATAGCCATTGTTCGTAGATCCTATCCTTTTTCCTTTTTTCCGCCTATGCCATAGGACACTAAACTTTGGTGTTGTTTTGTTCTTATATACTGACAGTGAAAAAAAAAATCATATTTAGATGTCCGCAAAGAGATTATTTAAAGAACGAAATTAGCGATCTGAAGCAAACAATGCAAAGAGAAAGAACTGAAGTTTGCGAAGTCATTGCTGCTAGGCACGTCATTATCGCCCTATGCCATAGCACAAAAAGAGTATCTATAGTTGCTCAGTAACGTGGCCCACTGCAATGGCAGGTCAATGGCTATGAATTAACGGTGTTTATAACCAAATTTCCCTATTTTCAAAATGGTGTTTGTGTGACTAAAATTTTACAAATTCTAAAATCTAGATATGTGCTAGGTCTTATTTTGTGAAATCAATGGGTTAATAACACAATAGCCTAGATTGCTAAGGCACTGAATTTTTACATCTATCAAGTGATATGATACATTTGGAAATGGATAGCAAGCTACTGCCAAAAAAAATGAACCAGAGTAAAGCATGTGGTACACATGCATATGGTACTTCACGCTCGAGAAGGAACAAATTGTGTTTGCAGCAAGAGCCATCTCCAGACCACCAAATCCTTATCAATGAGATGTCGAAATATCTACATGCAAATTTTTCACATATCCTGCATCAAATCATTCCCTTGTCATAGTGAACTGAAACTGAGTTCACAGAACACACTCACAGTCTACGGTAAACCCTACACTACTCATTGACTAACGGACCGCTCACTGAGTCATGTCATAGACACGGCTCATGGTGAACTAAGTGTACAGACATCTTAAGATTTAAATCAGTGGATGTAATCCAATGGTATAGATCCAATAGTCTAGATCTATTGTGATGGACGAGTACAATCATGCCATGTCACCCTGTGCAACTTCGATGATTTCAAACTTGGGCTACAAAGTACCAAAATTCATGTGGTTTGATCCTACGGGTTGCCTAGCCTCTTGGACCATTAGGTTCTGTCCCATGTTCATCAATGACAAGTAACATATCAAAAAGTGATGGCGTAGACCCAACTACACACTGCCTAATCCTCCAATCTAATGCTAGAATACCCTTCTAGGGGCTGCTCACGAAAGCAAAATTGTGACTTGGAACCTTCTAGTTTGCTCCGATGATGACTTCCCGCGATGCCTTAGTCTCAGAGAAAGCAGCTCTTCCATACTCCTAGATCTAATCCAATGCTACAACTACCTACACCAGGCCAAACCAACGCACAAGGCGAATAATTGGCATCTAGCACATCCTCATTCGATCTGACGGCCAAAAAATACACTCAAGCAGAGCTTACACTTGGTCTCAAGACTCTCAACACGTGTATCACCTAGATGGGTAAAGGTGCCCATAGCTGTGAGCTACCAACTGTTTTCAATATCTGAAGTGCTCAAAATTGATATCTCAGTACACCTCAGATATCAAATTCTCAAATTAATTCATTTAATATTATTTTTTGAAAATTTAAAACACAAATAATTTTCAAAATTTTTTACTTTTTTTAATTGTTATGTGTATCGTGTTTTCCCCCTAAGTTTTTAGTTTCCTTTTGTATTTTTTTAAACCCAAAAATATGTCCCTATATTTTTTTTAAGGAAGTCAGCCACATTTGTGCTAAAAAATTGATATTTTGGCACATCAAACATCGAATTGTCAAATGAATTAATATTAAAATATTGACAATTTCAAGCTTTTTTCAAAATTTACAACTAGGTTTTTCGTAATTCTTTGTATGTATTGTATTTTTTCTCAAGTTGTCTGCTTCCTTTTGCATTTTTTTTAAACTGAAAAGGAAGTCCCTAAGGAGTCTGTATATTAAGATGTGTAACTTGTTATGTGCAACAAATTTTACGAGTAGGGTATAATCAAATGTTATTGATATGCCCATACTTATATTACATTAAAAAAAGACATAACACCTTCACTTACATGTTTACTAAACCACTCTACCCGCTACCCCTCATGAACATGGAGAAAAAACTCAGGGCATGTGTGACATCATGGTTTTTTTTCATAATTCTAAGACAAAACATTGGTTTGTGAAAATATCATGGTTTAGAAAATTTAGTGTTATTTAGCTACAAAACTTTGACATAGTTTCATAACTCTTTTGGTTGAAACTATGTTTTTTCAGTTTTTGTAACTCCATTTCACACTTCTTTTTTTTTCTAACTTTGACCATTGACAAGTGTTGTGCTTATACTTCTCCATTGTATTTGATCAAAGTTTTGCTTCCACAAAACCATGCAAACAAATAGCTTGTAGTTATAAGAAAAACTGAGATCAAAATGGTGTTGAAACCATGGTTTTGTATACCCACATTGCAAAACTCTATATATACTGAAACAGAGTTTTTTTTTCTAAATTTTGATGCCAAATAGAACTTTATACTACACTCTCACACGGTCACACTTGCCTATCCATCGCCTCCTACTGATCAATAAATTTCTATGTTCTAAACATGATCTTCCTCAACCATGACACAGAGGGAAGATTTAAAACGTACAGGAACCTCAAAAGCAAAATAATCTTAAATGTGATAAATAACCTCAGAGCTAGTAGCAACTCTACATACAAAACCTAGCCAGATAAAAATAAGTTTACCAGTATATTTTCCTATGATAATTGTGAAACGAACTACAATCATCTGCCTGTTTGCTGTTTACCCTACCTCCCGGAGTACGTTCGACATATAGAAAACGGCGTTTAACAACACTAACCAGCTTTTTCAGCCATACCATCATCCTCAACAGGTCCCTCGTTGTTCATCAGCTCATAGGCCTTGAAAGGCACCTCGCTCATTGGGTGAGGTGCTGGGCGGCCTCCAAATTCATCTGGAAAGAACTGGAAATCAGGCCCAAAGTTGAACCTGACCTCACAGTTGGGCTCATTAGGCAGCGTGTACAGTGAAGCAGCTGGGAAGTATCGGCCCCCAGGAACGTCAACAAAGGCGGTGCCCTGGCATACCCCGTTCTTGAAGAAACATACCTCGCTCCCTGCATTTACAAGAATAAATGGCATTTAGATTGGTCGTTTGATGGTAAAGTTGTTTATCATTGTCACAGGAACAAACAGTATTTAGATTGATTGTTTGACGAACGGGACAGTAAAATCATATGTCATTGTCCCATGGAATGTCATATCTTTAAACGCCATCTTTGGAAGTGGCATGTATTGACCTGAATTATCCCATAAAAATAAAACTATATGATTTTTTATTTTACTCTATGAAAACAAATAACAGATAGCACGCTATAGCATTGTGCTTTAGCCCTCTCATCTAATTCACAAAGCAATGGTAGCATCATGTGGCTGTGTGCGTGGGAACCATGTCCTTACCGAATAAGTGTATGCGATGACGAAACCTGAACAAATATTAGGGGGGAGGGGGGCATAACTTGGATAGAATTCAAGAGGGGGCATCTATAGATATAGAGCAACAAAATTAAAATGTTTCACGTTTAAACATCCAAATATACTAACTTCTTAACAATAGTTAGAGAGATGCTAAAATCAAAGGAGGCCATGGCCCATGTTGGCATGTGAGAAGCTCCGCCTGTGATCACTATACAATAATAGTGTTAGTCAAACTAGCGAGAAGAGTTCTAGCCAAATTGAATAGAAAAATTATAGTTCAACTTATTAGGTATTCCTTCAAGATAAAAGATGTCGTAACAATAAGAATTTGATTGTTAACATCCTATAAGAGGATGTTTATATTGTATTAGAGAATCAATCAAGAAAAATCAATTAATAAGAAAACAAGTATCTGGTCTTCCTCGTCTTCTAGAATAAAGCATCAAAACCTCTCTACCTTGATTTCAGGTCAATGGTTACCCTGTTTTCGGGGGTTATTTCTGTTATGAATAGAATTTGTTTTGTTTTAAGGCCAATAAGTTAATATATATACATGTACTCGTGGTTACCAAAAGAAAAGCCCATATAAGAGACAATACTCTAATATTGAAAGGGAATGCCCATATAAGACAATACTCTAATACTGGCACTAATATCTTTATCAAATGCAAAGCATATGCAACAACACTGCATTTGAATGGGTAAACATTTAAAATGAAAATTCTGAAGTCTGAGTCTTGATAATGTTTTTGTAGCATACAATTCTTGGAAAATATATCAAATTTAAAATGAACTTCCATCTAGAGCCGTACAACAACCAAGAAAGCAAATAGTGTAGAAGCTATGATGGAGTCGCACAAGAGCAAAGTCAACTACCTAAATAGACAAAAAAAAAAAGAGACGATAAAGTTGACAAGATAGTGAGAGCTGTCAAATCAAGTTGATGAGAGAAGGATAGAAGCATGCCAACATAGATTGTAATCTGAAGGGCAATGATGCAAAAGGAAAGTGTGGTGTCTATAATGACTTCTATAGATCTGCAACATCTTAAAGAAAAGAGCAAGCGGATGCGACCAAGCAAGAACAAAGAAAAAACTGATTGGCGTATAATGATGCACCAACAAAGCACCAAATAACAAAGCATAAAACGGACTCAAGCAAATGAAGCAATGGATAGAAGCAAGAATTAAGAATCCTTGAGAGAAAGACCAAAGGATGCATGCAGCAACAAATAAGCAGAAGTGGAGAGATTATCAAAGGCATTGGAAGGGAGACAAAGGCAGTTAAGCTCCCATGGTTGTTCTTAATCATAGCGGAGAGGGCCAATATCAACGAGAAGACCCACACAACGATCCAACAGATGTCAACATGGAGCCTCCACAGTTAACATGGAAGAAGACAAGGAAAGAAGAGGCATAAGTATCTTAAAGTCTATCAATACCACTTATGGATAGTATGACAACTATTTTTATATAAAAAATAACACTAAGTTGGAATAAGGACATGCACTTACAATGCTAAGTCGCCACACATGGTCACTGCATGTTAGCGGCTGGCCCAGATCCCTGCCATGTTAGCTTGCTATGTAGTAGATTAGGCAGCCACACGTAATAGGTCTGCTCGCCTCGTCGCCACAAGACACCTTACACTAAATCTGGCTTGGACGTGACTTTGTCGATCCTGTCGCATGCTCTACACCACCTTGCATGGGACGAATAGAAAATTGATGGCACATTCCACGTCGTCTCCCCACTCCCTTCGCATAGCATCGGCACTCCTCATAGCGATTGTTCATGTCTCTTGTTTCTTTGTTACTAGTCTTACCACCACTGGGAATTGTGCATCTTGGAGGCTAGACGGGGAGGCAAGGCAGGTAGTGCCAACGCTAGGTAGGGCGAGGTTTGGTTAACAAGGTGCTAGTGCTATGGATGTGAACTGGATGGTGGGTGCTCTGTTACTGGGACACAAACACAGGTGCCCGATTACGACATAGATTCGAGTGTTCGATTCAACAAGCTCTAGATAATTTTATTACAAAAATAATAATAAGTAAACATAAAACTAGGAAGTGAGCTTAATTTGGATGGCCAACCTAGTTCAAATTCTCTCAACCTAGCTTCCTCCTTCCAACCTAACCATAATATATTCACACCCTAAAAAACACATCTATTTCCTCACTTCCTTCCTCCCCTAAGCCGTCTTCCCTCTCTCCCTCTCCTTCCTGTTCAATTGCTCCCCGTGCCGCCTACCCCTCACCTCCCTACCCCCTCCTCCCTCCCAGAGGATGAGGAGCCACTTTCCCCTCTTCTCCTTGCTCCATAAAGGTCCGCTGCTCTCCTTTCTCCCGCACATCGGGTCTTAACTCCCTCCATGTCATGTACATGCGCCTTTCCGTCAAGCATCGCCTCGCTCATGCACCTTCCCATCTGACGCCATGCTGCCTCGCTCCCCCTCCCCCCCTATGGCGCTGCGCCCTCCTCCCTCTCCCACACCACTAGTTCCCCCTCCCTGCGCCAAGCACATGTCGTGCCGCGTCGGATGCGAGTTGATGGTTGAATGCGTGTCAACGCATAAAAAGAATAGGACATACATGTCCCGGTAACACTAGGTGGGCGAAGTCATTAGGAATATGGGCCTTGTGAACTCCACAATTAATTGTTTGAACAATCCTCCCAACACCTCCATGGTAAGGGTTTCTATTGCGAAGCCATGTAATGATGTAAAGGGAGCTGGAATTTGCATAAGGTGGGAGTAGGGAAACTATATGCCACAACATCAAAGAGGAGTACATGTATAAACAATGGTTTAATGGTGTCCAAACACTGGCTAGCTACCAACGTACTCGTGAAGCATGGCTACATGTATAAGGATGTAAAATTGACCAATGACAACTTTGCTAGCAACACATTTTTAATTTTCTCAACACAAGTGCATACAATTTATAAACTTCTGTGATCCTAATTCTTTATCGTACAACTAAAACACATGTAAAAATAAATAAATATCTGTATGTTCACTGATTTCAGACAACAATTACTCTTGAATATGCAATCCTAAGACCCAAACACATCATTTCTGCTACCATGTTAATAGTTCATCAGATCAAGCACTGCATGACAAGTAAAGTAGCGCTGCAATCTACCACTACACAAAGGAACCAAAACACAAGAACTCACCAGGAACTGGATCAGGCATCTTCTGCTCATTCTTGATAACTTCTACACGAAAAGGCATGCCCTTGTAGTGAAGCAGGTCAGGTTGCTTGGGCTCGTACTGCTCCCCATCAGGCAGAGAGATATAGAACCCCAGGACGTCTCCTTCGCCGTAGCCTTGATCCGCGTACTCGTGCCTCCAGGCCTTGTGCACCTTGGAGCCATCGATGTCGCGGTAACCGAAGCCAAAGCCGTCGGAGCCGACGGGTGCCTGGAGGTCAGCGCTGTTGGTGGCCCAGCCAAGGCGGGTGTGGCCGGAGGGGCCGAGGTGCACGACCTTGACCTCGAAGTACCAGGCGCCGGTGGCAACGCCGCGGGTGGCGCGGATCATGCGGAAGCCCTTCGTGCTGCCGGCGGTGAGGCGGTCGTCGGAGACCTCGATCCTCTCGGACTTGAAGACGCGGGAGAGGAGCACGGGGAGATCGGGCGCGTCGTCGTTGCGCTCGGCCGCGAGGCGCGGCGCCGGGGTGAGGAAGAACTCCTCGTCGTCGTCGCCGAAGGAGGCTTTGGGGAGGCGGCTGCCGTCGGCGCCAGTGGGGAGCTGGGCCGGCTGCTTGGGCTTCTTCTTGCCCTTGCGAGAGGCAGGCTTGGTCCAGACGTTGTTGCCGCTCTTCTTCCTGGGCTTCTTGCTCGGCGGGGCGGGCGGCCCGGGGATCACGTGCTTCCTAGCGCCCGAGGTGTTGATCCCGTCGTCCTCGGCGTCGCCAAGGGCGTCCTCGTCCCCGGCCGCCTCAGAGGAGGCGAAGGCGTCCGCTTGCGCGACGGCGGAAGCGGCGTCGGAGGAGGCGAGGGCGTCGGCTGGCGCGACGGAGAACGGGGCGTCGTTGACGGTGTGGGTATCAGCGGGCGGAGGCGAGGGTGGCAGCGGGGAGGCGCCGGACGGGGGCTGCGTCGCTGGCGCAGGAGGCGCGGGAGGCGCGGGAGGGGCGGCGGTGGCGTCGGCCATCGGAGGAGGAGGAGGAGCGCTCGGGGGTTTGGAGGAGCGTGCGCTTTGGTGTGATTTGCGTGCGTGGGGTTTTGGGTTTGGGTTTGCGGGCGCGAAGAGGCGCCAAGCCAATGCGATGCTTCCGTTCCAGGCTCCGGTGCGAGGAGAGGACAGCCTGTTCGTGGGGTGTTTTGTGATAGGATCATATGACAACCAGACTGATCCGAGTCATAAATTGTCTTAATTGTTTCGGACGTAACTAATGACTGGATTTGCTAATGCACAGTTGACTTTGAAAAAATTGTTGATTTAAGTCAATTGCCTTGCTCCACCAGCGTTCTCCAGCGAGGTCCCCGACTGCTGTTGCTGCTGAGATAGCACCTAAGGTCCATCACGCCCCCGGCTTGAAGGGAGGCTAGACCCATGTTGGCGGAGGATGAGCGGCGGGCGGGTGGTAGAGACACTACCTTGGTCATAGGATGAATAGCGGATGATGGTGGCAAGGTGGCCGCGACACCACCTTGGTCGTAGGATCTGTAGAGAGTGGTGGGTTGAGTTGACTGCGGCGAGTCAACAAGAGGGCAAAGGATCATTAGGAGGTAGCGGGTGGTGGCCGCGGATCCCAGTGATGAAAAAGAGGATGGTGCAGAGCTTCTTGTCGAAGAGGAAGACACGGGAAGAAGAAAGAAGAGTGCAACGATGGTGGAGGAGTAATGGAGGAGGAGGATGAGCACTGGGGACACATTGGTGAGGATGTGCAAGTAGCACGTCGGTGAGGCACACAAGCAGTGATGCCGACGACTGGATTGATCAAGAGTGGAGGGCAAGGATAGGGTTTGGATGGGGATGAAGGATTTATATGGGAGAGATTATGAATCTGAGCCATTAAATCAAGACACGATGGTATGTAAAATCGACTTAAATTTAATTGGTCGTGAGCCAACTTTGCAATAGATAGTTCCAATAATACAAAGACAATGTTACATGTCCATTGCAGTGGAAGCAAGATTTTCGAAATAACTCGTCATTGCAAAGCAGAAACGACACACGTATCTAATCTCTCACATGGGTATTGATCATAATTCATAACATGACCGTTTAAAATCGTTTGCCATGGTGGGCATCGGAGGGAGCTCGTGACGACAATGTCGAGCTGCAGAGAGCGCGTTGCCACAACGGGGTTCAGGGGACAGGCATGGTGTTGACGTCGGAGGATAGACGACGCGTTGGGAGTTCGGGGCAGGACAGGAGGGCAGCGACATCAAGGGACATTCAGAGAGCGTCGACGCTAAGAGGCAGAGGGTTTAGAAGCCAACAGACGCGCACTCAAAACGAACAGCCAGAGAGAGAACATATTAGAACGGAACATTGAACTTTAGGTGGGAATGGAGTTTTACTCTCCTTGATCTTAGACTTTCACGACATATCCAAAAGACCCGCTTTGAGCTAGCACCTTAGCATCCAAATAGTCTTTAACACTAAATATGGTGCCAACAAAAAAAGGCAACATATTTCCCTATTTAGGACGCTATACAACCATGAACCATGTACTTTATAACGAGCATAGTGTCTTGTATGCTTGCGTGGTTAGATTTGTACCAAACTTTAATAGAAATTTGTATATAAAAAGATTTATACTCGTGGTGATCATGGTAAGCTCTAATAGAGTCAACATCGACCTCATTACGATTTTATATTTTTTAAATTTATGCTTTTTTATTATAGTTGATATATACTCTTTTTTCTATTATTTTTATTCCAAATTTTATTTTTATTTAGTTGATATGGATTCCTTTTCTAGTTTTATAGTAGTTGATATGGACTCATTTTTTGTATTATTTTTATTTTAAATTATTTATTTTTATTTTTTATTGTAGTTGATATGAGCTTGTTTTCTACTCTTTCAGTAGTTAATAAAGACTCATTTTTTATTATTTTTATCCTGAATTTTATTTTTTATTGTAGCTTGGAGTTTTTTAGTCTTGTAGTCGATATAAACGCTTTTCTATTATTTTTTATTCCTAATTTTATTATTGTAATTTGGACTCTTTTTCTAGTCTTATAGTTGTTATGGACTCTTTTAAATTTTTTTTATTATGAATTTCAATTGCTTCTATTTTATTATGTAGTCGATATGGGCCTTTCTTTTAATCTAAGTCATTATAATCCAGGCCCACAATGATTAATAGTGTACATCTTTCTTTTCTTTTTCGATTGACGTGGGAATTTGTAATATTTTAGGTTTAACGTGATGACTCCGTTGGACCCTGTTTTATATATATAGGAGATAGATAGATAGATATATTAATATTTTTATTTAAAAATTCTCTTATTAATTAATTAGTTTATTATAGTTGATATGAACTCTTTTTTGTCATTTTTATTTTAATTTCAAATGTTTTTTATTTTAATTAATATGGACTCTTTTTCAAGTGTTGTAGTTGGTATGGACTCTTTTTCTTGGCTTGTAGTTGATATGGACTCTAAAATTTTTTTATTACAAATTTTAGTTATTTTTTATCTTCTATTGTTGTTGATATGGATTCTTTTTCTAGTTTTGTACTTAGTATGGACTCTTTTTTCTATTATTTTTTATTTAAATTTTTTGTTGTAGTTGATATGGACTTTTTTATTATTTATGTTGTCCTTATTTTGTTGATATGAATTCTTTCTTTTAATCAGACTCTTATCTCTCTTTTTTAAAATTTTTCTTATTTTTGTCTTTATTGCAGTTGATATGGACTATTTTTCTAGTCTCGTAGTTGATATATACTATTTTCTGTATTTTTCCTAAATTTAATTTTATTTTAAATGTAGTTGATATGGACTCTTTTTAGTCTTGCCCTTGCTCTTTTCTATTATTTATTATTTTTAATTTCAATTATTTCTTAAATTTTATTATAGTTAAATATGGACTTTTTTTGGTCTTGTAGTTGATATGGACTCTTTTTATTATTTTTATTCTAAATTTTGTTATTTTTATTTTTAATTGTAGTTGTGCTTGATATGGACTCTTTTTTATGTTATTTTTATTTTGAATTTCACTTTTTGTATTTATTATAGACTCTTTTTCTAGTATTGTATTTGATGTGGACTTTTTTATTATTTTTATTCCGAATTTTGTTTATTGTTTTAATTGTAGTTAATATGGAGTCCTTTTATTTTAATCTAAACCGTTATGATTTAGGTCCACTATAATTGATGGTGTAATTCTTTTCTTTTTTCTTGATTTACATAGGAATTTATTTGATTAATGTGGTGGCTCCGTTTGCCCCTGCTCTTTATATATATGGCATGGGCACAAATTTCCCTATTTAAAATGAACAAGATTATTCACTTACTCAATATTCTTATGTATAATGCAATTACAAGACTAATCAACTTTGAACTAGACAAAGAAGAAAACATATTTGCATAGTAAGACAGAAAGGTGGTAAGGTGGCTGATAAGAACAACAAACTTAGGAGGAGGATGTTGATAGTCTATCCTTATCAACATGCTGCCTTTGGCTTGTGCCGTTGCACTTAGAGAAGAGGGAGAGAATCTAAGTTGCACATGTTGCTCCTAGCGAGGCTAGATTGCACTTGTTGCTCCTAGTAGTGGATTGATTTTCCACATGGAGCATTCGGTGCTCGTGGTAAGAGTCAAGCAAACGTCTTGACTTGTTACTCTTGGTCGTTGGTACCACCTAAATGGCGTTTGTGTGTCATGCACCTGTGACATTGCTAAACAGTGGTTGTGAGAAGGTCCAAACAAATAGTGTATGGTTGATGCTCAACCACTTCCATTGTGGATAGGAAAGCATCCTTGTGAATGGTTAGTGCCAACTAGATGGTTTTGGTGCGTCGTGCACCGTTGACCTTGCTCAACGATGGTTCTAAGAAGACCTGCGTAAATTATATGTTGTTGATGCTTAACTGCTTCCAATGTGGATAGAAAAGCATCCCTATAAGTGGCTGGTGCTTAGTCGCATCCGATTTGGATAGAAAAGTAATCTAGCGGATTTGAGGTGATTGGCTTGGACAACGAGTCGATCCATCATGGTTGGGCTTCCTCAACGTAGATTAGGAGGAAGCGGCGACTTCCCGATCACCACGGTGAAATGTGAACTGTGTTCTTACAATTGCCTCTCCATTGCTATGTCCATATACATTGCCCATATTGTTCTTACCATCTTTTGATTGATCACACATTTGTGCGTGGTTGCTTGAAGTATCTTGTTGATCTTGTTATTCATATTATTGTGATAGGTTGCTCCTATTCACTTGATATATCCACTTTTGAGCATATAATAGGATTTAGCCACTACTGATATCTAGCTTATGATTGTTTATTTACACTATACTCTTGTTCATCAATCACACTAGTACTGTACTACTGATATCCTTGTTGTGAAGTTGCTTAGTAACAAGGGAAACCTAAATATAACAAATAGATCACAATTTCTTTAGGCCATCTATTCACCCTCGATCCTACGGCCTTTGACGACTAGATTTAAAGATCAACACAGAATGTTTATAAGATGTTTGAAGAATGTTTGCCGCCTCCAGGCGAAGGCAGGCAGCCGGTTTCAAGGAGCACGGTTCCGCCCGCAAGTCTCGGCCAAAGGCCCACAGCGCCACCTATCGCCCGCTGGTATCCTTACTGGGGGAGGGGAGACCAAACCTGCCAGCCTATATTGTACCCTGGTAATCCTAATTTAAAACCAAAACCTAGTATAATTTAAATGAATCTAGCTACCAAAAATATTCGTTATGCCGACGTGGTTGCTACATGTCTTCCATAGATAACGCTGAAGACAACAGTACAATAACTCAATAAGCTGTCTTTTTGCATGTCTCTATTAACGACTCATTGCGTACAATTCTCCAGGTGGCCTCTCTCCCCTCCATACTCTCATATTCCAAGCGGTAATGCTTATCGATAATTGAACTGAGTTGAACCCTCTAGGGAAAATATGAAAGCATGAGCAGAAAAAGGACGTAACATAATCACATTATTAAAGACCGGAGATATACCACCAAAGTTAAGCGGTATGTTATTTATAGTCTGGGAGTACCAGCACATCACGTTTGTAGGTTGATCATATGGCAACACGTTCAAGCAGTCAATACTCAAGTCATTGGTACAACCATGTATTACTATATAGCCCATTGGAGTTTACATATGAGCCTAAGACATTGCCAGTTTGCCACTGGAATAGAGCAGAAGAGGCCACACGGTCTGCACCGCATGACTAGAATCCAGACTAGCCTGCACTGCAATAGAACAGTAATTAATGGAGATGAAACGAGTATGAGCATGTAGGATTTGAACAGAAGGAATCGATTACATATCAGCAGACCATAGACAGCAAAACGGAACTGATCATAGTTCCCAGGCATTCTATTTGCATGGAAGATTTCATCTTTCTTTGTCAGAAATAACAGAATAAGTGCAGAAAGTAAAATATACCTAGCAAAAGGGGACAAATACAAAGCATTCTATTTGTATGAAAGAACCCACGAGAGAATTGCATTGTCAAATCCAAGCATCAACAATCAACAACTTACCGTTAAAAAAAACAACCAACAACCTACAATTTGTTTAAAATGTTTGATGATCAACTTTTCAAAGTCAATTCTACATCTGAAATTGCACTACTACACATGCAATTTCCAGTGAAAATTCATATTTCATGACCAAACACACCATACTATCTCTTCTCAGGTACAAAATTAGCCAAAAAATTAATCGTAGGCATCTAACTTCCAATATTTTAAGGCATTTCTTTTGCGCAGCAGATCTAAATGCAAGCCTGATGCTAAGTCTGCCATTTTCTTTTGTTCGAAAGGCTAGGAACCTAGTAACCATGCTTGATGAGTGTGGGTGATTTACTGGGACATGTATAATGCTAATTGCTAAACCAGTAAATACATTAAAAAATGGACATAACATAAGGTTAATCAGCATGGCCAGAAACTGAAGGAACACAGGATGAAAAAAAATCGATGCTATATGCACATATGACTCACATCATGCTAGCAAATGATGATAATCTACAGTTCTATACTTCATTAAGGTATAGTTTCCAATGAGAGCTAAATAACACTCTACCACCTTACCGAACATTGTACAAATTTTAATGCAGTGAGTGGTCAGTCACAAGTGAAACTATTAAAGATTATCCCAGCATGTAAAAATTGTATATAACATAGATCATCACCTGCTCATCACTGCAACTTCAGCTACCCCCCACACTGCCCCTTTCAAATTAGATTTGTTCGTAGCTGCTATGCTGAGACACACAAGATATTTGCCATTTGTGGTCAGGTGGGTGCTGCAAGGTTGCTCTTCGGCTATCTGCGCTGCCACAGGTCACAGCGGATAGCGAGCAGGTGTGGTGTCTTTCAAAGATGCAGTCACGCACACAATGTGAGTTTTGACTGAGAGGAGTGATTACTGAGCACAAGCACAACTTGATCGAGATCGACCAATGCACTCTACAATACATGTTTTGGTTTTTCCCTACTTTATTTCCGTCTAGATTATCTGTTCAATCATGTAGTTCTTGCATAAACTTGTCACTGGTGGCCATAACAACTAAATCAATCTGTGGTTGGTTCATGGTGATGACAGTCTTGATGATTTGAGTAGTATTCTTTCTAAGAAGAAAAAATATACCATATGCTCAGGTTTTTTGTAGTCTGTTTTTACGTGCATCATTTCCATTATAAGATTTTGGCATGTTTGTTTATTTTGCTCTTTTAAGTACAGGTGTTTGTTTATTTTGCTCTTTTAAGTACAGGTTGCCATTTCTTTTCTTAAAGAGGGAAGCATGTTGTGGGATGTGCATTGTATCTGATTCTTACTTTTTTTCATGCTTTGTCCGAAGTGACATTGCGCATTTCTTGATGGGTAGGCATGATGATTCACTTGTGTTTGACAAGGAAACTCTTGAGTCTTACCGTGGTTAATATGGACTGGGATCATATTAATCGTTCTGCATTCAAAATTTTGTATGATCTGGCAAGGTAAGCCTCTTGGCTAAACAATTTTTAGATAGGCTAAATGGTCTTTTTATTGATTCGAGCGTTTAAGGGTTGCCTGATTTGACCACTGCTGTTTGGATGCCAAATGTTCTAATATATATTCTGCTTTCACGAGGAACTTTTTTGGTGATGGTTTCCCTTTTGAAGTCCTGACATTTTTTCTTTCAAACTTTCAGTCAAACAGGGGAAAGATACTAGAGACGCTTCCATGCACCTTTGACAACCTCAAGAGCTTGCAGTTGAATATGCATTTTTGTGAATTGCCCACCATGTTGTCAACCTTCTGTTTACTGATGACTGCTCTGAACCTTCAAAAACTCAAAGTACTTGTAATGTTGAATGTTGCCTTGTATATATTCATATTTACAAGTTTGGAAGCTATCTTGCTGCTTCCAATTAATTGCCTTTCTCTACTTTTATATGTGAAGATATGCAATGGTGAGGTGTAGAAAATTGAGGCAAATGGATCAGAAATGCACAGGAGACTGATGGCATGTGTCCCAACCTTCAGGTTATGCAGATGATGGGTGGTAACTGGCTTTCAAATGAAATGTCTTTTATAGAGCTCATTCTCCCTAAAGCGAGGCTTCTTCGTACATTATATATTATTCATGTTAAGAAAATTGCAATATCTAATGAGGATGCTCTGAGTGAGTTACTAAGATACAGAAGAGCTTCACCTCTATGAATTTCCTCTGAACCTATGGATTGCTATGCATCTCTTTTTTTGTTTTCAAAGGTAGCTGGTGCATTCCTCCTTACTTTTCGCTTTTTACCTTTCTCTATAATTCGAGTAGTCTGAGTTATCCTATGATATTGTGCTGAAGTTCTATGTGCCCCTATCTGTTATATTTGCTATATAGTCAATGATCTTATCCCAAGTTGGGGGTTCCTTTTTGGTCCCAACTCGGGTATTTAGAATAGCACTATTCCCATAAGCATATCATAAAAATTGGCTTTGGGAGAACACTTCCCAGCTTAGTTAGTGTGGTCCATACCTGAATGTGAATTAGGGTACAGGTGGATAGCGTGATTTTCCATGTGCGCTTTTGACATAGGTAACCTGTTTTTACTTTTTTTTACGAGAAATAAAAAAAATGGTTAAGCTTCAGAGTTCAGATTCTATGCTGGAGAAGTGCAAATATGGTTCACTTGAATAAGACAGCTCTACCTCTTTTGCTTGATCTTGTCCTTTGGTTTAGATAACGGCTTCCCGAAGGAACTATAGTGATGAATTGTGTGTGTTCTGTTCTGAAAGAGAATGGCAAACTATTTGGTGGTCTGTTACAAAGTTTTGTCTACCTGATAGGCTGATACTACAACTGCCGCTGCTGTGAAAAGAGGTTATATAGCAAGCTTTGCATGACCTTCCAGACCTTTTGGAAATGATGTATAACTATGCAGACTTAACCTGATTATGCACTGTAACTATCCTGTTGTTACACTGTGAGAGTAAAAGCTTAAGCTATAAGGCCGTTATGAGGTGGCCACTTTAGCTCTTAGGTACATCTGTGCTTCCTAACACTATCTTGCCTCCTTTTTTTAGTCTGACACCAAGCCATGAGGCTACAAAACAAGCTGAGATTTCTTATCTTATTAAAATTAGTATTTGGCTTCCTATTACTTTTCAATAAATTCTAGATGTGATTATACACCAATCTAACATATATTGCAAAACGTGCTTTGCACGTGCACGATTACTAGTTTTTAAGAATGGGCAAGAAAGTTACCAAGCAAAACCTTGCCAATCGACTCATCAAGCATGAAAAGAACAAGCTCAGGGCACCACAATTCCAACGAAAATGAGCATGGCATGATTCTCACAAGTTGTGGAAGATCATTACATCCTTACAGATATCCTAAAAGAAGCTAGTACTGTCTTCTAATCACCACAAGATATTTCAAACAGGAAGCAGGCAAGAATTCAATAAAAAAAAACCAGCATTAAAACACATTCCGCAATCAAAAGATGATTTCACACAGGCTCCACGGCTCATCGTTAAATAATTCAAGTGTGCACCGCACTAAAATTGGATAGCATCGCATTTTCCAAACAGCCGGAGAATCCATCATAAAATTTGGCATCGTAGGCTACTCACTCTCTTCAACTTAGCATCATCATCAGAAAAGGCCAATTCAGCCTCATGTTTCCTCACCGGCAACCGATAGAAATTCAGCATGTCCTACTACCCTGAGAACAAGACACCATACCCTATCTCTGAACCCCCAAATCAAACCCGGCAACCGATAGAAATTCAGCATGTCCTACTAGCCTGAGAACAAGACACCATACCCTATCTCTGAACCCCCAAATCAAACGCGCCCCTATTGACGAGCCCCCCCCAATCAGCACGCAAGAAACGTGAAAGCGAGAGAAAATCACAACCTAGTTGTAGTAGAGCTCGAGGCCCATGCCGTCGTGGATCTCGTAATCCTTGAGGGTGATGTGATCCTTGTAGATGGTGTACCACTTCTGGATGCGGATCTTCTCGGGCCTCGTCCCCGTCTGCGCTGCCACCAGCTTCTTGAGGTCGCCTATGGTGTCGTCCTCGTTGCACTTCACCCGCACCTTCTTCCCCAGCCGGTCGTTGAGCACCACCTCGATCATCTTCTCCTCCGCTCGCGGCTCCTCCTCCAAACCCTAGCTCCGGTGGGAAGTGGGAGTCGCTAGAGTCGTTCTGGTTCTCTCTTTTTCTTTAGAGATCAAAGACTGCGGCGCCCTCTCCTTTCTACAGAAATGTATGGTTGCCGTTCGCTGTATCTGAACCGTTCATCTACACGGGGTTTACGCCTTCGGTAAATTATAATACGAAAAGTTAAGGACTATTAAAATAAGATGTGAAAGACCAAAAATATATTCGGACATTTGAGAAAAAAAATACTAAAAGCCTTAAAAATTGGCTACAAAATGCTATAGCAAATGGCTTTAAAAATAATAAATTTTAAAATATAGAATTTTAAGCCTAAAGAACCTGCTGGGGATTGATTAACGTCCTATGGGCCGAGACTAACCCTATCAGCTCCGTAAATCGGCGAATGCCTTGAACGCGTTTCCTAAGACAGCCAAGTCGGGTAAAGTCTTTGTCCGGGGAGAGACTAGGTGTAGCCCGAATAGGGTTGTCCGGCCCGCCATGACGTCAACGTCGTGCTTTGGTTCGAGCCGGGCAATGTCCCAGTGCCTGAGATGGTTCTGCTTGCTCGGGCACCGGCGTAACCAATTGGCCTGCTATAGCATGCCACGTGGTCACGTTTCCCACGATGTAGGAGTCGTTACCCACGATTCGTGCCGTTCGTGGGGCGGCCACGCGTGCAATGCATCGTCATTTGTCTCGCCCACAATGCGCGCAACTGTCTCTTAGGGATTCGGAGCTGACGGTTGGGGATATGCCCTGTAAATACCTGTTTTTCGATCATTTGAGGCATGTTTTGACCCTTTTTTACGCATCGAGCATACGCCTGAGCTCATCAATATACATTGTAATCTCGCATTCCACAATACACACACTGGAATAGAGCTATTATCCTTCTCATGAGGCCCGAACCAAGATAAACCCCGAGTCTTGTCCAATTCTAGCTTGCACACGCTAAGAAGTATTCAACATCTCAGAACGCCACAATTTAGCAAAAAGAGGTTTTTTGATCTCTCAATCGAGAAATAAACTCGATGGAGAATCCGGTCCCTAATCATCGACAGAACCAGACCCACGACTCCTTTTTTTTTTCCTACTGCAGGCAACAAGTTTGTTCGAAAAATAAAAGTTTGCTTATGAATTTGTTTAAAAAAATCCTATCTATTCTTATCAAACGATCGCTCTCACAAACTATACCTTTTTGTATTTCCAATGTAGCTATAACCAAACTAGCATACCCATTTTATCTTGTCTCTCTCTTGATTTTGTTGTGGCGTCATTTGTGTCTACTAAAAATGTGTCTTATGGAATGTACAACATGACATAAGCTATATATATAAGGCATGTTACATAGGACACAAGGTGATGAGAAAAAAGTGTGTGCATATAGAAAACAGTTTGTCTGAACCACTGTATGGATTGTCTGCAGTATTATTTGTATGTGACATGACGCGTGTCCTCATAAAAACAAGGGTTAATAGACACATTCCACTATGAAGTAAACAATTTCAAAGGGTATCATTAAGAAGTAAAAAAAAACCTTATTCAATATTGTTCCTCAACGAGTTTCCATCGAAATATATCAGTATATACTTTTAAAAATCAAAATGTCTCTATCCCTTTATCAATCTTCCGCCACCTCAACCACTCATTAGTCTCTTCTACTACCTTACTCCTTTTTACAACTCCTCCAATCTATATTTCTCTCCTCTCTCCGGCGAGCTCCTCCTTCCCCTCTTCGGTGCAATGGCGGGTATGAACCCATGTCCGCCACCGCGCCAAGCATCATACAGGTGCACCACGAGAAGGCCTTCCAGGGCGCCGTGCTCGCCGACATGCACGGTCACGACGTGCCCGATGTTGCCCAACGCTGGCCCCCAACCAAGAACACGCGAGGAAGTGGATACAGATTGGTCGATGGAATAGGCACGACCAGATAGCTCAAGCATGAGCTAAAAATCTGGAAATACCCCTAATTAAGGCCCCGTTTGACACAGCTCTAGCTTCCAGCTCCACCTCAAATATGGAGTTTGTAGATTAAAATAAAGTGACTTAAGTTTATATTTTTAGTTTAAAATGTAAATAAGATGACTCACCTAAGCAGTCTTAATGTACCCATAACTCCAGCTCCATGGATTTCTGGAGTTAGAAATAGGGTGCTCCACCAACTCTACCAATTTTCGTGGAGCTGGAGCTGTGCCAAACGGGGTCTAAGTTTCCTCATTTCAACTCCTAAAATTTCTGGCTGAATGAAGGCTGGCTAGTTCCTTTCTTTCTTCTACGTACAAATGTTTCTCTAGCTAAAAAATGCATTTCCACGGATGGAGTAAAATTTTCAGGTGGAAACTGCGTGAACCTTATTGGCAAATGGAAAAGGTCTAACAGTCTATTCTCGAAAGTTGAACTAAGACCCTGTTCTATTTAGGTTAAATTAAAATTAAAAGTTATAAATAAAAATTTATTATTTTTGTATAGATCAAATGTTGTAGCACTTTGTAGCCATTTTTATGAGACTTTTAGTTGTTCTTTTTAAAACTCCCAAAAATATTTTTTTACATTATTTGTGGGCTCTCTAAACTCAATATCGAGCGCTCACAACTTTTTAAGATTATAAACTATAGTTGGATTAAACCGAAAAAAAAGTCCTATGTCATTAGAATTAGAACCAACTTGTTTATAAGAGTTTTCAGAAGTGACTTCAAGTTTTTTAAGAAAGGGTTTAAGAAAGCGAGACACAGCGGTGTTTTACTTTTGTAAATGACCATATGCCATAAATAGAAAAGAAAAAACTTGCGCGCCCTTGAAATATAGCGCTTTTGCATATATATAATTCATTATTTGCAAAACCATTTAAATAACTTGATAAGATGATTTTCGTAGGTTTTTTTTTGAGAAAATCATTTTTTGATAGCGCTTTTGTAGGATTTTGCAAAATCATTATTTGCATATATGATTTTGTAGGGTTTTGACAAAAAAAGAAGGATTTTGCTCCCTGTCAATCGTCTGAAAATAGGCGAAATCTTAGTCAACGTGATTTTACACTAGTAAATAATTAAATTTACATATAATTGGATATGTAAAAAGTACATAATTAACTGTAAAAAAAGTTTATGTGACGAGAGGATGCAAAGTTCACATAGTAATTGATAGATGAATAAACCAAACAAACTTTAAGGCTAGTGACCTGAAAGATCAATGGCCTGTACGTGCTCGTATATAATTTTTGTAGAGCACGGCGCTTCATGACGGCGTTAGAATATTGATGATGGTTAGGGAAAAGAACGGCGCTTCGTGAGAAAGAACAAATTAAAAACAAAATCCAGCGGTAAAGCACAAATCGGATGGACGAGGAGTCAACCGAAACTTCTGGTTTTCTTAGTCAACTGACACCAAATCGTGCCAAAAAGAATTATGTCAACATCTAAACTGGAGTACACGCACTTCCTCCACTTCACCTGTATATATGAGCCCAAGACAGGGCAAAAGCATTCTTCGACAAAACACGTCAGTGATAATGTCACAAGCCTTGGCTGATCTTTGGCGACAAACAAATGGACATATTTAGCTGGCATCACACATCCATTACACCTGTGCCTACATAAGAGTTATGACCTTACCCCAAGGCCCCAAACACACACTGGCCTCCCGCCTCCGCAGCAAACACGCCATGGCCAACGCCGAGGCGCAGCAAGGACTCAACGGCTGCCGCCATCGCAGCCATTTCCTCGTGGTCGCCTACGGGATCCAAGGCCACCTCAACCCGGCTCGCGCCCTCGCCCGCCGCCTCGCGCGCGTCCACGCTGGCTCCGCGGACGTCACGCTCTCCGTCACAGAGTCCGGCCACGGCCGCATGTTCCCCTCCGGCGACGCGGAGGCATCCGACGGGCTCATCTCCTACGTCCCGTACTCCGACGGCTTCAAGTTCGGGACGAGGCCGAGGGACGCGGACGAGCGGGCGCGCAGGCGCCGCGAGAGCGTCGAGAGCCTGTCGGCCATCGTCCGGCGCCTCGCCGCCGCCGGCCGGCCCGTCACGTGCATAGTGTCCGCGCTCTCGTTGCCCGCGGCGGACGTCGCGGTTCAGAACTGGATCCCCCTCGCCATCTACTGGATCCAGCCGGCCGCCGCGCTCGCCGCCTATTACCACTACTTCCACGGCTACGAGCAGCTCGTCGCGGCGCACATCGCGGACCCGGCGTACCAGGTGAGCCTTCCCGGGCTGCCACCCCTTCGGATCCGCGACTTCCCGTCCTTCCTCGTGGACGCCACCAGCAGCGAGCATTCCCGGGCCAGCGTCCAGTGGATGCGCGCGCTACTGGAGCTCATCGGCCGTGAGAAGCCCAAGGTTCTTGTGAACACGGCGGACGTGCTGGAGGCTACCGCACTGGAAGCAATGCGGCAGCATCTCGACGTCTTCGCAGTCGGGCCGATGGTTCCTCGCCGCCGACGACAAACGGACGCCGCCGCCGACGACGATCGAATCCACCTGTACAAGCAGGACGACAAGAGCTACATGGAGTGGCTCGACGCGCGGCCGGCGAGGTCGGTGGTGTACGTGTCGTTCGGGAGCATGCTGACATACACCCGGCGGCAGGCGGAGGAGATACTGCACGGCCTGCGGCGGTGCGGCCGGCCATTCTTGTGGGTGGTGCGCAGGGACGGGCTCGAGGAAGACGGCGTCGATCTGTGCCCAGCAGCGAACGGCGGCGGCCAAGAACAGGGGATGGTGCTGGAGTGGTGCGACCAGCTGGAGGTGCTGTCATACCCCTCCGTGGGGTGCTTCGTCACGCACTGCGGCTGGAACTCGACCGTTGAATCCATAGCATTGGGCGTCCCCATGATCGCCGTCCCGAACTGGTCGGATCAGGCGCTGAACGCTCATCTGGTAGAGGATCAGTTGGGGGTTGGGCTTCGAGCAGAGCGTGACGACGACGGGCTTCTTGCTGGAGCAGAGCTGGCGCGATGCGTCGAGCTGCTGATGGATGATGGTGATAGAGCAGTCGAGATAAGGGAGAAGACAGAGGCTTTGAAGGAAAGGGTGCAGGAGTCCGTGATTGAAGCTGGGCTTATAGACTTGAGGCTTCAAAGTTTCATCGAGGCAATGCGAATTGATCCCAAATTAGATCTACGCTAATTTGATCAAGCTCCGAGATCTAAACAGGACCCTTCCCTCTTTCTCTATGCTTTTTTTGTAAAGGGTTATTCCTCCTACCGGCACTTCTCCGGCGAGCTCCCCTTCCTGGCCAGGCTCTCCTTTCCCTCCGGCGCAGTCCCTAACCTCTACCTCCCTTCAGTGCTACCACTGTCCCCACAACGCCGCCGTGGCCTCCTTCGCCACATCACCGTCATCCCTAGCCTCCTTCTTCGCCCGCGCCGCTTCCGCCTCCTATGCACCCTCCACTGTCGGCCCTACCCTAGCCTTCGCCGCCATAGAGGTTGGTCGTGCTCGGGTTCGGGCTCAAGTAATCTGGGGGAGGGGCTTAGAGCTAAAGCTCGCGAGTGCGGCGGTGCTGGACCTCGTGACAAGCGGCAATGGAGGAGGAGGAATGAGGAGAGAGGTCACCGGCCAGCGGAGGCGGTGGAGAAGGAGAGAGAGGGGATGAAGAAGATAAGGGAAGTGACATTTTGGCCATAAATTTGAAAAGGCTAGAGAGGTATGAAAGTCAAAATAGGTTGGGAAGGCTTCGTAATGGCATGTTTGAAATGATTTGTACTTTATAATAGCATGATAATAATTTTTTATTTTGTAATGGTATTTTTACAATATCGATACTTCATAACGGCATAGGTGCAATTAACCCTTTTTTTGTAAAAGATTCTATCTTTTTCTCAAATTCTCCAACAAACTATATGCCCCCTCTCTTGTTTGTCTCTCCCACCCCCATCCCGAAGCCACCGCTTCTTTCCAATCCCAACCACCACGCTTGGGCCCTGACCACCACGTCTCGACTCGTGTCGTCACCCCGCACACCCTCGACGACATGGCTACCGCCAAAACTGACCTTAGAGAATTGGAAAAAATGAAAAAAGAGGGAAAGAGAGAGGAGGCTAGTGAGAGAGAGATGAGGGGCATAACTATCATGGTTATCCTCACCTTTGCCTCCCCCACTACGGTCGGGCCTATCGTCATAGTTCCCACCCTAATCCATGCATGGTTGTGCGGCGCAGGGAGAGAGAGAAGCAGCAATGGTGCGGGGGTCTAGAGGAGATAGTGGTCGAGGAGCTGCGACAACGTAATACCCGAGGTGCATCAAGATTCAAAGCAATAGAGGCAAAGGGGGGAACGATCGAGAAAAACTAGGGTTATATGGGACAGGGGACCAGTGGTTTCCTTCAGGTTACAGGCTCGAGAGATATGGTGTTTGGTTGCTCGTATGTGTTATCCCTCACCGACATCTCCCTTTTTGTGCATTTCATCGAACAAGTCACGGGCACCGTTGCCGACCTATCACCTGCCACCGTAACGGTGCCGCCTTGTCGCCAGGGTTGGGTGTGCCACCTCATCCTAATTGAGCCCTCCTTACTGTCATGGAGGTGTATGGGCTTTAGTGCCACCATCGAGTTCCAGATCTCGCCATGAGCTCCTCAGCGCCACCAAACTGTCATGCATTATAGCGTCCTCCACGAGCTCTGCAACGCCGCGATCACCTTCTTGAGCACCACTAGGTCCTTCCTACCTTCATCGACCTCCACTCCAAGCCGTCGTTCCATTTTTGGCCTCGTCAACGCAGCTTCGTCGCTGACACAACTGAGCTTCGACCAACTACTCGAACTCATGCCAACACATGCTCAACCTCATGTTGCACTTGCTCGAGCCTGGCTCGTGGAGAACAACTTTTTTGCATATCCAATGAGCCAGGTCGGAACAGTGGATTTGCAGCCATGCGGCCTGTTTTTGGCTAGCTGTGACAACCAAATATGTGCTCCCTGGTTCACACGGGCCTAGCTAGGCCATGTATGGAACCAAATGCACCTATTATGTCCTATCCCTAGATGTATCTCATCTAGGTTCAACTTGATGCACTCAACTATATACACCAATTTGGCAAGACTGGTTCTAACTGGTTTTAAACAAGGAAAATGTTCCAACTTGGTCTCTGAATTTTGGTGTTTGAGCCAAATTAGTCTCTAGGCTACAAAACCGGGTGAGATTGGTCCCCGAACTTCCGAAACCGCACCGATTTGTTCCTTTAACTGGTCAAACTTGGTTTATGTGCGGTTTGGGTGATGTGGACGCAAGCGTGGCTGGTTTTGCACCCGTCGATACCGATTTCGATCGGAATAGGGTGACAGGCGGACATGTGACAAGTGGCATTTTCATTTTATTTGGAGATTTTTCAGCAGGGCTCACTTGTAATTTCTCCCCTCTTCCCCTCTAATTAACTCTCTCTCTCTCTCTCTTCCTACCGATGCTATCCCTCTCTCTCCCCCTCCTTACATCCTCAACCTCCTCTCTCCCTTGAGATGTCGCTTGAACCCTACTGGTGCTGGCTGCCGGTGGTCGCCTTGATGCGCCTCCAGTCGCCGTCCTACACTGTCGCTGTGATGGAGGATGGCATGGGACAACGGCTCCTCTCGTAGGCCGGCGACGCTGGGTGTAGGCAGTGAGGTGGGCGGCGCTGGGCAGGACGGTGAGGTTGGCGACGCTGGGAAGGATGGAGAGAAGGGCGACACTAGGAGAGGACGGTGAGGCCGACAGTGCTGGGTGAGGACGACAAGATAGGCGGCGCTGAGGGAGGATGGTGAGACGAGTGGCGCTGGGAGGACGAAGAGGCGGGCGGTGTTGGGGGAAGGACGGTGAGGCCGACAATATTGGGGAGGACAGAGAGGCCGTAGTACCCCAAAAGAAACGAAAATGCTTAGACCAGGCGTCAGGCCCATCCAAAAATCGACGCCTTGATGCTTAGCTCGCGCTCACTCGATCTTGCTTCCTCCTCCTTGCCACGCTGCTCCTCGTCCTCGTGACCGCCACCGCCACCGCCGCCACGTCGGCGAAATCTGCCGCAGGTCGTGCCGATCTTCTTCTTCCTCCTGTGGTTTTCTCGTGCCCCTTTTTCCTCTTCAATTTTTTCCTCTCTCTTATGCTCTCTCTCATAGCTCTTTATCGCTCTTTATTTTTTTATCTCTACCCTCTTGATGGGCTTATTTGGAGAGCTCGACGGCCGGATCCAGTGGGGGCTTGCTGGATCTAGAGAAGATGATGGCCGGATTTGGAGAAGAGGCTAGAGGTTGAAGAAGACAAGCTTTTTTTGGCTGAAACATTAGCTTGGTACGTATGGAACATTAGGGTTTGTCTGGTAAAACATATTGTTTGTTTTGGTGAAACACTTTATTTTCTTATGAAACATCGGGTTTGTTCCTTTGAAACATGATGTTTGCGCTTGTGAAACACCTCGTTTTCTTCTGAAACTTTTTTTGTCATGTTTTTACTGAAATATCGTGTGTTTCTCTTACCTTATTTCAATGTTTTAGTAGCTTTGTTTCAATGTTTCAGTATGCTAACTTGAATGTTTCACCATGTCGATATAAATGTTTTAGTGTTCATTTTCTGTGTTTTTGTTATTGAAACATGTGTTTTATCCTTCTGAAATATTAGATTGTGTCTGGTGAACATTCTTTAATAACTATCAAAACATTTTGCGTTTTGCCCTCTGAAACATTTCTTTCTTTCTGATGGAATATTTGGTCTAACCTACTGCAACAGTTTTCAATTTTTTTCCCTGCGATCGGATGTCCGATCCATAGGCCTATCCCAAAAGAAAGGGCTTTTGGGCCAGCTTGCCCCAGCCGACCATCATCCTCATCCCCAGCCGTCCCTGCCCCCTTTCTCGCTGTCCTCCCGCTTCTTCCTGTCTCTGCCTCTGCCTCGTTGCTGCCTCTACCTTAGCGCTAGCCGCTTGAACCGAGAGCCACCATCATCCCCTTGTCTCAGGCGTACCTAGCCGCCACCAAGGCCGAGCCGCCTCAGCCATCGGGAGGAGAAGAGGAAGAGAAGGGATGAAAAAGAAGTGAAGGGAAGGAAGGAGAAAAATTTGGGTTTGTTCTCATTTTCGACTTGTTCTTTAATTGAATTTCGGGTAGCGAGGTTTAGATGCTTTCTCATGAATTTCCCTTGTTTAAATGATAGCTCGTGTAAATTAAGGATGGTTAGATGATATATGCTTGAAGTCTTATAAGATCAGGTATGAGTACAGTAGGTTTTAACACAAATTTGGGATAGTTATGACATGAATTAGACCTCAGTCCTATTACAAAAGTTGTAGGCTTTTGTCTAAACTTTTTATAGATTATAAGTAGAGAATAATCGGACTGTCCAGATTAGGAACTCTAGGGCTTCGAAATTAAAAATCGATTGTAGGACTGTAACCTTAGAGGTATGGTTTGTACTAATAGATGGATGGATAATTTTGCTTGATTGTATGTTAAAACTTGGGAAGTAATATTGTAGGGAGCGTTCCTTCGGAGTTGGTACTTTCTACTCGTCGATCTGCGTCATTGGGTTACGAAGGCTAAGTACATGATACGATGATTGATTGTGATTGCTCTTATTATTTACTGTCACTTGTTGTATACTTTCTGGATTAATGCTAATGAACTCATGATGGCAATGTGAATGGTAATTGCAGTGGTAAGTAGCAGCACATGGCTGACATTGAATGTAAATGGTATGTGTATGAAAGGTAAGAGATACCCAATATGTGCATTTGCATCATGAAAACATGCATATGAGCCAGGCCGGTGAGAAAGTCATATAGCTAATCTGGAGAGCCATAGGCCAGGTTGACTAATCCGGAGTGCTCTTGATTTAAGACCTGCGGAGGTAGGCACTCCCCATGGGATGGCGGGGAAGATTTGCTTCGGCGAGCAACCTCCACGGGATGGAGTGTAGAGTGTTACATCGACGATTGTACACTCAATGGTACCGGTGCGCACCTATGAGAAATGAGCATGTGCATTCCATTGATGAGCATTCATGGATCAAAGAGATTGCTTCTGTTGAGATTTATTATGTACTTATTGAGTTTTATACTCACTCTTGCTATTTATGTTTTTTTAGGTGATTGTTGAGCAGCATGCATGAAGGGAGTAGCACCCAAATGGCACTGATTCACATAAATACAATTCACTTGCTTAGATAAACTAAGACAATTTAGTTTTCCAATCGCTTTAGACTTATTCTTCGAGATCTTAGAAATTGTTATTCATTGAGTTAGCTAGGTAAATTTTGGACGATGGTCGTGTTATCTTATTATTGCACACTTACTGAAATTTACTTGTTTACGGTTCATATCGTGCTTGTCTCCACCTATGCCAATGGTAAGTATGGAAATGTTATTTATGGCTGTGTGGATGCTAGCATCGCTATGAAACCTTCCTCGTGCCTTGAACTTGTGATCTTATTCCCTTTGATTATGTGGTAATTGCGGAATGGATATATGCATTGTAAGTGTCGCTTGGTTGTAACGGAATTGATGGAAATTAAGGAGATATGTTTGCTGAAATTTTCACTATAATAATTAATTAATAGTTGTATGATGGTAGCACTTTAAGCCTCTGTCCAGACTAGGGTGTTACAGAGGCCGGAGGCCAGTAGTGGTAAGGAGCGTGGAGAGGCCGGCGGCGTTGGGTGAGTGCGGTGAGGCAAACAACGCTAGAGGACAGTGAGGTCAGTGGCGTTAGGAGAGGGCGGTGAGGCGGGCTGCGCTGGGGAGGGCGGTGAGGCAAGCGACACTAGGGGAGGACAGTGAGGTCGGTGGCGTTAGGAGAGGGCGGTGAGGCAGGCTGGGGAGGGCGGTGAGGCGGCAACGCACTGAGAGAGAGTTCAGAATAGGAGGAAGGCACCAACAGGGGAGGAAGAAATGGTAGAGGAAAGTGACATGTGGGCCAGCACCCAAAACCGCTTACAAGCCAGTTTTAACTGGTTAAAGGATGAAATCAGCATGGTTTCGAAAATTCGAAAATTAGTCTCACCTGTTTTTGTATCGTAGGGACCAATTGGGCTAAGCTAGAAGTTCCAGACCTAAGTCTGACACTTTTTCCTTTGTTTAAAGATACACGAAACTTCTTAGATTAGCACACGACGTGGCGAATGACTTGTTTGACTAAATCAATGATAAATGTCTCGATCCTTTGCTGATCTTTATTAGCAGCAAACAAACGGACAAGCTGGGCATCACAGCGTTTCCATTATTACTCTGACCATAACCTTGCCCACACTCCCCGAGACCGCAGCTTAGCACTTCCTGTGGTCCACGCCATGGCCAACGCTGAAATTCAGCAAGAGCTCAACGACGGCGGCCGCGGCCGCGGCCACCATCGCCACAGCCATTTCCTCGTGGTCGCCTACGGGTTCCAAGGCCACCTCAACCCGGCTCGCGCCATCGCCCGCTGCCTCGCGGGCGTCCACGCCGGCTCCGTGGAAGTCACGCTCTCCGTGAAAGAGTCCGGCGACAGCCGCATGTTCCCCTCCGTCGACGGGGAGGCCTCCGACGGGATCATCTCCTACGTTCCACACTCCGACAGCTTCGAGCTCGGGACGACGCCCAGGAACGCCGAGGAGTCCGCGCGCAGCCGCCGCGAGTGCGTCGAGAGCCTGTCCGCCGTCGTCAGGCGCCTCGCCGCCGCCGGCCGGCCCGTCACTTGCATCGTATCAGTGTTCTCGTTGCCCGCGGCGGACGTCGCGGTTGCGCACGGGATCCCCCTCGCCATCTACTGGATCCAGCCGGCCACCGCGCTCGCCGCCTACTACCACTACTTCCACGGCTACGAGCAGCTCGTCGCGGCGCACGCCGGCGACCCGGCGTACAAGGTGATCCTTCCCGGGATGCCACCCCTCCGGATCCGCGACTTCCCGTCCTCCCTCGTCGACGCCACCGGCAGCGAGCAATCCAGGAACAACATCGAATGGCAGCGGGCGCTACACGAGCAAATCGGCCGTGAGAGGCCCAAGGTTCTTGCGAACACGTCGGACGTGCTGGAGGCCACCGCGCTCGAAGCCATGCGGCGGCACCTCGACGTGTTCGCGGTCGGGCCGATGGTTCCTCGCCGCCGACGACGACAAACGGACGCCGCCGTCGCCGAGGATCAAATCCACCTGTACAACCAGGACGGCAAGAGCTACATGGAGTGGCTCGACGCGCGGCCGGCGAGGTCGGTGGTGTACGTCTCGTTCGGCAGCATCTTGACGCACACCCGGCGGCAGGCGGAGGAGATACTGCAAGGCCTGCGGCAGTGCGGCCGGCCGTTCTTGCTGGTATCGCGGAAGGACGGGCCCCAAGAAGATGACGCCGAGCTTTGTCCGGCGAACGGCGGCGATCAGGATCAGGGAATTGTGGTGGAGTGGTGCGACCAGCCGGAGGTGCTGTCGCACCCCTCCGTGGGGTGCTTCGTCACGCACGGCGGCTGGAACTCGGCCATGGAATCCATAGCCTCGGGCGTCCCCATGATCACCGTGCCGAGTGGATCCGATCAGGCGCTGATCGCTCATCTCGTAGAGGATCAGTGGGGGGCTGGCCTTCGAGCAGAGCGTGACGACGACGGTGTTCTCGCTGGAGCAGAATTGGCGCGATGCGTCGAGCTGCTGATGGACGATGGTGATCAAGCAATGGAGATAAGGGAGATTGTGGTGGCTTTGAAGGAGAAGCTGCAAGAGTCAGTGATCGAAGCTGGGCTTATAGAGTCCAGGCTTCTGAGTTTCGTGGAGGCAATGCACATTAATCCTAAATTAGGTCTACAGTGACAACCTCATCTGCAGCGTACTGAAGAAGTATGAGTTCACTAGACCATCGTTAGGATGGAAAAAAAAAAGTGCCAGGCTGTTTTGGCTCGTTTAGAGCATCTCCAACAAGAAACCTCTGAATAGAGTGTCTCATCACTGTAGTGAACAGTGATGGAACAAAAAAATAAGGAATACAGAGAGTAGAAATAGTGATGTGGCTGTTTTTTAGAAAATGAATAGAGATGTGACAGCCTCATTGATGTGATGTGGCTGTTTTTTAGAAAATGAATAGAGATGGGACAACCTCATTGATGAGGTGGTACGTGAATAATGATAGGACAAAATGAAAATGAGACAGACGGTTGGAGATTGTTAGTGTAATCTGGGCTAACAACCCAATCCCAAATTTTAGGAGGTTTCCTAATCATCTTCCCTGATTTTTAGGGAGTGATTCTAATGACGCGCCCTGATTGGGGGCGCAATCAACTCTTTGGTCGCGGCCCCCATCACGCAGCGCTATATTAAGATGAGGTGGCCTGGCACCGAGAGAACCAACGTTCTCTCGGTGGCTCTGCCATCCCTACACCCAAACCCTAGCCAATCAAGGGTGCGCTGCAGTGATCCGGGAAGGCCGTCGCTGTTGCTGTCCAACACTATAGGAATCGGCTGCAATCTCGAGGGCCGAAGCATTTCTCGAGGGCCAAACTGTGGCCCTCGAGATGAAAAGCCTAATTGCGAGGGCTAAATAAAAGCAGTCGAGGGAATAACTAAGTCTCGAGGGCCGCCACAAAGCCCTCGAGAAATAAGGCCACCGAGAAACGGAGAACCGCCGCCATCATGTTTCTCGAGGGCTTCAGTAGGCCCTCGAGAAATGTGACCAACTGTTCCCCGCGCAGCCACACCCGTGGGCCCCACGTGTCGGCGGGTGCAACGTCTTTCTCGAGGGCTATAGGTGGGCCCTCGAGAACTGTGGCCAATTGTTCCTCGCGCGGCCCCACTTGTTGGCAGGTGCAACGTCTTTCTCGAGGGCTATAGGGTTTTTGGCCCTCGAGAATGTAGACGATTCCTATCAAGAACGACGACCGTCCGCGCTGGTAACCGACTCCCTGCGTCCTCTACGGCTAATCTGCACCGGCTCGTCACCAGGCAGGCTTAACCGGCCTAAACACCGGAGATGGCTTCTACTAATGGTAAACGATCCCCATTAACCTAAAGTTTATAGGTGTTCATGTTCTAGCTGTGATGTTTCTAGGTTAAGGTCACGATGTTGGTCCTACATTTGATATCAGAGCCAACATAGCCTAAATATGAACCCTAATTAGTTTTGGTCATGTCTCATTGGGCTCGGATTAATGGGTCCTTGATCTAATTGATAATGTTTTAGCATTGAGAAGGAGATGAATTAGACAAATAAGAAATTTAAAATCAAAAGCCCCAAAATTTTTCATCCAAAATCCGAAACCCTAAAGTTTTCCCTTTCGATTTTGTTTCGGATTGGCCAAAATTTCATGACATTTGATAGAAATTAGGGAAGAGAAGAAAGGATAAGGACCAATTTTCGGTCAAATTAAGGCCAATCGAAACCCTAAAGTTTCACAAATTTCCCCAAAATTCTCCTAATTCCCGAAACCCTATATCCCCAAATCATTTCGATTCGGCGGCGTACCTCATGTTTTAGTCTTCAGCGGCAGAGCCCTGACATCGCCGGTGATCCTAAGTCGCCGTCGGCGTCGCCGTGCCCACCCCTCCGCTGCGTCTCCACTCGCCCGACTCCGTTTGACCGATTACCTCGGCCTTGACAGCTGAGAGCCACTCGGCGATGGCGGCTTGCTGCCTTGGGGTGTGGTGCGCAGCTGCGCGCGGCGAAAGCCTCAGCCGCCGCTCAGCCGCCGCCGCCGTTCGCCGCCGCAAAAATCGCCTCGCATGGGCGCCGCGGAGAGCGTAACGAGGAGAAGGAATGAGGCTAGGTTTGCGTCGGATGCGCACTTGATATATCAGATCGTCAATCGCCACCGTTCAAAGCAAATCGAACGGCTGCATTTTGCTGCTCACATGGGCAAATTCACGTGGACCGTCGGATTAAGATCAATCGGCCCTTAGCAACCGTGGGCGATAGCCAGGCTCTTAGTTGGGCCGCGCAGCGCACGTGGACTGGGCCAAACGCGTCGCGCGCACGCTGCCTTAGCTGGGCCGCACCCCGGTTTTGGGGCCATTTCTGGATCTTTTATAATTTTCAGTGTATTTTTGATTTTAGAATATGGGCTAAATCTTGATGTTTTAATTATGTTTTATACACTGTGAAAATATTAATGACCCACTAATGTTTTAATTTTTTTTCACTGAATTTTTAATTTTCCGCTGTGCTAATGTTATTTATTGCTGTTAAATGGCATTTTCTTGTGATTAAATTAATATATCTCTAATTAAAAATGGATCCAACGTGAAATTTTAAATTAGAGATTTTGGTGGCTCATAATTATAAATCTGACCAAAGTTGTTTTATAATTATGCGTCTTTAATGTGAACATTGTTTTAATTCATTTTATGCCCAGTGGTGATATGAATTAGAACAATTTTTTTATGCATGTTTTTAGTCGTACCAACGTAGATTAAAACCATGCTTATGTTGATTATTATGTCATTTTCCAGCTATGAACACTTCCTCTGTTGCTACCATCATTGATGGTATTGAGCATTTGATGGGGAGCAATTTCCCCGCTTGGAAAGAAAGGATTCAGGTTGTCCTTGGAGTGCTTGATTTAGATTATGCTTTTAGGGTTGATGCTGCTCCCACTCCTCCCGCTGTTGGCGTGGAGAATTATGATGAGCTTAATAAAACTTATGAGGCCAATGCCGAAAAGTGGGAGCGGTCAAACCGCATGTCCCTCATGATTATGAAGAGCTCCATTTCTGTTGGGATAAGAGGAGCAATCCCTGAATCTGAAAATGCCAAAGAACATTTGGCAAATGTAGAGGAGCAGTTTAAGGGCTCAACAAAGACTTATGCTACCACCTTGATGCAGAAGCTCTTAAACAGCAAATATAATGGGACTACTGGCATTAGGGAGCATATTATGATGATGACTGACATGTCTAACAAGCTTAAGGGCTTAGACATGTCAATTTCAGATGGATTCTTAGTCCACTTCATTATGTCCTCTTTGCCTGCTGAGTATAATACTTTTAAAGTTAACTATAATACTCAGAAGGATAAGTGGACCTTGGCTGAACTTACTGCCATGTGTGCATAAGAGGAGGAGAGACTGAGGACTGAAGGGAAAGATAGTGTCAATCTTGTTGGCACTGGAAAGAGAAAGGCTCAATGGGGCAACAAGCCCTATAAGAAACAAAACAGCTCTCCTAATCCCAACAAGTCCACTCCCAAGCCTTCTTCAAGCAACCCTAAGGCACCAAATGATAAGGGATGCCATTTCTGTGGTCAGGAGGGGCACTTTCAGAAGGACTGTGTTGGCTTTCTGAAATGGCTCGCCAAGAAGGGTAATAATATAATTTCATTTGTTGATTAATCCTTTTATGTTGATTATTCCCTTAATACATGGTGGATTGATTCTAGTGCCACTATGCACGTTTCAAATTCATTACAGGGATTCCATACCGTGAGAACCCTAAGAAGAGGGGAGGGAAGCATTAGGGTGGCTAACGGGAAGGAAGCTGAAGTTGAAGCCGTTGGATCACTTCCATTAGTATTAGATAGTGTGAAAATGCATCTAGGCCCCTTATGTGTTTTGGGGGTTAATGACAAAACGATTAAAGGACTAATGAGATTTCTAAGTGTTATCTTCAGATCTTAGTCCTCTACAGTGAAGTTATGAGCATTGACGAACCCTAAATTTAAATGAAGCAAAAGACGGTATCTAGAATTATGATTTGTAATTTATTTAAATTTTGAGTCTAAGGATAGCCGTACTATTAAGAGGAATTTGACGGGAAATAGTGTTTGGATATTCTAGGTGCTCATGATGGAAATTAGTTAGCAAAAATACAAGTTTTTAAACCCATGTCACCAAATCCAAAATCTAGACACAAAACCTTATTTGTCACTCGGAGTATCCGAATATTTATTCGGACTGTCCGAGTTGACCCCCTCTGTCTCCTCAGGAAGAAATGGTCTTTGAGTCTAAGTCCCACTCAGAGTATCCGAGTTTTTCACTCGGACTATCCGAAACAACTCGGAGTATCCGAAGTAATTATTCGGACTATCCGAGCTGACCATCTCTGTTCGCCGGGCAGAAATTATTCGGACTATCCGAGATTTCACTCGGAGTATCCGAACCACTCGGAGTATCCGAAGGTTCGGACTATCTGAAGAATCGACTCGGAGTATCCGAGCTGGGTCTCTCTGTCTTGGATTATTTGCACTGCTCGGAGTATCCGAGTATTTACTCGGACTATCCGAACTTATACATATCTGAGTCAGAACGGCTAGTCTCAAGGGCTCGCATATATATAACCCCACTTCACTCTGACCCAAGGGACCAACACAATATTCACTCAGAACATTCACTGCCCCTCATATTCCTCCTTGAGCCCTAGCTTTTCTCCCTCCTCTTGAGCTTGTTGATTGGATTTTCTAGAGGGAGAAAAGAAGTGAGATTTGAAGAGCTTGAGCTTGCTTAGGTCCATCTTGAGCACCGGGTTTCATCCTCTCGCGGATTTCTCGCCGATCTATTACTCTTGGAGGTTGAGGACTCCTAGACGATTAGGAGTCGCCGGTGAGCTCCCAAGCTTCGTGTGGTGAGCCTGCAGAAGTTTGTGAAGGTCGAATCCACCTCCACAAGGAAAGGATTCAAGATAGTGAAGTCGGTGAGTGCTTGGTGCAACACCGAGAGAATTAGGGTTGAAAGAGACCCGGGCTTTGTGCCTCCTCAACGGAGACGTAGGATCCCCTCAAGGATCCGAATTTCGGGATAAAATCTTTGGGTCTTCGTCTTCACCTCTTGGATTTCATCTTCACTCTTGTGTTCAAACTCAAATCTTAGTGTTTGAAGTAGTGATCTTGTTTGTGAAGAAGATATTGTTGACCCTACTTCATACACAGATACTCTAGGCTCACTAACACTCTTTGGTGCAGAAAATATCTCTCAAAGAGCCTAGATTTACTCTTGCTCGTTTCCTTACTCCGCTATCTTCGGACTATCCGAATATACTTCGGACTATCCGAAGTACTCGGACAGTTCGAGCTGTACTCGGACAGTCCGAACCATTTATTTCCGCTGCGATCAAATTTAGGGATAAATTTTATTACGCCTATTCACCCCCCTCTAGGCGACATCCCGATCCTTCATAGTGGTTTTCCTCTTCAGCTAAATAATGTCGTTTTTGTCCCTAGTATGAGGAGAAACTTGATTTCTGTTTCTATGTTGGATGATGATGGTTTTAAATGTTTGTTTGGAGACAATAAATGTGTTATTCAGTTTAATTCTAATGATGTAGGTCTTGCCATCCGACAAGACAAGCTTTACATGCTTCCTCTCTATGAATCTTTTGTAAATGCATGTGTTGATAGCAAACGAAAGAGAAGTATGAATGAGACTTCGTCGAATTTGTGGTACTGTCGTTTGGACCACATTTCGAAAGGAAGAATTGAGCGTCTCATTAAGGAAGAAATACTTCATCCCTTAGACTTCTCTGATTTAGATCATTACATCGATTGTATTAAGGGAAAATATGTTAAACAAATTAAGAAAGGGGCAACCAGTAGTTTAGGACTCTTAGAATTGATCCACACCGACATATGTGGACCTTTTCCTACAAAATCAGTAGATGGATATGACTCCTTTATTACATTCACCGATGATTACTCTCATTATGGCTATATTTATCCTATTCGTGAAAGATCTGAATCATTAGACAAATTCAAAATATTTAAGGCTAAAGTTGAAAATCAGCACAACTTAAAGATTAAAGTAGTAAGATCTGATCGAGCAGGAGAATATTATGGGAAACATGCCACTTATGGCCAAATTCCTGGACCTTTTGCTAGGTTTCTCCAGGAAAATGGTATAGTAGCCCAGTATTCAACACCGGACAAACCTCAGCAAAACGGAGTGGCTGAGAGAAGGAATCGCACACTTATGGATATGGTGCGTAGTATGCTCAGCCGTTCTAGTTTGCCAATTAGTTTGTGGATAAGCTCTGAAGATAGCTACACACATTCTTAACCGAGTTCCCAGTAAATCAGTGTTCAAAACCCCTTATGAATTATGGACTGGGAGAAAGCCTAGTCTTATGTACTTACGTGTGTAGGGCTGTCCTGCAGGAGCAAAAATCTTTAATCCACACATTGAAAAATTAGATCCTAAGACAGTAAGCTACCATTTCATAGGATACCCCGAGAGGTCTAAGGGGTATCGCTTCTATTGTTCAGATCGTGTCACTAAGTTTGTCGAAACGAGACATGCTGTGTTTCTAGAAAACGATGGGAGCTCCAAGCCCAGGGAAATAAATCTTGAAGAAAAACGGGTTTATGTTCCTTCACCGAATATCCCAAAAATTATTTTCCCTGTGCCTCAGGAAGCTGCTCCTCCGGTCGAAAACACCGTAGTTGCTCCTCCTGTTGGGGACTCAGAAATTGTTAATGATACACCTAACGATGAGCCTCAAGAGCCCTCGATAGTAACTGATGAACCAATTAATGAACCACTGAGGAGATCACAGCGAGAGAGAAGATCTGTCATTCCAAATGATTATGTTGTTTACATGTATAAGGATGTAAATGACATAGGAAAGGTAGAAGATCCCATCTCATATAAGGAAGCCATGAGGAGTGAAGATTCATCTAAATGGCTTGAAGCCATGGAGGATGAATTAAAGTCTATGAGTATTAATGACGTTTGGGACTTAGTAGAAATTCCTGACGAGTCAAAACAATAGGCTGTAAATGGGTCTACAAACCAAGCATGACTCTAAAGGAAATATCGAAAGGTTCAAAGCAAAACTCGTAGCAAAAGGCTTTTCACAAAGGAAAGGGGTTGATTATAATGATACATTCTCACCTGTCTCAACTAAAGATTCGCTAAGAATTGTCATGGCGCTTGTTGCAAATCATGACTTAGAGTTACACCAAATGGATGTTAAGACAGCATTCCTTAACGGTGACTTGCATGAAAATGTTTACATGGCTCAACCGGAAGGTTTTGTCATGGAAGGCAAGGAGCATATGGGATGCAAACTTAATAAATCAATTTATGGATTAAAACAAGCGTCTAGGCAATGGTACCTTAAGTTTGATGATGTCATAAGAAAATTTGGATTTAAAGAAAATGATGTGGACAATTGCATCTATGTTAAGTTCAAGGGGAGTAAATTCATCATCTTAGTACTTTATGTTGATGACATCTTATTGGCCAGCAGCGATAAGAATTTGCTGTTTGAGACCAAAAGATTTCTTTCCTGAAAGTTTGATATGAAGGATCTCGGTGAAGCCTCTTATGTCCTTGGCATTGAGATTCACCGAGATAGGTCCAAAGGGCTATTAGGTTTGTCACAAAAGACATACATAGACAGAGTACTGAAGAGATATAATATGCATAAGTGCTCTGCCTCGCCTGCTCCTATTGTCAAGGGCGATAAGTTTGGGACATTTCAATGTCCGAGGAACCAATATGAATCTGATCAGATGAAGGCGGTTCCTTATGCTTCAGCTGTCGGAAGCATCATGTATGCTCAAATTTATACACGCCCTGACTTAACTTTTGTAACCGGGATGCTTGGCAGATATCAATCAAATCCAGGACCGGACCACTGGAAGGCCGTTAAGAAAGTCCTTCGCTATATGCAAGGCACTAAGAACTACATGCTCACTTATAAAAGGTCTGAAAACCTTGAAGTTGTAGGTTATTCAGACGCAGATTTTGCAGGGTGTGTCGATACTAAGAAATCCACGTCAGGCTATATCTTCACCCTCGCAGGAGGAGCTATATCGTGGAAAAGCTCCAAACAATCACTTACGGCATCGTCTACGATGCAAGCTAGTTTGTAGCATGTTATGAGGCCACTGGGCAGGCAGTATGGCTAAAGAACTTCATCCCGAGGCTTAGAGTGGTAGACAGCATCTCGAAACCACTCACGTTATACTGCGATAATCAATCTGCAGTCTTTTATGCGAGTAACAACAAGTCAAGTGGTGCTACCAAACACATTGATATTAAGTATCATGTTGTGAAAGATAGAATCCAGGATCAAACCATAAGTCTTAAGCATATAAGCACTAAGTTGATGCTTGCGGATCCACTCACAAAAGGCTTACCACCCAATATATTTCGTGATCATGTTGCCGGCATGGGATTATTGGAAAGCCTATGATTCTGGAAATAAGGGCCATAAAGCGAACCATCTCTCATAAAGTATAAATCATTTTACCAATCGAAGATAGAATAGTGCACTATAAGTATTGATGTCTCACTAGCTGTTCATAGCTTTTGCGGCGCTTACCTTAGAGTACTGTTTTATTGAGAAAGGACTTATGATGTTAGCCTCACGATCAAAGGGGAGAATGTTAGTGTGATCTGGGCTAACAACCCGATCCCAAATTTTAGGAGGTTTCCTAATCATCTTCCCTAATTTTCAGGGAGTGATTAAGGCACCACTAATGACGTGCCCTGATTGGGAGTGCAATCAACTCTTTGGTCGCGGCCCCCCATCACGCAGCGCTATATTAAGATGAGGTGGCCTGGCACCGAGAGAACCAACGTTCTCTCGGCAGCTCTGCCGTCCCTACACCCAAACCCTAGCCAATCAAGGGTGCGCTGCAGTGATCCGGAAAGGCCGTCGCCGTTGCTGTCCAAGAAGAACGACGACCGTCCGCGCTGCTAACCGACTCCCTGTGTCCTCTACGGCTAATCTGCACCGGCTCGTCACTAGGCAGGCTTAACCGGCCTAAACACCGGAGATGGCTTCTACTAATGGTAAACGATCCCATTAACCTAATGTTTATAGGTGTTCATGTTCTAGGCTGTGATGTTTCTGGGTTAAGGTCACGGTGTTGGTCCTACAGAGATGCCCTTAGGCTCTCCTTGGGCTCGTGGTTTAACCAAGCCAAGCCCATGTTTTCGCTTGATCATTTTTCGAGCTGAGCACGAGCCGCACGTGAGCTTATGGTGTATCAAACGTACACGATTGTATCTACGCATGCATATTATAAGTGTAAAGTTATATGAGCTCCAGTTGTGTTCTTAAAAAACAACTCACCGGACGAACAACTGAACAAGCCAGTGTAGCCAAAATAGCCGAAAATGATTGGGTTAGGCAGTCGATTTGGACACTCGAACGATTTGGACACACTTCGAGTGTTGAATGCGCAGGTTTTGACATGTCAGTGAGTGATGGCACACTCACCATCAAACGTACTAACTGGGACCCTTTTCCTCCATGTTTTTCCCAGCCCACCGTCCATACGCACAAAGTCCATTTTTTTGTAACATTAGCCGGAAAACACTGTTTATCTCTAATTTTTTATAATAAAGAAAACTATTGTAGGGAAGAAATATTTTAGAGTATAATGTAAAGTATAAAGAAATTTTAGATGATGTATGAAATGTGTAGGAAACAGTGCTATAGAGGAAAAATTTAAAATGTTTGCTGGAAATGGTTAAAATGTTGTTATCCTCTCTGTGATTGGTTTTGGCAGCTGGCTGCTGTGCCTGCCATCCTAGCTGGACTCGACTCGTTGGAAACAGACGCGTCAGCGATGACGTCACATAGCATGCCCCCTCGGCGATCACATCACACCGACGAGCTTCGGTTTCGGCTTTATTAGGTCCAGCTTTAGCTAGCGTCCAGTTTTGTAGTCTCAGCTGCTGCTGTTTTTTTTCAGCTTATCTCGTTTGCTTATTTGTTTTTTTGATGTGGTCTCGAGAGCTAGGTTTCATTTGTTCGACTTGTATTAAAGAGCTTTTATATATGTCTTTGAGATAGAAAAAATTAAAATTAAAAAAAATCATGATAAGTCAAATAAGCAAGCACTGTTATTGAGTTTTTTTATAAGTAGCTTCTTAATTAAAAAAAGGGTGGAAGGGGATTGTACATATGCCAAAGCATCTTACTTCAGAAAACAGCGATAAGCCATAAGACCTAGAATAATCAAAATTATTTACTAAAAATCTAAACGTGAGAGCCCTTAGAATCGATTGCTTTGAAGAAGCCGATCCGCTTGGTTTTCAACATTTTATTTAAGCATTCGTTAGAGAGGCGGGGCGGCTCTAACCGGTGCTCGCACCCCTTTTCAAGCTTTTCACTGTCTTTTTGAAAGGAGCACAAGTCAGTGCATCTATTGCCTGTTGCTCAGATCGTCTTGGGTAAACAATTTAAATTTCTTCTCTATAACACTATTTCTTACACACTCTATCTATCATTTAAAATTTCTTTACACTTTATACTATGCTCTAAAAGATTTCATCTCTTCAATAATTTTACTACCTTTAGAAAATCAGATAAACAGTATTTTTTTTTAGATATCACTGGAAATGCTCTGAGTAGCCTGCTATCCTTTTAAAACGACCGGTGCACCAGTAAACATCTTCTAGTATTTTTTTTTCTCTGTTCCTTCAGGATCCAACTGACTACAGATTGACTGGTTGTAGAGTGTATATATATCGATACGCACATGAATTTTTGAGCAATTGCCATTTCCAGCGGCAGGTAGCTAGCTTTCTGACCTCTTCATGGACGACGGCGCAGGACACCGACGGCGCGGCAGCGGTGGCTGCAAGAGCCACCGGCGGCAACACTTCCTAATCGTGGCCTACGGCGTCCAGAGCCACGTCAACCCGGGGCGCGTCCTCGCCCGCAGCCTCGCTCGGCTCGACGTCGGCGCGCGCGGCCCCGTCCTTGCCACGCTCTCCCTCCCGCTCTTCGCCCACCGCCGCATGTTCCCCTCGTCCGGCTCCGAAGAGGAGGCCACCGACGGCGTCGTCCGGTACGTTCCGTACTCTGACGGCTTCGACGACGGCACCATGCCCACAGATGCTGAAGACACACAGCGCGGCCGCCGCGCGAGCTTCGAGAGCATCTCGGCCATTGTCGCCCGCCTCGCCGCCCGCTGCCAGCCCGTCACGTGCGTCGTCTCCAGCATGATCATGCTCCCGGCGCTGGACGTCGGGCGGGAGCACGGCATCCCGCTCGCCGTCTACTGGATCCAGCCAGCCACCGTGCTCGCCGTCGCCTACCACTACTTCCACGGCTACGAGCATGTCGTCACCTCTCACGCCGCCGACGACGCGTACCAGGTGACCCTGCCTGGGCTGATCCGGCCGCTCCGGATCCGCGATTTCCCGTCCTTCCTCATCGACGCGGAGCGGAGCCAGCTTTCCGAGATCATCAAGGAAGCGTTCGAGAAACTGTTCCAGCTCATGGTCCAGGGGAAGGCGAAGGTCCTCGTCAACACCTTCGACGAGCTGGAGGCGACGGCTCTGGCGGAGATGAAGCAGCACCTGGACGTGTTCGCCGTCGGCCCCATGGTCGGCTCCTCGGCCGAAGCGCGACTCCACCTGTTCAACCACGACGACAAGAGCTACATGGCGTGGCTCGACGCGCGGCCGGAAAGGTCGGTGGTGTACGTCTCGTTCGGCAGCATCTTGACGCACAGCAAGCCGCAAGTGGAGGAGATGGCGCGTGGCCTGCGCCGGTGCGGGCGGCCGTACCTGTGGGTGGTGCGCAACGACGGCCGCGACGAGGAGGTGACCCGCGCTCTGGAGGAGGAGGCCGCGCGGGGGCAGGGGGCGGTGGTGGGATGGTGCGACCAGCTGGAGGTGCTGTCGCACCCGTCGGTGGGGTGCTTCGTCACGCACTGCGGCTGGAACTCGACGCTGGAGGCCATGGTGCTGGGCGTGCCGGTGGTCGCCGCGCCGAGCTGGATCGACCAGCCGACGAACGCGTTCTTGGTGGAGGAGGAGTGGGCGGTCGGCGCCAGGGCGGAGCGCGGCGGCGAGGGGGTTCTTGGCGGCGCTGAGCTGGCGAGGTGCGTCGAGGTGGTGATGGGTGGCGGAGAGAGAGCCACGCGGATAAGGGAACGAGCGAAGGCCATGAAAGGGATGGCGCAAGCTGTAGGCGGGACGCCAGCAGAGGGAAACCTCTTGAGTTTTGTCATGGCGGCTCAAGCTTCGGATGGAGCTAGCCCAGCATGTCAGAATCGATCTAGCCCAGTCGTCCAGATAGATAATTGAGTGGCATCCATTCATGATGACCCACTTCTCTTTCTGTCCTATTGTCCCACGAAGCCAGCCAAATTCAGTGAGCTGAAAGATGAGTTCCTGGACCAGAAATTTCAGTACAGAAAATGAATAGGGTTTGTAAAAAAAAGGTTTTTTTCCATCGGAAATCAGTCTACCCTGTAGATGGAGGGAATTCATTCCTCTGTAGTCGAAGTCACCGAAGTCACGGTGACTTCGACTATAAAGGATCCTGGTATGTAGATGGAGCTCCTTGTGTTATCATGGGCATTGGTTGCACGCCAAGATCCATGCTATGACTTCTCACATACTTTTGCAAAAAAAACCTTTTTAAAAGATCAAATTCTTGTATGATGTCCTTGCCCCTATCTCTCTCTCCCCTTCTCCCACCCATTTGACCTGGCTGGCTCCTCCCCACGTTGGCCACGGGCATGACCACACAACCACGGTGCCGACCCCTTAGGCTGCCACGCCGCTCCTACAACACGATTTGAACGTCCATGGCGGCCCAAGGGGCAACGTTGTGGTCACGCCTGTGGCTGGTGCAGGGAGGAGCAGCCATGCCAGAGGAGAGAGAGAAGGAGAGGAGAGGCAAGGATCTCAGGTGTGATGGGTTTATGGGCGGGGTGACATGGTGGTCATAGCCAGACGCGGGTGGTTCGCGCTCGGGAAGGACTAGGCCGAGCTGGAGATGAGGGAGAAAGAGATAGAGAGAGGGAGAATGACATCATGCAAGAATTTAAAGTTTCATGGGTGGGGTTCTTTTCAAAAAAACAAATAGGAGAGGGAGGTGGCTGCATGCACATCTAGATGAGACAATGTGAATAGTGCAAGGAATTACTTTTGCAAGTGCAAAATCTGCATTCTGTTTGCTCTCGAAAAAAACCTACACTCTCTTTGCCATCCTTTTTACATGAGGTATCTCAAATTAGAGTCATCCATCAGATCAAATTCAAATGGTGGTAAAGACTTGGTACCTCACGATACCATCCCTCTATCCGTTGGCCATGTAATGCAAAAGGGGTAACGTGGTCCACATAGAAGATACCATAAGGTATTAGGTACCAGAGATACCATGCATATCCATCCGTTAATTTGTGAGGGGTAGGGTAAATATTACATTTGAATCCCAACTTGAGCGGCGGTGGCTAAAACGAGTACTGGTGTAAAGGAGATGAGAAGGCGAAGTGCTCTGAGCAGCGGTGGCTCATACAGATGGCAGTGGGGCTCAAAGCATTTGGAGAAGGGGAGAGAGAGTTGGAGGAGAGAAAATATTAGATTACCCCTTGTGGATTAGTACATCCAACATCCACAAGATGCTAAGTCTTAACATCCTTAGATATGGAATGATGGACAACTGTAGCTTCTCCTAGGTTTCTTCTCAACGACTGAAAAAAAAGCTCTTGTAATTACATGCTCCTCTTAATCAAATTGGAGACGCTGTCCACTCAAAAGAGCTATTCAAAATATTCAATTGACGTAAACTTTTTTCCATTATTTATCTAAAAATAAGTTAAATTGGCCATGGATTCTATATTTCTATCTACTACTCGTGCAATTTCTTTTAATTTGTTTTTCTTGTCCTACGTGAAGAGTTGCATGGTTCATAATATTGTTATTGGAATATTGCTCGATAAAATGATAACAACCGATCAAATTTAATTTTCAAATTTTGATTCTGAGGTCAAAAGTCTTGATACTTGGAACAGAATTGGGGTGGATTTTGAAAGAGAACTGACCGAACCGGCTAGCTTCCGGCCGAAAATGATCGATTTTATATATGTATATATAAAGTTTGCTTGGTTTTCGACCCAGGGAAAGCCTTGCCGTTTAAAAAATTTTACAGAAGGGAACCAGGAAGACCGAAATTCAGTTTATTTGAAATTCTGGTACTTTTCGAATGAAAAAATTCAAACGGAAAATAGGTTTATCACAGAAATTTTGTTATTTTTCAAACGAAAAATTCAAACAGAAAATGATGGAAAAATTTACATAAATGAGACTCGAGCCTGCGACCTCCAGTTGGAAGGGTTGGCTACACGTAATTTTCTACAAAGTAAATTTCGTTAATTTTCAAACGGAAAACAATGGAAAAATTTCCATAAATGAGATTCAAACTTGTGACCTCCAGTTGCAAGGGGCAAAGCTTTCCCTATTGGGCTATATGCAATTTTCTACGAAGTAAATGTTACAGATCATTTCTATATATATCTAAGTTTTGACGCAAAAAAAATTCAATTTTTTTGGTCAGGTTGTAACTTTTTTTTTTGGGGGGGCAGGGCTAAGTCTGAATTTATCTCGGGGAAAAAAAGTTTTCCATGGTTTTCAACCCATGCACTGCCACCCTATCACGTGTTATGCCCGATAGGGCGATAACTTGAGACCCTCGCTCTTGACGAGCTGTCCTCTGCAGCGCTCTTGACGATCTTCAACTATTTTTTCTTCATTTATTCTCTTTCCCATTCTCTTCCTCACGGGTTATTTTCTTCATTTTATGCTATCTTCAATAACATCTCTATGATCTATGATGGAAATGATATAGAGAAAAGAAAGATAAACTGAAGTGAATGGAAAAGAGAATCCCTTTCAAAAGCTTTTGGAACGTGAAGAGAAAATTTGCTGAAACATTGAATGGAAGAAGGTTCCCTTTATGATGCGAATGAGATAAGAGACAGAAATCCCTTAGGGCTTGTTTGGAAGGACAGGGATTAAAATCCAGGGATAAAAATCCCAAGGGAGGATTTTCATGTCATTTCAAAACTTAGGGCAAAAAACCACCCCTGGGAATTAAATCCCTAGCCCTGTTTGGAGAGAGCAGGGATAAAAATCCCGATCATCCAAAAAATTTCAGAAATTTATTTTAGAAACAGATTTCAAATTATATACCTATACGGATTTCAAATTTTAAGCCAAACAAAAATTACAATACCTGAAATTGATTATAAAAGTACAGGACCACTTAACAGCTCAGGCATATCCATGTGACAGTTCAAGTTCAACTGAATCTATACATATAGTCGCATATTTGCACACTGGAGTACCCCAACTTCGAGATATCAAATATGCAAAATACCAAGTACAAAACGATCCATATTCCATAGTAGCTATTATCCAAAGCATCAAATTGAAAATATACATACCCATGTTTAGTTTCAGTAAGATTTCTAGATAAGAGAAAAAAGCTGCAGAAGAAAATTTCAAAAGAGGAAAACTTCAAATGCAGAATGTGTGGCAAAAACCCATTCATTTGAGCATATAACATAACTTTCCTCGAAAATAGCCATAGCACATGATACAATCCCAATCCATCCAGCAAATATCTGGAATTCAATCTATCACAATTCATCTAGTTTTCATTGACATTTCAAATCATCTAGTAATTCAAATGCAGACGAAAGTGGGATCGGATCCCAATCCATCCAGCAAATTCCTGGAATTCAATCTAGCAAAATTCATCTGGTTTTCAATGACATTTCAGATCATCTAGTAATTCAAATGCAGACGGAAGTTGGATCAATCTGACCAGATCAACTACTGACAATAAAGCTACCGACAGTGGCTATGCACAGAGCAGCTTGGAAGAACAAACACCTTTTTTTTTGTCTTAGGCCATCTCCAGCAGTGCCCAAGCCCATCACTGTTTGTCACTGTAGCAAACAGTGATGGGGCATGAATAGGAAAAGTAGAGTGTATGAATAGTGATGGGACAGTTGTTGGGGAGGTGAATAGAGATGGGGCAGCCCCATTTGGTGAGGTGGCACGTGAATAGGGATGGGGCTTGGGCATCTGCTGGAGATGCCCTTAAGATTTATTATGCTGTAGTACTTAATTGGAACTAAAATATTTTCAGAGCTATACTCTTCATTTACTGCCACTAGCAAATAAACACACAAATGGCAAATATACCAAATTCTTAGTGAATGCCTTGCATCAATCATATAAAAAATGCAAATATGAACTATCTGAATGTGACTTGGATCAATCATATAAAGGCAATTTTCTCCTCGGTACAACTAGAACCAGCTTCTTGTGTTCCCTTTATAACAAAAAAATGGCACCAGGGATCACTCAAGAGTAAAAAAACAAATACATCAATGGTAGTACACATCGAGCTAGAGCACTAAGCAGCTGTAGTAATACACATCAAGCCACTCTACAGCTAACGAAAAAATAGAGAAGGAAGATGGCCAGATTCATAGGGAGTTTAGATCTGTGACTTCTGGCGGCAGCCGGAAAAGGAGGCGGTTGCGGGGACCGAAGGAGGAGGCGGCAGGTGGACTGAAGGTGGCGCAGGAGTGCAGGATGATACTGGAGGAGTCGGGAAAGGAAGCGGTGCCCGAGACGGGGAAAGAAGCCACGCCACCACCAGAAGGAGCTGCACGACGCCGTCCTCATCCAAACGAGTAGCCGCCAGACCACTATCTCCCCATCTCTCCCTCCACTATCCCCTTGTCGACTATTGGTGCTGCTACGCGGTGGCGGCCTAGCTGTGGCGGCTCGGGGTGGTGTTGCGGGAGACTAGAGGCGTCAGCGGGACCGGAGGCAGTGGTGGGGGCCGAAGGTAGTGGTGGGTTGCCACGATGGTGAGGACTACCGGTGGCAGCCGGGAATGGAGGCAGCTGCGGGGACCGAAGGAGGCGGCGGTGGGTGGATCGGAGGCGGTGCAGGGCGGAGGTGGCGGCAGGTGGAGCTAGGGTTGTGGTGGTGGCGTAAGGCTGAGGCGGTGGCAGGTGGGGCTGGGGTTGCGGCAGGCGGCGGTAGGTCGTGCGAGAGAGAGATGAGTCATGGATAAGGAGGGGAGGAAAGTCACCAGCCTGGAGAAGGGAGGAGATTTCCCGGGATCGCGTGGTGAAAGGGCCAAAAATCCCTCGATTTATGGGCTTCCAAACAGCGCGCGCAAATGGCCTAGGGAAAACTCCCACGCGGGTCGCGACCCCTGGGAATGGGCCGGGATCCCAACGGGATTTTGGGCTTCCAAACAAGCCCTTAGATGGTCTTAACCCTACCTAGTACTGGGCTCCTCTAGACTGCCACTGCCTTCCCCTATCCTGGTTTCCTATCTTCTTTTTTCTTTTTTGCATTTTTCCAATTTGCATGCTCGGGTTTGATAAAAATTCAACCGAATAATTTGTTTTTTAAAAAACACACAAAAGGCTACAAACATAGTTGCTATTGTTTTCAGGGATGTTCGTGGTTTCTTACCCGATTTTGAATTTGAATTTGGACCATTTTTCTTTAAGAATTTAGATGAATTCAAGATCCATAATTAGTCAACTTTTTCTTATCATTCTCACTAGGGGTGTAATCGGATCGGATATCACTTAAATTATATCCAAATTTATTTTTTTGGATTCGGAATCGAATCAGATAATTTTCAGATTCGGAGTCGGATCAGATAATTTTTGGATTCGGAGTCGGACCGGATATTCATTTAACCGGAGAGGATACATATAATAATCAAATTCTCTCTTCTCTACATCATATTACATTAGTTTTTACCCCAATTCAAAAGCTAGCAATTAAAAACATCACATATTCTTCAAATTACAATACAAGTTTAATAGGAATAAAACACAGTTTGTACATGAATACAATAGTCCAGCAGCCATCAACCCCTCAACATGAGTATAGTGCACAGTAATTTTTTCGGATATTGTGGATTATCCAAATCCGAAATATCCAACTAAATCTCAAGCTATATCCAAATCCAAATCCAAAATTCCAATTTTAGATAATATTCAAATCTGAAAATCTAAACGGTTGCCAAAATCATATCAAATTTGCTAATTTTCAGATTCGGTAAGCAGATATTCAAAAAAAATCAAATTCCGATTACACCCCTAATTCCCAACATGGTCGAAAATCGTGATTATCAAGAATTTTGCGAACCTAGTTGTGGACCCTTCGTCAACAACCAGAAAAATGGCTCCATTGATCATGTCAAATGGAAGCTAAGCACTTTTTTTTTTTGAAGTTTAGGAAAATTTTGTTTGTGCCACTATGAAGTTGTGCAATATCGGATTTGTCACTGTACAATTAGACATCTCGTTTTTAGCGCTACTTTCTTCTGCCCCATTTGTTTATGCCACTTTTGCAAGTCAAACCCCTTTGACTATTATATTGGGCTAACATCGGCCGGTGAAATGACCATTATGCCCTTGGTTCGACTAGTGGGTGTTGTCATATAACATTTGGTACTAAAATTTGCATACATTAATAGGACAAGTTTACAAATTACTAAATTTGCATGTTTACCATATGTCAACAAATTTACAAAGCGTGTACTACATGTCTAGAACTAGCGGCATAATGGTCATTTCATCGGCTGTTGTGAGCCCAACATAACGGTCAAACCAGTGACATAAATGAAATGGAGCACAAAAAATTAGTAGCAAAAATGAAATGTTTGTTTATACAGTGGCAAATTCGATAGTGCATAACTTTGTAGTGGCACAATCAAAACTTTCCCTTTTTTGAATGCACATTGTGTCTTGTTTAACTTACTAGAAACATACGAAAGCCACATTGTGTTCGAATCACTCATGATTCTTTGGAGGAATAATGGATCATTTGCCTTTTTAAAAATTGGTAGTTGATTATTTGCTAATCTTTGAGAGTGGCATGATCAATTTGCCCACCCTTGTATTTTACTTGCAAAGACCAAAGAGGCAGCTCGACGGGACAACGATGAAATTTGGAAGCATTGCTATCGTCTATGGAGTTACCACGTCACGATTGCAGATTTTTCTTCATGGCTCCTACCCCGATCCTCCTGCATGTATCCTCGCGACGAATCTTCGGAGGCTTCTCTCCGATGGCCCGTCCAGAGCTATCGCCTCCTGCGCCCTCTCCTTCAAGGCAGCAGCGTTGGTCCTCACCGTCGCCGCCTTCGCCGTGCCACCCATCACCAGCTCCACGCACCTCGCTAGCTCGACTCCGGCGAGGACGCCGTCGGCGTCACGCTCGGCCCTGACGCCCACGCCCCACTCCTGCTCGACCAAGAACGCGTTCATTGGCTGGTCCGACCAGCTCGGCACGGCGACCATCGGCACGCCGGACGCGACGGCCTCCAGCGTCGAGTTCCAGCCACAGTGCGTGACGAAGCAGGCCACCGAGGGGTGCGACAGGACCTGCAGCTGGTCGCACCACTCCACCACCATGCCCGTCCCCGACTCCCCTGAGCAGCGTTCCACCTCCTCTCCGCGCGCCACCCACAGGTACGGCCGGCCGCCGTCGCGCAGCGCGTGGGAGATCTCCTCCACCTGCCGCTTGCTGTACGTGAGTAGGCTCCCGAACGACACGTACACCACCGACTTCTCCGGCTGCGCGTCGAGCCACTCCATGTACTTTTTCCCGTCTTCCCTGAAGAGATGGATCTGCGCCTCGGCGGCTTCCCGGCGTTGCAGCGCGCCGAGAGGAGGAACCGATGGCCCCACGGCGAGGACGTCCAGGTACGGCCGGATCGCCTTCAGCGCCGTGTCTTCCAACGCGTGGAAGGTGTTGACAAGAACCATCGGCTTCTCCTGGTCCATCTGCGCGAACAGTTCTTGAAACCCTTCGAGGATCACGTTGGACATGACGTTGTGCGTCTTGTCGAAGAAGAAGGTCGGCATGTCGCGGACTCTGAGAGGTCGCAGGCCCGGCAGGCTCGCCTCGAACGCCGGGTCGGCGGCGGCGGCGTGCGAGGCGATGAGCTCGCCGTGCCCGTGGAAGTAGTGGTAGTAGGTGGCGAGCGCGGTCACCGGCTGGATCCAGTACACGGCGAGCGGTATCCGGCGCTCGCTCGCAACTTGCATCGCCGCGGGCATGTTGAGCGTGCACACCACGCACGTGACTGGCCGGTCATCGGCGGCAAGCCGGTCGACCACGGCGGAGAGGGTTTCTAGGTTCGCCTGACGTCGCGACGCCCTGTCGTCCGAATTCTTGGGCCAGCTGCCGTCGTCCACGCCGTCGGAGAAGGGTATGTAGGAGATGACGCCGTCGTTAACCTCCTCCCCGCCGGCGGAGGGCTCGAGGGAGGGGAACATGCGGCGGTGGCCAAAGATTGGGATGGTGAGAGTGGCGGCCGAGCCGCCGGCGCGGGCGAGGCGGCGCGCCAGGGCGCGCGCTGGGTTGAGGTGGCCCTGGATGCTGTAGGCCACCACAAGGAAGTGGCTGCGGCTTACACAGTCGCCATTGGCGTGTTCAGTGTGCTTCGATTGGGCCATCGCCTCCGTGTTTAGATGCCCTCGCTAGATCTTGTTTATGTTCCGCGCTTCATGGTAAGTCTGAAGACATATTTATATTAGTTCGGCCAAATTTCCACGGTGCTCCCTCTGGTCACAAATAATTGATATTTTACATATCAACGTAATTTTTAAAATATAATTTGACCAATAGATACTATTGCAATTTATTTATAAAACCCACTGAAATTACAATATTATAAGATAATTTTCAAAATGAATCTGTACGTATAACTTTTATAGTTTTTATGTACTCAATCTAAACTTAAAAAAAATTCATGCCTAAAGCTTGAAAGCTCTGACTTGCATATCTCTGATATTAAAAGGATTTTTTTAGAGATAGTAAAAGGATTTTGTGGTGAGTAATGTTGATGAATGATGTCACGCTATATTAAAACTATCCACCATATATTAATCCATAAAATTCTCATTTACTGTAACTAAAATTACACCATATGCCATGCCTCAGGTCACTCTCCTTGCATGGTTACTCGTTTCTAAACATGCGACCCTATACAAAAACAACTATAGGTGCAAACCTCACAATCTATCGTATCTAGTAATTTATTTTTTCTTTTTATACTCTTTCTACATATAAGCCCTACAGAAACTAGGCAACACTCCCAATAGGAATTTCTTCTCGTTTTTAGGATAGACCATTTCTTATATAAGAAACAACCATGTATAATCTTTCTTCTCATTAATTACCCTCCACTCCATTGATTCATCCTACGTGGTAATTTAAGCAAGAAACAACTCAGTACATACATTGAGACTGCGACCCATTTATAAGTCTATTTCCATCCACCGAATTTTCTAAATTCGCATATAAACCTGGTTCTATAGTCATTGAGTTTCCTGATTTCGTGAAGAGATAGTATTTTGAGTTCTTTCTGGTCATGAAGCATAAAAAAGCTTCTCCAGTCGTCATTGTTGTGTTCATTGTGCTTCTCCTCCTTGTTTGATGCCCTTCATAGATCTTGTTTCTATTCTGTGCTACATGGTGACTCTGAAGATATATTTATATTAGTATGGACAATTTCCACAATATTCCTTCTGTCACAAATAATTATCGTTTTGGACATTGATATGGTGTACAAATTGCAATTTTGATAATAAATTGATGTTACAAATTTTTTATAAATCCTATTAAAATTAAAAATATTATAAAATTTCGTTGACAAATCCACACATTTATGATTTTCATGTACTAAATACAAATAGTTAAAAACATATTCACAACATGTACAACCTTGATTTTCAGTTTCTTTTGCTTTTCGGCTTCAGTTTCTTCTTGTTTTGACTCACTCGTGTATTTGTTCTTCTCCTACTTCAATGAATTGAAGCAGATCTCTTACCTTTTGTTAAAAAAGAAAAGATATTCACAACTAAAGTTTCTAAACTTTAATTTACATGTATCTTAAAGTGCCGTAAACTTCCAATGGGATAGGGTCGAGCATTCCTAAGCCAACTTTATAGGCATCATCTCGCAGGACAATATGCGTTGTTTATTTCGTAATAAACGTGTACTATGTGACAGCTTGAAAGATTCCAAGAAGGATCATCTCCAGATACTTATTAGTCGATGTCTACGACAAGAAAACCGGCTTTTTTTTTTATATTTAGTAATGGCACCTCTGTAGGCGTGATAATCCATATTGGATGGTACACTATCGGTTGTTTTTTCAAAGGCTCGTACTAGCGAGAGCTGTTTGGTGACTTTGTGCTTGTTGCGACGGGCGGCGATTTTGCGTAGCACATATTTAATGGAATCGACAGCGTTCCATCTCAAGAGACGATTTTGCAGAGTCATACATTACTTAGGCCCTGTTCTCCTCAGCTTATCTAATATGCTAATCTGACTTATCTCGTAACTTCGAGAGTTTCCCGAGGTGGCCTCGAAAGTCGGATGCCCTTGGTTTTTAGAATTTAGGGAGTTTTTAGACATGTCTACAAGATAAAAAAAAAACGGATTCAAAAAGTAATAAAAAAGTCAAAAAAGTCAATATAAGTCAGATAAGACACGAAATAAGTCAGATAAGACATGGCTTATATTGACTTATTTGACTTTTTTATTACTTTTGAATCCATTTTTTTATCTCGTAGGTGTGACGGACCAAATTTCCAGTAAAAATTTACCAGAAAATATCCAGAATGACAACTGTCCAGGATTTTAGTTGCATTTAGAAATAGTACAGTCTGCTTGTTTTATAACATGCTACAAAATATTTTACAGCGAAAGTGAAAATATAGCCGGGTAATAAAAAGAAAATTACATGTCCATATACCACAGGCAAGCCTGAGCATAAGGTAGACCTTAGAAATTGATTTTACGTAAATTCTTGTCTTCTTCATAAATGTCCAATTCTGATTATAAAGTGGATCCTGTAAAAAGAATAAATTGCCCACATAATGTGGGTAAGTACTAAACGTACTTGCAGGTTTCTTGAGAAAATGATACTAATATTATATGAAAACAGGATTCAAGGAATAGTAAAGCTTTATGGTGGATATGCAATTCTAAGTATTTAAAAGTCCTATTATATTTTTAAAACAATTAATAATAATAATACAAATTCTATCATCTTTCTCCATCCTTACTTATCTGCTAACCAGACAACAATTTTCGTAAAACAAATTCATGAGTTTTGACAAATAAAAGAGGTATCACCCAGTTGACACAACTTCATATACCTGAAGCAAGGTCCATTAATGAATTTGTTATTAGCTCTGCAGAACCTATCCAGCTTTACCCATATAACAGCTCCTTATATGGATAGATGATTATTGTGTCATTCTTATTTATTAAACCCAAATTTTTATAGAAGTAAATGATATCTAGATATTCTCTTACTACAGAGCAAATATCTAGTGCCCTTGAGTGTCAACCAGAGCTCCACTGGCCTGATCCTATACCCCAAGACGGCAAAACTCTTCTTTCCGAATCTGCTTCTATATTTTTATAGAGCAATGATTCCAGGGAGTTTACACCCTCGCCCACTTGGTGTCCTTGAGTGTGTACCCTTTAACCCTAGGGTACTTGGCCCAAGCCGACAACTGCTTTTTCCAAATTGCTCTATATGAGAAATCATTTTATCTCTCAAACTACAATCTTTTCATATCAAATAAGTTATCCAACCCAACTTATTTATACGTACCAATTCTTTATCCTTTCATGAGATAATCAAAATTTTGTATTTTTGTCTACACTAGGCTTTTTAAGGTATTGGGGCTTGGATAAAAATTATACTTGGAATGTATAAATAAATAACTAGAAAATATATGCAATAAATAATAAGTAAAGGAAATATAGGTATATCAAAATGCATCAAGGATAAGAAAACCTGCCTTAATAGGAGATCGGATTACACTTAATATATCTTTTGGACATTCTTTCCAGAGGGCGTATCTTGTTGTCTATACGTTGTAAAAAGAGAGAAACTCCAATAAATATTCAAATAAGAAAATTTTTAAATAAACGACAAAATAAAATGAGTCTGGGGTAAAAAGGTGATGGGTTGTATGATTTTTTTAAAAGTTTAGAAATATTTGTTAAAAGAAAAAGGGGTAGGGTTTTTATGTAAAAATATATATTTTGGGCAGTATAATGTTAGGGTTGTGGTATGTGGTTTAAAAATTATAGAAAGATTTATATCAATTTTAGAGTATTAATATTTCTATTTGACCTTATAATGATAATAATTAAAAGGAATTGATTTTGGCATTATAATTTTATATGGGTTGTAAAATTTATTAGTAAGATTCTATATTTAGGAAAATTCTAATTTAATTAAAGAAAGGGTTTTTAAGTTTAAATTTGGATTTCTATAGGTTTTAAAAATGTAGGGATATTATTTCTAAATATAAGATATTATTTTAAGTAACTTTTATATAGGAGGTTTTTACTAATTTTATTTCTAAGTCTTTGAATTTTAAAGTATTTAATATAGAAGAAAGAGGCTAAAAAGGATTTATTAAGATTATTTTATTAAAAAATATGATATTTTATATTTTTATAATATTATTTAACTTATTTTAGATTTGTATGAATTTTTGTAGAATTTATGAAAGTAATTTGATATTTTAAATAAATTTAAACAGTATGGATGGAAATAAAATTAAAAGGATTCAAATTCTTACTTTGGGCTAATAGGTAATGGGCTTGGCCCAGTTGGCTGATATGCGGGCTGACATGTGGGGACATGGTGGCAGTGGGAGGTGGGTGCATAGGCCGGCTGACGGGTGGGTCCAGGGTGGCAGCGACAGGGGGAGAAGAAGAGGGGAAAAAAAGTAGAGGAGGCGGCGATGGTTTCGCCGGCGACGAGCAATTGAGTGTAGTTTCATGAAATTGGGGGTAATTAGGTTACTTTGGTGATCGTGGGGGTGCTCAGGGTGGCCGGAGTAGGCGGGGCGATGAGGGTGTGGCAGCGGCGTAACGGGGCAGTGGCGGCGAGGTTACTCCGGTAGGAGTTAGTGTTAGGTATGGGTCGGGTTGGTTTAGTGGCGTGGAGTGGAGTGGGGTATTTTAGCTATAGGCATCAAGGCCGGAGGAGCATCGGAGGGGCATGGAAGGAAGTCGCTGGAGTTGGAGAAGGAGGCGGCGGGGAGAGCAGCTCACGGTGGTTGAGGGGGAAAAGGGATGGTGAGGGGGTTGTTTGAAGGGTTACGACGTCGGAGGAGGGAATTTATAGACAAGAGGTGGAGTAGCGGGCAAGAAATGGCAACTCAAGGTAGTGGCGGCGGCGCAAGGTGGCGGCAGCGGACTGGGTGTCCATGGCGGGAGGATGAGGACGTTGACGAGGCGGCGGGTGTCAACGGCGGCGCGAGCTCATCCATGGTGGCGAAACCGCGACGAGGCTTGGATGGTTGCGGCTGTGAGGAAGCCTTCCAATGGGCGACGACGATGCCGGCGGATTTACAGGGGCGGCGCATCCAGTGGGAGGAAGAAGATGAAGGATAGCCATTAGATTGAAGTTGGATTGATGAGCACCGTTAGATCTTAATAGGGTGGTTGACAAATGGGCCCGGTTTGTAAGTGAGAGAGGGGCTTAAGTGGAGACGTATTGCCAAAACAGGAAAGCGTATTCCCAATATTTGCCTAATGAGGAATGTTTTGGAATTAAAAGAAAAGGGTTTTCCAGAAATGGTTTTGAGTTTTAAAAATTCATAGAAGGTTATATAAAGCTCAGAAAAATATCAAATAAATTCCTAAAAATTTAGGAAAATGTGTAGAATCCAAATATGAAATAATATTTATTATTTTATGGGATTTATATTTTTAGAAAAAGAGAGGTAAGGCATTTTCCTTAGAGAATAAATAGGAGCTTTGTTTAGAAAATTTATTTATTATTTGGGAATGATTATAAGAATGTAATTATGATTTTTTTGTGAAAAATTTTTATGCCAGATTTGAAAATTTGGGTATGTGACAGTGAAAGGACCGGGATGTCGCCTAGAGGGGGGTGAATAGGCATTTAAAATTCTAAAACAATAAACAGAGTTAATTGAGGAAGCTATATCGGACAATCCGATGGTACAGGGTCGAACAGTCCGATGGGTATCGGACTGTCCGGTCTACACAGAAAACAGAGGACTATGGATTCAATTCAAATCTCACAAATTCAAGGATACCACCTGCACCAAAGATAGTTCACAAGCAAATATAGGTGTAGTAGTATCACACAAGACAAGATAATCAATTCAATTGTAAAATAAGCAAGTAATTCAAGCTAGAATGTGAAAGGGATAAAACCGAAATGAAGATGGAGACGCGATGATGTTTGTTCCCGAAGTTCGGATCCTTGAGGGGATCCTACGTCTCCGTTGAGGCGGCTCGGTCACACTTGAGCCGGGGTCTTTTTCAACCCTTCCCTCACCGGTGTTGCACAATGCACTCGCCGGCTTCACTCCTTTGATTTCTTCCCTTGCGGAGGCGAAATCGAGCCTTCACAAACTTGACACGGCGCACCACATAAAGCTCGGTGGCTCGTGACCAACTCTTACCTCCAAGAGTAACAAATGCCACGAAGAACGAACTTGGAGATGAACTCAAGTGCTCAAAGATCAACTCTTGCTCAATTCACACTCACACCTCCTCCCAACTCTTTCCAACCCTTCTTCCTAAGGGGATCACCTAGATCGAAGAGTGGAGGGGTCACTAGGGCTCAAGAATACATTAATTCCACAAAGAAATCACCTCCCCAACCTTTCTCCCAATTCTCCCTCAATCCCTCCTTTCAACTCTTCCAAACCCTTCTCCAAAGGGGATCACAAAGATCTAAGAGTAGAGGGGTTCTAAGGGGCTCAAGAACACTTGGATAACTCAAGGAATGGTGGTACAACGGCTATTTTCAAGTGGAGAGAGAGAGGGGTTTAAATAGGAGCCTACACGAATCTAACCGTTACAGACAGTCCGGACAGTCCGAGGTTAGGGTCGGACTGTCCGGAATCTTTGAGTTGAAAAACTTTGGTCAACGGTCAAATTTGCATTTTAGATAATGGGGTAAAGTTTGGAAGTCCCACGAAGTAAACAGGGTCGGACTGTCCGAGGATTAGGGTCGGACTGTCCGAGTTATTATTTTCCAAACAGCGGGCTTCGCAGCTGAACAGGTCGGTCTGTCCGGGGGGTCGGACTGTCCGAGGTTAGGGTCGGACTGTCCGAGGCCTAAAAACAACCACTGCACACCCAGACGAAAATAGGCATATCTTTTGACTCCGGACTCCGTTTTGGTGATCTTGGGCTCTTCGGAAAGTTAAGAACGAGAGCAACACAACCAATAAGGTCTCACATCTCAAATTCCAAGGGCTAAATGTAGAATTCACAAAGAAGACAAGAGAGACCTACAACTCTCACTTTCTGACACCACCAACACCACACTCTCTCTAGGTTTCACTAGGATGGATCATTTGAGCACTTGACACATCTAGAAGTCATTCTCTATCGCATCCCCCTTAATAGTACGGCAATCCTTAAACTCAAATTAAATCAAAGATAATACAAGTCTAGGATAGTCACTTGCCATCTTTTTCTTCATTATGCATGATGACCTTCACCAAAATATTGATGACGTCTTCACCTTGTCCAACTTAACTCGATGCACCTCATGAGACTCTCGTCCTATCAAATTTGACTTGATCATCCTTCCCGATGATCTCCACGCCAAATTGACCTTGACTTAGTCTTCAACTCTTGGTGACACCGCCGTCTTGTTGACCTTGGTTTAACCGTCATTCTTTAACATACCTTGGTCATCACACATACTCATGAAAGGCATTAGTCCAAAAGCTCAATAGATATGAATAGATTAATATTTGTGAGCAATTAAGTACAACAAGTGTTTCATATAAATAAGCACAATATTAAACGGAAACACTTGACATGGAAAAGATCTCTACTAAGTGCATCATGATAAATATGTAATGGAGCTAGATACACTAGGAAGATAATCGCCAATATGATAAATCAACTAAACCATGGCAAGTACCACAATCTTCACTAAAATGGAGCACATGATAGAATATACAAGAATTATACATGTGCAAATAATATTTAAGCTAGAGTGAAGTTGTGGAACATCTAGATTAAACTCTATTAAGTAATGTGCATAAGAAGATATACAAACAAAGCATGCATGCACCAAGTCAAGTCATAGCAATGTGAAGTTTAACTCTAGTTAAGACATATATACTAGAAGCAAGACACATATTAAACTCAAGTGGATATATACACAAATAGATATGACATCAACCAATGTGCATATATATAATCAATATGTTATTTGGAGCTCACTATGCACTTGCACAAGAGGAATGTAATAATATATATATATATATATATATAAGGTTACCGAGATTGCATGCCTCATCTTTGCTTATTCACTTGACTTAAAGAATTCCTCCATTTGGATGAAACTAAAATAATCTTAGCAACAAACTTGTTAGTCTCATAAAATAAATAAATACATACTAGAGGTTTGACATTAGGCAAGCACTAACTCAAGCATTTACACAGTTGTCATTTACAAATAGTTGTCATTATATGTGTTTGTCATTAATCACCAAAATCACTTATGTGCCTAGATGCACTTTCAGACAGTAGGCGTGTCTAAAACCTCCTTAAATCTTAAAAACCAAGGGCATCCGACTCTCGAGGCCACCTTGGAAATTTCCGAAGTTACAAGATAAGTCAGATTAGCAGATTAGATAAGCTGGGGAGAACAGGCCCTTAGAAACAAGCAACATTAGGCCCTGTTCTTGTCAGCTTATAAGGACTTATTTGTCTTATTTGAGGTTAGGGTTTATTTTCGTTTAAAATAAAAACAATTTATTTTTTTGAATCCCTTTTTGTCTTTTTCAAAGACTTATCTAAACCTTTAAAACACAAGTCGAACGAAGTGGATCCGACTCTAGAGGCTATCTCGGAAAGTTCTCGAAATTAGAAGAAAAGTCAAATAAGACATATAAGTCAGATAAGATAAATTGACGAGAAAAAGGACCTTAGAAAAAAAAGGCAAAACAAACAAAAGGAGAGAGAAAAAAAATAAAGGGTGTGTTTGGTTCGTGACCCTCGGTTGCCTTACCATTTACTGGCCGTGTTTTTGTGATTTGGCCACCATTTGGATTGCAACCGATCATTGGTGAACTAAATGAAAAAAATTTGGCGTGCCAAATTTTTATAACGGCAGCGTGCTTGCGGGCACTGGTGCCGAATTTCTGTGCCAACGCGCGGGCGCTAGGTGCAGCAGAATTCGCGTGGGACCTGCAGATTCGTTGCATGCAAGTGCTCTGATTGGCTGCATGCAAAAGTGGGACCCGCACTGTGCATTCAAGTGTTGAGGAAAAGTTTTTGATTTTATTTATTAATTTTTGTATCTATTTCATACGTTGTCCAAATTGTATGGAACAAATTTTGTAATTCATATAAAATCCCAACCTACCATTTTTATAATTTATAATTTTTTATTATTATTATGATTAATCTGGTTAATTTTGAATTTTACAATTGAAACTTTTGGTTTTTTATTTTGTAATATGTTTTAAAATTTTATATTTAATTTTGTGGTATCTTATTTGAATTGACACATTTAGTTAGCTACAAACCAAACGTACCACCTATCTTACCAACATTTGGCAACTCTCAGTTGGTTTCAATCCAAACAATATATTTTTGCCAATAAATTGGTCATGCCTTCGATTAGTCATGACCAATGCATTGGCATGACCAGCCAGCTTCGCGAACCAAACACACCCAAAATGGGATGCGTATTGTCTGACTTTAGTTTTGTCTGGCGTTCTTTGTAGTGACCTGATCGAGCTGTCCATCAATGAATCGACGCCCCACTCAACTCATCGCATCCTCGCCTCGAAAGCACGAAAGCACGAAAGCAACGCCAGGCGCCTAACGCCGCAGCCTCCTCGCCCTCGGCTGGCGTTGACGCCGGGGAGTTGACCGCCATGGACCCGCCCCCGCCACCGTCTTCTATTGGCGACGGCGGCGGAGGCAAAGGTCTTCCGTTCCGGTGCTGCTCAGACCCGCCCTTCTCCTGAAAGCGTGGTCCCTTTTGTCTGCAGCATCTGCACCTTCCTCTCCAGCTCACTAGTGTACTTGGTCTTCCTCTCCTTGGACCTCGCCGATCACGGTTAGCTAGAATCCTACGCCACGGCGACCACCACCATGAAAAACACGATTTTTAATCAAAATTACAGCCCATTACGCCATCGAATACCTAGAAGCTCAAAATTGGCTCATCAAGAAGCCGATCTCAAAAAAGGCAGGACACAAGAACTAGCAGGAACGCTAGTGAGCTCGAAGCTCACTCCTTTGGATCTAAGAAGCTTCACAGATACGTAAAATGGAGGAAATGATAGTAGGAATAGAATCTTGGCACCTCTTTGCGCGCTTGGGGTCCGTGAGCGAGAGCTCGGCCACTTTATCACGGGCATGGCCTTCTTTGCGTAGTCCGGAAGCCCGCCCGGAAGACGGACTCGCCTCGAACGACGAGGTCGCTCCATCCATGGACCGCCTTCTTGTGGCTACCGCCACCATCCTCGCCAGAACGCAAAGGTCGTCGGGAAAGCGCGTCGAGCGAGAGGCTCTCATGCGGGTCGCCCACCGCGTGCCACGGAGATGCTCCTCGCCTCGCCTCCACCGCCGCCGCCAATGGAAGACGGTGCGGGGCGGAAGGGCGGGCCCATGGCGGTCAACTCCTCGGCGTCAACGCCGGCGCAGGACGGGAGGCGGCTGCGTCGTTAGGGCGCGCGGCGTTGCTCGTGTTCGTGCTCGGAGGCGGGGGGATGCAGTGAGTCGAGTGGGACATCGATTCATTGATGGACGGCTCGATCAGGTCACTACAGAGAACGTGAGACAAAACTAAAGTCAGACGATACGCATCCCCCAAAATGACACCCCTTCTCGGGTAGCCTCTTTATTGACTGGAGTGAGTGGGCCGGTCTTCTTGAGGAATAAAATGGGCTTTGAAAAAGTGGGCCGAACTTTAGTCAAGGCCAGATGGGCCAAGTCCTGGGCTATAAGCCTATACCCTGTCAAGCGTTCGCCGCGTAACCGTGGACAGGATGGACTTCCTCCCACTCCCCTCCTCTTCCACCTCCGACGAGGACGCCAGCGCCCCGACCTCGACTCCTCCCGGCCGCGCCGTCTGCCGCGCCGGCTGCGGCCGCCCGTCACGCGTCTGCCTCTGCCCGCACCTTCCAGCCGTCCCGCTCGTCACCTCCACCACCGTCGTCGTCCTGCACCACCCCCACGCCCTCCGACGCAACCCCCTCTCCACCGTCCCCCTCCTCGCCCGCTCCCTCGCGAACCTCCACCTCCTCCCGGGCCGCCGGCTTGACCCCTCCTCCACCCCGCTCCTCCCCGCACCCTCCCTGAACCCCGTCCTCCTCCTCTTCCCCTCGCCCGCCGCCGATGACCTCGCCTCCTGGTGCCGATCCACGCCTCCCTCCGCTCGCGCCAACCCCACCCTCCTCCTCCTCGACGGCACCTGGAAGCAGGCCAAGGAGATGCACGCAGCCAGCCTGCCGTTCCTGTCCTCGTTCGCCGTCCCCGTCTCCCTGCCCGTCGACGGCGGCGTGGAAGGCGATAGCATGTTCGAGTCGGAGCTCGTGGTGAGGAAGGAACCGCATAAGGGGTGCATGAGCACGATGGAGGCCGTCGCAAGGGCGCTGCGGCTGCTGGAGCCAGAGGGGAGGGGCGCGGAGGTGGAGGAGACGATGGTGGGGGTGCTCAGGGCGATGGTGGCCTTCCAGGCTGAGCATTTGCAGAACCGGACGATGAAGCCGAGAGTTAAGATGAGGAAGAAGAAAGATATCAAGAGGGAGGAGGAGGCTGACAGGAATGCCGGAATGTTGTGACTGAAGCTCATGTGTATTTTCCGCTGCTCACCGATGAACTGATGCTTGTCAGCCTCAGAGGCTATCACGGTAGCCAATTCACCAATGACCATTGCCGATGGCCAAGGTTTGATTTTTGAAAGCATGGTCAAGAGCTGGGTTCTTTAGTTAATTTAACAGTGCTTGGTTGTTTTGAGTAAGGACTAGCTTTGAGAAATCTAAAATGAATTGAACACTTGATTTATTAATGGCATTGTCTCATTTTTTTTTTGTGCTGCAACCACATATTTTTGAGACGTTTTAGATACACTTATTATCTTGATTTTAGTTTTGTGTTCCCCTAAACCTGGGAGTTTCAACCCTTGTATGGTTGAAACTGTCTCATTAAGAGGAACATAGAAATTCTTGCATTAAGCCATTAAGGAAAAAACCCACAAACTCATGTTTTCCTCAATAGACAACACAATGTTCAATGTTGACGATACTAGACTGTTGGGATTGGTGGTTTTCTCTGAGCAATTCATGATACCTATATAGCTGCTAATAGAGCAATTGGCAAATACTGAGTGGCCCATACCACAAAGGGACCTTCCCTGTACCACGAATGTTCAGTCTGATCACGAATTCGGCAAATGTTCTAGACACTCCATTGGTTTGTTTCACTCGATGCAACACCGTCGTCACCTCAGAAAATATGTGCCTGTTGACCTTAGCATTGACATAAGTACATTTACCAACATGAATGCGCATGAAGGTCCCGTTTGGCTGTTTAGTATGAGCCTGTTTCTTTCAGCGGAAACCGGCGGTTGGCGGTTTACTGTAGTAAATTTAGAAGTCTTCGAAAAAAAAGTTTAATGAGCCTAAAAAGATAATTAAAATTTTTTTAAGAATCTTTGAGAAGAACTAATCAAAGCCTCGAAAAAATCTTTGAAAATTATAGCACAAAAAAAATCATATAAAAATGTCAAGGAGTACTGTAATAAAACACCGACTGCCGGTTTACACTGAAAGAAACAGGGCCTATGTCTTCCCCGTGCAAATCATAAGCTTTTTAAAGTGTTAGTTTTTTTAGCATGGTCACATGTCGTCAGGAGGCAGTACAAACCATCATAGCCCATTAACTTTTCTTGTGTCTGTAATGTTCTACTAGTCCCATTGGTCCTTTTCATTCAAAAAGAGGAGCTGATTGCTGGTATTGTTAAGTGTGCTTGTGAAGCGATGTGATCACTACTAAATCAATGGAGTGTCTACAAAACAGGTTGTGAACTGTTATTTATAATGTGTATAATTCAATAGCAAGAAGCTTGAGCATGCCTACAATTCCATGCAGTATGCTTGTTGTCAATATTGTATATGTTTGGTTCTTTGTACGAGGTTGAACCTGTATGGGATAGTACAAGATATGGTTACATCTATGCTTTTGGTTGGGTGAATTGCATCATCTCTTATAGGATGATGGATACCACTCACAGGAATATTTCTCTTATATGTTGTACAATTTCATTTGGCTAATTTGGCCGAACCTCATGGTACATGATTCATCCGAGGAACCAAATGAAATTTTGTATCAACCTACCTAAACCATCTCATACAGTATCATCCCAATCATTTTATACCATTCTATATAGGTTCAATTCAGTACAAGCAGCCAAACACACCCGCCCCCTTTGCGGTGCTTTTGCAGGTAACATTGTTGTTTTTTTTTTGCTGTTGTAGATGGCGGCAAGTCAAGTCAATAGCGCATCAATTTCTTCTTCTGGTATTGTGTCCATAGATTTTGTACTTCTTCCAAATATTTTCTTGTGTAATTAGAAGTAGTGTTACTGCATTCGTGGCAATTTCCATGAAAAGGATGTAGAACAGAGATTGTTCTTTCTGACCATTCCTTCACTTCTTATTGACTTCCCTCTTGTTCCAAAGAGTTATACCGTGTGCATATTCATGCCTATTTTTCCGAACACTTTGCTAATTTAACTACCATTTGCCTGTACTGCTTTTGTAAACATGAGATATGAAAAGAACTGTGAATTGATCAATCAAATTACAACAGTGAACAATGTTACAGAAAATAAAAACCACAAACTAAATGTGGAAGCGCACCAAAAGTTCAGAAACAATGGATTTACAATTTACAGGGAGAAAACCCTTAACAATTTTATGGTAGAAATCCTATGGCGCCAGGCTCTACATATCTTGCAGGGAGAAGATGCAAGTGACTCGCTCCACCAGCTTGTCCATCACTCTTTTCAGCCACTTAGCGAGGCCGATGGAGACGACGACCAGAACACCAATGTACGCAGAGACCCCAATCACCAGTGCGAAGATATAAGCAGATGTCCTCGCCCTCCTGCAGCTTCCGGCGGCGTACGCTCCCATGAGGCCGAACAAGTCGAGAATCATGGCGGCGTGCAGCGCGAGAAGCGCCGGCTTGGTGTCCCCGACTCGCTTGATCAGGAGCAGGACCATGATGACCAGAGACGCCATGAAAGAGGTCGCGTTGCAGTAGAAGAAGGCCTTGTACCGGCTCGGGTGGTTGCTCCGAAGCACCGGGTCGCCGGCGATGTGGGGAGCCTGGCCGTCGCCCCACAGGCCGCCGGGCGGGCTCATCGCGGCCTCGTACGTGACGGCCGCCGCCAGCGCGGCGAGCAGCAGCAAGTACTTGGGCAGCTTCACGTCCCAGAGGTCACGATCATGACCACGCGCCCCTCCCTCTCCGGCGCCGGCCGTCTGCGGCAGCACGCCGCCGGCGTCCTCCTCAAGCGCGCCCAGCTTGGAGAGGACCCTCTCCACGAGACGTCGCACCGATTCCGACACGACCAGTGCGACCTGGAACGCGATGCAGACGAGAACCGCCACAGCGAGCACGAAGACGTAGATCGACGTCGACACCTTCCTGCAGCTGCCGGTGGCGAAGGCGCCCATGAGGCCGATCAGGTCGAGGATCATGCACACCCGCAGCGCGTACGACCGAATCCCCCTCGCCGAGAGCTTCCTGTTCACCAGCAGCATGATGATGGCCAGAGACGCGACAAACGCAGTGGCATTGCAGTAGAAGAATGCCAGGTAGCGGCGCTCGTAGGTGTCGTTCAGCACCGGGTTGCCGGCGACATGGCCGGCGTCGGTCTCCTGCCAGAAGCCGCCCGGCGGGCTCATGCCGGCTTGGTAGGTGAGGCTTGCTGCGAGGATCGCGAGGAGCAGGAGAAGCTTGCGCCTCTTCTCCAATTTCCTTTCCATGTCCTCCTCCTCCTCCTCCACCTCGGCTGGCAGCTCAAGCAGCTTCTTGAGCCATCTGGGCACACAGTCTTCCAGCTTGCCCCGCAACCGTCGCCACCATGTCGCGCAGGTTGGGGAAACTTCCAGCATGAACACCACGACATGGATGCCCACGTAGAGGAAGACCGGAACGACGAGCAGCGAGACGTAGACGGACTTGGACACTTGCCGGCAGCTCCCGGCGGCGTAGGCGCCGATCAGCCCGAACAGGTCCATGATCATGGCGACCTGCAGCGCACAGTACTTGATTCCCTGTGTGCTGAACGTATTGCTGAGGAGGAGGATAAGGATGACCAGCGACGCGATGAAGGCGGTGGCGTTGCAGTAGAAGAAGACCAGGTATCGCCGGGGGTAGCTGACGTGAAGCACCGGGTCGCCGGCGAGGTGGCGACCGTCGTTGGCATCGGCTTGCCAGAAGCCGCCCGGTGGGTTGAGCCCTGCTTGGTATGTGACGCTCGCCGCGAGGATCCCGAGCAGGAGCAGATACATGCGGGACTTCTTCAGGAGCTGATCGGCGCCGCCATTGCCGTGCTCGGACGCTGTGCCGTGCTGGTGGCTTTGCAACCTGTCCAATCTCAGGTGCTTTTCCAGCGTTTCTTGCACGTAGCGGAGCCAATCCTTCACGGGCTTGCACAGGAACACCAGAATCTGGACGGCGATGTAGAAGAGAACAGCAGCGAGCAGTGAGATGACGTAGATGGAGGTCTTGATGCTCCGGCAGCTCCCGGCGGCGAAGGCCCCCATGAGCCCCACCATGGCGGCGCCCGTGCACACCCAGAGCGCCCACGACCGCATCCCGTGGCGCGCCACAGTCTTGCTCATGAGCAGCATGATGACGACGAGCGACGCGACGAACGCCGTGGTGTTGAAGTAGAAGAACACCATGAAGCGGTATGGGTGGTGGCCGCGGAGCATGGGATCGCCGGCGAGGTGGTCGCTGTCCTTGCTGCCCGGCCAGAACCCGCCGGGCGTGCTCAGCCCGGCCTGGTACGCGACGGTCGCCGCCAGAGTTGCAAAGATCAGCAAGTATTTGCGGGCGCGCTCCACGCGCTCCACGCTCTCCGGCGTCTCCGGCTCCACGTTCTTGCGACGGCCTCCCAGGATGCAGAGCGCGAAGAGCGCGACATGGGCGGAGACGTAGGAGGAGACCAAGGCGACGAGCACAAAGATGTACGCGGACATGGCCACGTCCCTGCTGCTGCCGGCGGCGTAGGCCCCCATGAGGCCAAACTGGTCGAGGATCATGGCGGCCTGGAGCGCGCGGAGCCACCAGCGCCGGCGGCTGAGGGAGCGGACGAGGAGGAGGTTGACGATGACGAGGGAGGCGACGAAGGCGGTGGCGTTGCAATAGAAGAAGACCTCGTACCGGCGAGGGTAGGTTACCTGGAGCACCGGGTCTCCGGCGAGGTTGTCCCCCCCGTTTGCGGGCCAGAACCCGCCTGGCGGGGTCAGCCCCGCCGAGTAGGTGACGGTGGCGGCGAGGGTGGCCAGCAGTAGCACGTACTTGCGGAGCTCCCAGAGGAAGTCCGCCTCCGTGATGGCACTGTCGACGCTTCGTTGGCTGGCTGGCTCCGGCGCCGGAGCCGGAGCTCCCCGCTGGGGGTCATTGACAGCGGCCATGACTCGACTCAGGAGTGTTTTCTTGGGTAGCTCCGAGCGCTTCAGTGAGAGCAGAGCGATCTATTAATGGCGACGGTTCCTGCGCGCGTGGAGCAATTCTTGAGCGCGTCGGGAGCGCGTACGCCTCGAGATATATTTCATGGCAAATTCAGCGAAGATTCCATGGAGCGGGAGTGACGACTGACGAGTGTGACTGTGCTTCAGCCGATTTCGTACTCCCGGGCAGGCGAGAGCTCGTGGTCGAGGATGAAGACGGCGGCTAGTAGAAGCGAATAGTGGCGTTCGTTGTTGACTCGTTGACTGACTTGTTTACACGCTCTGGTGCTCGTCCATTGGCAGCAGTTCTCGATCAGATCTTCCACTTTTTCCCGGAAATTCAATCCCGCAGGTATCTGCGGTTCCGAACACATCCGTGACCATCGGATTCGTGTTAAGATCTATGCTCGGACTAAGGGGTATTCTTTTGGACTTATCTAAAAGTCTAATATGACTTATCTCGTAACTTCGAGAATTTCCCGATGTGGCATCAAGAGTTGGATGGCCTTGATTTTTAGGATTTAGAGAGCTTTTAGACACGTCTACAAGATAAAAAAAAGATTCAAAAAGTAATAAGAAAAGTCAGATAAGTCAATATTAGTCAGATAAGTCAAGAAATAAATCAGATAAGACGTGACAAATATTGACTTATCTGACTTTTTTATTATTTTTTAATCTTTTTTTATCTCGTAGGCGTGTCTAAAAGCTCCCTAAATTCTAAAAATCAAGACCATCCTACTCTCGAGGTCACCTCGGAAAATTCACGAAGTTACGAGATAAGTCAGATTAGACTTTTAGATAAGCCCAAAAGAACACCCCCTAACTCCCCCTTCACAAGATAATTTTGTAAAAAACCCTCTACAATTTTTTTTCAAAAAAGCGATTGGGTCCCTTCTTCCTCCTCCTCCTATCTCCATCTTCTTCCTCTCTCCACGGAGCTATGCTCCACCTCGGCGTTATCACCACGACCACCATGGCTCGGCCTCGGCCTAGCATGGCCGCCGGGTGACGGATGGTCTTGGCGACGCTGGCGCCGGTGTGGTCGCGTTCTGCGCCGAGAGCGGTTGACGGCGTGGCATGGCGAGGAGCGATGTGGCATGGCGAGGAACGGCGGCAAGGGGGCTGACGGCCGTAACAGCGTCTTGCGTGGCGGCGAAGACGGGCAATCGTCGTGCAGTGCTGCGTGGTCATGCACAGCGCCTTGCCGGTGGTAGAGGGGAGAGAGAGAGGAGAGGAGGAAGATGAAGGACCTGATTATTTTGTGGGAAAAGTTGTAGGGGTGCTTTTGCAAAAATGCACTTTGGGCTGTGTGGGGACTGAGCACGAATCTCCGCGCGGATCGGGTGGTCACGGACGTGCCTGCGACCGCAGCTACGTGGGGAAAATCCGGTCTCACTTTTCCCTGCAGTGGATCCCTTCTCCTGGAAATTCAATCCCACACATAGCTACGGTTCCAGGCACCTCCGCAACCATCAGATTCGTGTTGAGATCCGTGCTCAGACCAATTCCCTCTTCATAAGGTAATTTTGCAAAAAAAACCCCTACAATTTTTTTAAAAAAGCGATCGGATCCCTTCCTCCTCCTTCTATCTCCATCTTCCTCTCTCCACAGAGCCGAGCTCCACCCCAGCGTGCCGCCACCGGCGACCACCATGCTCGGCCTCGGCTGCTGCAGGCTTCGGCGGTGCCATGACTCAATGGGCGACGGATGGTGCGACGACGCGGCGGTGTGGTTATGCGTCTTGGCACGGGACGTGGTCGCCGGCGGCGCGGGAGCGGTGGTGGCAAAGAAGACGGCGAGGAACGGCGCTGGCGGATCGCCATGGGCCACGGCTCGGCGTGCCCGCAGATGACGGGCGGTGGCTCGAAGCGGGCGCCAGCGTGGTCGCTACGCCGCCCGGTGGTGTTCGCCGGCGGCGAGCCGCGCAGGTGAGTGGCGGCGTGGGGGTAGAGGGGGGAGAGAGAGGAGGGCAGGAAGACGAAGGACCGGATTGTTTTTTAGGAAAAGTTGTAGGTGCGTTTTTGCAAAAATGCACTTTGGGCCTGTGTGGAGGCTGAGCACGAATCTCCCGCGCGGATCAAGTGGCCGCGGACGTACCTACGGCCGCAGCTATGTGGGGGAAAATCCGGTCTCTCCTCCTGATCAACATGCATACCATGCCAAAGGGGAATACACCTCTCCCACACGATTCACAACCTAGACCGACTGGAAATTGTTGCTATGCCGGTTTCGGTTTCTAAGGTTTTCATGGTTAACCTAGAAAATTCAATAGTAAATCAAGAAGTCTAAATGGTGAACCATTATTTTTCAAACCGAAGATTACTATAGCGCTCCTGCAAAAACGGTTTCTACTTGGTTTGTCAAGCGGTTTTGCAATCCCTGCACCACAGTGCCCCACACCTTTACCACACTGCCACCTTCCTAGCCATGTCACCCACTCACCCTTCTTCTTTTTTCCTCTCCTTTTTTTATTCATTTTTATTTTACTGGTTTCCTTTTCCTCTTTACTTTTTTTCCTAGATAAACTAAATACCAACTAATGCTTGCGGTTTTTCCTAAAAAATACATTCATGTAATTGTTTTTACTATTGGGTTAAAATCTTGTAGATGATATTCCTTTTTTCCCCACACCTATATAAATCCCACCACGCTTAGTAAAAAAAAAGTTATTCTAAGGTAGACAAATGTAAAATTAAGTTGGTGAGCTCAGTATAATTTTCTAGCCTATGATAACCCTACAAATATAAAAACAAACAAAAAGGTTGTAGTATAATTGATTAGACTTCGGTTTACTATTGTATTTTCATATATGAATGTTATTTTACAAATTTTCAAGCGCCACGGTGAATTAGCTTAGCCAGAATATTCCAGCGGCATCTCATATATATCTTTCTCTTCCCAAAGCAGACATTCACATTAACTAGAAGGCTAAACTATGGAACATAAAATTTTTCCCGGAAGCCACACAACGTCGTTAGAAAGCTACTTTATCAGAAAAACTGAAATGCCGCAGTTTGTCCTATCTAGGGCATACATCTTGTTCTTCTAGTCTGTTATCCATTTTTTTTAAAAAAAAAACCAAAGGCATAGGCTCTGTCATTTAATTAAGAAGAAAAGAATACAACCACAAGATTAAACGGGCTTTGCTATTCAACTAAAAAAATAGAATACAACCACAAAGCCCTAAAGAGTAAACACTGCATGACTTGTCCATCCTACTCGAAAGGTCTCAACCAAATATCCGTGGCCTATTTGAAACGACTACAATTGGATGATTGAATGTGGTTTGTTTGGATTGGTTATGTCTAAACAGTTGTGCCGAAAGCCCTATTTGTTAGACCACCCCTGAACCTTGTTAGAGTTCATCAGACCACTATTGGTCCTCAACGAGTTCGTCGTATTACTGCTGAACCTCCAAAGAATCTCAGCAAACCACCGCTAAAGCTTGCTGGCATTTCTCACGTTGAAATGCTAAAGCCTCTTGAAAAGCAACTTTCAGAAGCTCGGATATTTGGTTGGCTTTGTAGCTTGTTAGTATGCACAAGCCGGAAGCAACTTAAACAAACCGTTCCAAACAACATCTTATTGTCAATTATAATTTTTTATAATTTTATTACAATAGAAATGTTTTGTAACCTTATCATGTCTCAAACGACATTCTCATATGTTTGGATACCATAGTAATAAATTACTGAAGAGTAAATTGTACGGGAGGTTTTTAAAGTTGTCCCGTGTTTTCGTTTAGATCCAAAACTTCCAAAACCGGATATTTGGATACACGAAGTTGTCCTACTGTTTCATTTGGTCCAAAGTGGTATAAATAGGGTGGTTTAATAACATTGACCGATCAACACAACACGTAGCCACAAATGATTAGGTGTCATCCTAAATCCATAAAAAATAATCCAAATTCAAAATTTGTAAATAATATTAAAATCCTAAAATTCTAAAAAACCCTAAAATTCATCTTAAAAGTCCTAAAATTTGTAAACAAAACCTTAAAAAGTTCCTAAAATTTGTTAAAAAATTGTAAAAAAAAAGAATTCTAAAAGTCGTAATAATCTTTTTTAAAAATCATGAAATTCATAAAAATACTAAATTTAGTAAAAAAGAATCTAAATACGGGATAAGAAGGGCAAAGGGGGTGGTCACGAGGAGAGAGAAGACCAAGACGAGTGGAGAGAAAGATAGCAATGGATGAGATTTGGGATTTCCTTAGATTTTTTGAATTTTAGGATTTCCTTTTTTTTTATGAATTTTAGGATTTTCTATGATTTTTTTACAACTTTTAGGATTTTTGAAGTTCTTAAATAAATTTTTTATTTTTTTTATGGATTTTACTATTTTTAGATTTCAAAGAATGGTAGGGCTTTTTAAGAGTATTTTTAGAATTTCAGGATTTTTTACAAATTTTTATTTAAACTTTTTTTTTATGCATTTCGGATGATACATGGCCATATATTACGCTTAGTAGGCCGCCAATGTCATCAAAGCCACCTCTCTCCATACCATTTTGGACCTAATCGAAACAGAAACGTAACTTCGTGTATCCAAATATCTGGTTTTGAAAATTCGGATATAAATGAAAACACGGGATAATAAGTACCTTCAGTACAATTTACTCATTACTGAAAGTAGACGTTCCACGTATTTTTCAGAAGTATGATATATATATAATCACTTGATACTACGTAGTCGGTATGTATGGGGAAAACACTTTTACTGCCAATACCATTTATTATAGGAGTTGTGATTATATCCATACCATGAAACTAAATTACACAAAATTGAATGCCTTTGGCGGCGGAATTGCGGGTTGCTACAAAACAAGCGCTAAGGATGATTAAATTTCTGTGCTTTTCACTTGTAGAACAGCACTAAATCATTCCCTTGTTATTATACATGGGTTATGACTGGTACGAAATCTATCAAGGCAAAATAAGCTCAACTTCAAATTTCAATGATATGTCCAATTAAACATGAACAAAAAAAAAAAACCAATATTGAGCAACATGTTCAACTGAAAAGACAAAGCCAGATCGTGCTAGAGTGAATTTGAGTCACACAGCTCCCTGCATCATGGTCTGAAACTCTTCCAAGCTGATCCTCCCATCACCATCTATGTCGAAAATTTGGATCATCTTTTCACAGTCCTCAGACACACTGTCCTCCAACCCTAATCTTCTCATGACACTCTGCAGCTCGCGTGCACTTATGAAGCCATCACCATCACGATCGAACACACAGAACGCTTCGTTCAGTTCTCTGAAACTCGCCGTTTTATCCTCTAGAAACGCTTGAGCCTCCAAAAGCAGGCAACAATCGTCGCACTCGCCATTGCCACTCCAAGTGGCCATTCCAAGAGCTCTCATGGCCACAGCGACATCGTCATGCGTTAGCTCGGTTCTTCCATTCTTGGCAGAGCAGTCGCATCGGCAGCTTGCGTGATGCCTTCCATGGTGAACGAAATTCAGAGGTCGGAGAAGAGATAGGAGCGCCTTTAGATGGCATAGCAGGCTACTGGCGAACATGGTTACTTGTGAAATGGAAAATAGAAGGCAGACTAGTGACAGTGCACTAACACCATATTGATTGATTTCCACATGAGCTCGGATTTATAGTGGTTGGCAAAAGCCAAGTCTTCAGCTCTTATTGATCTCAAGAAATGAAGTCTTTCAGTTGGTGTTCAAATGCTGTAGTCATGTTTAATTACAGAGGAAAAGAAGAGCACAAGTGAACTTGAAACTTCTGCTCAATAGCCCTGGAAGACAACACACTCTGACTGTCAAGTCAACGCACGCAGAGGAAGTGATGTACTTTGTCTGACAAGGCAATTAGGGTTACCTAACAAGTTGGGGCACAGGGGTTACGCATGAAGAAGCTGGCACATAATTTTCGTTAAAAAAAGCTCAGCAGTTGCATCGACATTACTGGGATATTTCTACTAATTGATGCTATTATTTCTTCGTTGAAATCTACTCGGCTTTGGCACGACAAAGGATCTCTGCAGAAAGTATGAGACGACTCAGGTCGTCCAGCTTCTGCAATTGCCGTGTTCTGCCGTGTGTACTCGATGCTCTGTTTTGCAAAGAAAATGCTGTCCCATTTGACCCCCACAATTAGGTTTACTTGACCCAAAATCAATGAATCCGAATGACAACCGCTTGTGTCGTCTGTCTGAGTGTACCTGCCCTTCACACATAATCCAAAGGATGAGCAGCCACTACAAAGAATTAAACCTACCGCAACAAAATTTTTTGTTGCATTAAATCCAAAATCATGGAAATATGTGTATATTGCAACGAAACTAGAATAGTTGCAAAAATCTCCATGGTAATAAGAAATTGTAACAAAATATAAATCATGGCAATAAATTCCTATATTGCAACGATTTAGTTGTTGCAATAGCAAACTATCACCACATACTGAAATTGTTGCAAGTTATATGTATTGCCACAATTGAAATTTTATGGTCATAACTTAATGCAACGAATCATATTTCGTGACAATAACTTATTGTAAATGACATTATTTTGTAGCAATATTATAATACAACGAAATGGAGTTCGTGACAAAAGCTTATTGCAACAGGCCGCCCCAGGTCACATATCCCTTCACACACTGACGGTAACCATCTTCATATCTGTCACCCTTTCGCAATGCATTCAAGCATTGAGGCCATTTTTGTGCCCCTCTGTGTGGTCTAGATTATGGTCTTTCTCTCGTTTATTTGGTAAGACCAATGACAAAACTGCCAAGTGCCAACAACATCTACGCCAAAACAAGAAAAAAATAAGAAGAGCAATGTTGCTACCAAATGCTCGCTGCTCACACTGCATTAACTAAATGGATTTACATTGAGAAGAAAAAGGAAAAAAAATTACTTCCTCCGATCACAAACATTTGTAAAAGTCAAAGTTCCAAAAGTTAAACTATTAATATCTTTTTAAAATATCTAGATTTGGTATATATAAATTATAGCCCTAAATTTATACGTGTCGATTGGGTTTTATAATAAATTGTAAATAATAACTAGTCGTTACATGTATTTTAGGGTCGTGTCGGATGTCCATAGCGTGTGAGGTAGCAACTAGAAAAGCTGTGTGCATTGACCTAGAGGCAACCATGGCTTGACTCCAGGTCAACCACGCAAGACTGCACCCTTGGGAGGCACAGGGGCACTACTCCTTCCTATTTGTCATGCAAAGACCTAACACAAACGGCCATCAGAACACGACAAGTCTTTGAAGGACGATGCGAAAATTCGAGCGAGAAAAACACACTCCCAGTGAGCTTGATTTGTGGACTTTGGAGTGTGAAATCATGTGACCGTGTGAAGGCTCGAGAAGCCAACCTCTGCAGTTACATGGTGCGTCCACTCCCTGCTGCTCCGTGAAGCTTTCACGAATGTTCAGGACGAGTGAACGAAGCGATTCACAGTTTCACATGCTGGTCCGTGTCCGGGCACTTTATGGTGCATTACTGTAGATCTCTTCTATATAGTTAGATCAAAGTAATATAATGGTTCGGATGTACCCATCGCTCTTATCCTTATTGGATCAAGCAAAATAAATGATTTATAATGCTTTAGATGGTGCAAAGAAGCTAGAGGCGGCGGCAGTAGTAGGGTCGCGTTGGGTTTTTGGGATCGTTAGATAGAACCAATCAACTTAATATTTTTGTGGTGGTCAAGTGCTTCATGCTGAACTTGGAAGTACTGTTCTTTTCTTTTTACCATACTAACATTGATAATCGTTCTGCTATGAGAACTACGTTGCCTTCTTCAGTTGCATCCTGACGAATAGAATTGTTTCCTCCACAACCACAGCACAGCCTGGCTGTGGCTGTTGCCTGTTAGTCTGCACGTTTACATGCTATAACACCATCATGCTCTACTTTTGATTATGCTTGCAATCATGAGTGTGACCATCAGGGAGACCGCAATCCTTTGGTGTGCTTGAATGAGATGATGGAGACGAATGATAACATGCTACCACCCGGGTCTCATAGACAAAAATGTGCAGATAATTTGCTAAATAACCATAAACGAGGTATTGAATTAAGAATATGATCGTTATATGTGTTTGTTGTGGGCATACCACTTCTTTTTGTTTGGTTTATTGTGAATGGTGGAATCTTGATGTGCCTGAAATACCAGGTCACATTTGGTATTAGCTTTCTTGCCCGTGGAATTTTTTTCTAGCATAGCTACCTCAATTTTTTTTTTTTTGAGGTAAGGGCAGGAGAGCTGCCTTCTATTGATAATAAGAAGAAGAAGTACAAGACTAGCAGATTAAAGGAAAAGACAAATAAGACAGGAGACCCGCTCTTCCCCGCGGTGCTCCAACCACTAAGCTATTACAAAACTAGCTCCTGCGGCTGACCAGAGTCGCAAGTCATCTAGCAAGAGGGATACGAAGAACTGTTCAGATTTCTCGGAATCGCGGAAGATGCGGTTGTTGCGCTCGAGCCAGAGGTGCCAAATAGTGGCAGTCACCAGTGAAAGGGTACTCCGGGAGTAGCCTGGGGGGTCTGTCTGGCAAAGGTCTTTGGTCCACCATTTGGAGATGCAGGAGGAATGGCTCCAGTTGGCGGGGTCGAGGCAGGAGGAGTTGGTGCAGGATGCGACGCGCTTCCAAACGAACGTAGCGAAACTGCATTGAAGGAACAGGTGCTCCAAGGTTTCGAGGTTGCGGCGGCGAGTTAGCGTAAGTAGTTGTTGGGCAGACCACGTCTGAGGAGAGCGTCGGCAGTAAGGACGCGCTTGTGAAGCAGGAGCCAGAGGAAGAACTTGCACTTCGAAGGTGCCCAATGCCGCCACACTTGGCTCCCAAAGGTGCTTGTTTGACGGCCTATGAATTGCATGTCATAGGCAGATTTGACTGTGAAAACCCCGTTCGGTGAGAAGCGCCAGGCGATGCTATCATTGGTCCCTTGCAACGGGGTGCGAGGGATAATTCGCTGAATTAGGTTGATGAGCTGAGGGATCATCTGAGGTGTCAGACGCTGCCTTAGGTCTGAGATCCAGTTGTGGTTAGTAAGGGCGTCACAGACGAGCCTATCCTTCAGACGCGAGATCTTGTAAAGTTGCGGTGCCAGAATTTTTGGAGCTTGACCATCCACCCAATGGTCGTCCCAGAAGGAGAAGGTAGTCCCGTCACCGAGAGACAGCTTCGAGCCAACCCGGAACAAGGCACCGTCAGCCTCCGGTTGGGTGCCTAGCGAACTGAGCCACGTTTTGTGGGGGGATTCAAGGTGCTGGTACGACCAGCGCAATCTTAGCGCTCGGGCAAAACGCGTAAGATCAAGCACCCCGAGGCCACCGAGAGAGGTTGGTGAGCAGACAGTTTCCCAGGAAAGGCGGCATAGACCACTGGTGCGGTCGTTGGCGCCTCGCTAGAGCCAAGCTTTTCGAAGATGATCGATCTTTTTGAGAACCGAGTTGGGGGGCCTAATGACTGAGAGAACGAAGGTTGGTAAAGCTGTGAGGACGGATTTGAGTAACGTGAGACGGCCTCCTTTGGACATTAAAGGGCCTCGCCATCCGGCGAGGCGATTGGCAATCTTGTCGATTAGGGGTTGGAAGTGGACATGACGGAGTTTTTTAGTGGATAGGGGGAATCCGAGGTATTTGAGGGGGAAAGAAGCACGTCCTGCCGGGAGATCTCGGAGGATGGAATCGAGGTCGAGGTTGTCACATCTGATGGGAACGACCTTGCTCTTGCTGAAATTGGTGCGAAGGCCCGAGATATCCCCAAATTGCCGGAGGATAGTTGCCAGGGCGGAGATGTCATTCTGCGTGGGATTGGCAAAGATGGCTGCATCATCGGCAAAAAGTGATATCCGATGGCTAGGATGGATCCCTCGGATGGGGGATAGAACCTGCTGCTCAGAGGCTCGCCTCAGGAGTGCTACCAGCGGTTCAATGGCAAGGTTGAAGAGGAAGGGCGATAGCGAATCTCCTTGGCGAAGGCCTTTGCGGTGGTGGATAATTTCGCCGAGGTGTCCATTGAGGAGGACTTTGGAGTTGGAAGATGCGAGGGACATGGAAATCGATCGCGCCCGTATGCAGAATCCTCGGGCCGAAGGTTGTCGAGAAGATATGTCCAGCTGACGGAGTCGAATGCTTTCTCAAGGTCAAGCTTGAGGAGCAGAGCAGGGGTGAGGGATTTATGAAGGGATTTTGCCTTGTCTTGGACAAAGAGGAAATTATCTTGGATGTGTCGCTTTTTGATAAAGGCGCTTTGGCAAGGAGAGATAAGGGTGTCCATGTAGGGGGCCAAGCGAGAGGAAAGGATTTTGGTGAACAGCTTGCCTAGGCTGTGGATTAGGCTGATGGGGCGAAAATCTGAGGCAGTGGAAGGGTTGTCTTTTTTGGGGAGGAGGACGATGTGCGCGTTGTTTAAAGCTTCAAGACCCTGGCCCTGTAGGTTGAAAAGGCATTGCAGGGCCGCAAAGAGATCTGGTGAGATGATATCCCAGCAGGTCTTGAAGAAGTCCTAGGTAAAACCGTCCGGACCAGGTGCTTTGCCAGAAGGGAGACTGAACACGACCCTCTTGAGCTCATCAAGAGAGGGGCTCTTCTAGGGGGGTGAGATCAAGGAGGAGGCCTGTAATCCCAGCTTGAACACCAGTGGTCAGGCTGAAGGCGATGACTTGGTCACTCAGGATAGCACTGAAGTGTTGGTGAAGGACGGCAGCCTTGTCTTGGTGCTCCGTATGGGAGCCTGAGCTAGTCTGGAGGCAGTGGATGAAGTTCTTACGGCGGCGCCCGTTTGCCCGAAGGTGGAAGTATTTAGTGTTGGCATCGCCGAGCTTAAGCCAATTAAGCCTAGAGCGTTGCTTCCACCTGATTTTTTCCAGCACACAGAGCCCCAAGATTCGGAGCTTGAGGAGTTTGCGGAGGGTGAGCTCTGTTGGAGTCAGGGTTCGAGATTCCATTGCGATGTCCAGGAGCCGAACGAACTCCGAGGCGCAGGCAAACTGAAGCTTGGAGTTGGCTACGAGTGAGCGGTTCCATTTCTTGAGGGCCGAGGTCGTGTGGCGAAGTTTGAGGCGGAAGCGGTGGAGGGGGTGAGTGGGAAACTGGCTGGAGGGGTCGCACCAAGCCTGAGCGACGACGTCTCTAAATTGGGGGATCTTGATCCGAAGTTCTCAAACGAAGCGCTTGGGCGGGCGTTGGAGGAGTTCGGCAAAGGAGAGGAGAGGCAATGATCGATGCCTCGGATGACAATGAACGAGGAGCAGACGGAAGGACGCTTCCCAGGCCGAGTTGGAGAAGGCCCGGTCGAGTCTGACTAGAGTCGGATTGGATTGCTCGTTGCTCCAGGTGAAGCGACGGCCCGAGAGGTGAATCTCTCGAAGAAGGCAGTTGTCAAGGGTTGAGCGAAAGAGTGCCATGAGGCGCCGGTTGAGGTTGAGGTTGTTCTTGTCTGAGGCCTTGTAGATTAGGTTGAAATCGCCGATAATCATCCAGGGATTGGTGATGCGGGTAGCGATGTCCTCCAGCTCGGAAAGAAAGGCCTCCTTTTCGGAGTCTCTGCTAGGGCCGTAGACGGTGGAGATCGTCCAGCAAGAGTGGCCATTCGCAGAGGAGACGCGGGCGGAGATGGAGTGCTGAAGGATGAGGGGATCTGAGAGGTGCACTTGGGTGTCATCCCAGAAGAGGAGCAGGCCACCTCTAGTGCCTGAAGCAGGCAGCTGAAGGTTTCCACGGAGTCTATGACCGCAGGTCTCCATGAGAAGGCCGTGGGCAGGGTTGGAGAGCTTGGATTCTTGAAGAGCGAGAATGGACGGATTATGAGTGCGCACCAGGCTAGCCAGGACATCGCGCTTGGCACTGGAGTTGAGGCCACAAACATTCCAGCTGATAATCTTCATGCGACCTTAATACAACGACTGGGGGGGACAGGCAGAACCGAGTCCTCACACGCAGGTGAGAAGGTAGGCCGGGATCCACGGTCCCCTATGCTAGAAAAACTGAAAAAGCCCCGCCTGGAAAGACACGCGCAGGTGTTTCTGGCGGGGAAGACACACCACACGCAGGTGGCGATAACAGGGTGCACTAAAGCCCGCTGCCCAAAGATGGGCGGCAAGGACGGGGGGAAAAATAAAAATAAGGACCCACGCGCAGGTGGGAGTGACACGAAGAAAGGACTAAAAAACATGACGGGAGGAGGGGGGGCGGCGACGACATGGAGCCACAAGATCCATCAAGCCTGGGCGAGACCCTCCTCGAGGCGAGGCCTCCACCGGAGAGGTCAACGGAAGGTCTCTCAAGGCCACAGAGATCGGCGACGGCAGCGATCGCACTCTCAGGGAGCGGGGAGGAGAGTAGAGTCTGGAGCTGGTCGGTGAGGTCGTCCACGTCAGGAGCGGGGGAAAGCCCTAGCTTGAGGGCCAAAACCCCGGGCTCTGCGGACGTGGGAATATAGGAGGATAGGAGGTCTGACGGAGGCTGAGAGCCTGGTACGAGCTGGTCTTCTGCCGCGCGAATGTAGGTGGGTCTAGGCGGGATCGCCTAGGTGGGGTGAGCTAATGAGCGGGCGGAGGAAGCGGCGGCGCTGGCGAGGAAAGCTCGGATCAAGGTGGTGGCAGGTGGGGAGAGCAAGGCTTCAAGGGGCATGGGGTCGAACGCCACGTGAGGCGGCGAGAGGGCGAAACAGGGCTCAAGAAAGATGGAGCTGCTTAGCGGCAAAGAACCGAAAGGCTGGTTCGTCTCCTAGGCCGACGGGCTCTGCTCTGAAGCGTGGTGGTGGAGCCACGGCTGGAGTCTTATAACCAGAGACAATCGGGCCAAGGCTAGCAGCAAGATCCGCAAGGAGTGGCACTGGCTAAGGCCGGTCAAGATCCGCAAGAAGGAGGCAAGAAGGCCAGCCGGAGCGCGGATGGGTCTCGGCCGAGCTGAGCAGCGATGGGGCGGGCGATGGAGAACTTGGGCGGCAGCAGACGGGCCACGGATCACGGACCAAGAGCAACCAAGCAGAAGCGGGCGGTCGTTAGTTGACCGGCAATTTGAATCCCCATGCCCGATGAGCCGCCTGCCCCGCATGTTGTCGAGAGCAGGGCAAGGGATGAGCGATGCCTCGAAGCGATGCCGCAGCGCCCCAGGCGTGGCGGCGAGCCCGTCGCCGCCCTTCTCCGGTGCTCGCGTCTGGTGAGCCGCGTCGAGCCAAGGTCTCGGAGACCGAGTCGGACGCGCCTTGGCCGGAGTCGCGTGGCAGCTAAGAGGGCGGAGGAGCGCCGAGGACACCGCCGCGCCTAGGTGACCGGAGCGATTGCGGCGGCGGCGGTCAGCGAGAGGCCGGCCGCCGTCTGCGCCGAGAGGAGCGCCGCGGATCGTTCCAGCAGTCCTCGTCGTCGAGTCGCTATCGGGCGACGACGAGGAGCGAAGAGAAGCGCGGCAAGCATGCTTTCGGAGACGCGCCGGGGAGGCACGGAATCGGGAGGCCGAGCATCCAGAGTGTGGAGCAACCAGCGGGCGCCGACCCGACGGCGGCGAAGGTGAAGTCTTCGACGGTATCGATGTGAAGGATGAGACGGTGCTCGGGGCGCGGGGGCCTCGGACGAGGGCACCAAAGGAGCCGCCAAGAGGTCGAGGTCGCCGGACGCCGAGTCTCCATGTATGGAGAGGGATCGATAATGGAGAGGCTAGCTTCAAGCGGGATCGACGCGGGGTCGTCCGTCCAGATCCACACGCGGAAGGCGGAGGTGTCTAGACGAAGGCTTGTGGTGTCCTCCACCATTTCGACGCGGCCGCAGCTGACGAAGATGCGGTCGACGACATCTGCACACCAAGCGTGAAGAGGGAGGCCTTCAATGAAAACCCGGACGCGGTGGTGCATGGCAATGGGCACGCCGGCTGCATGAACGTCGTCGGAGATGGCCGAGAGCGTGACGCGCCGGCCATTGAAGCGGAAGGAGCGACCGGCGGCGAGGCTGCTCGCCCGGGCGAAGCGAGCGAGGTAACGCATGTGGGCGAGGTGAGTCACTCGGATGTCTTGAGTGGGGATGGAGGTGTTGCTGTCGATGGCTTGGGCGATGAAGGCGGTGTCGGGGTGCGGCCCACCGGCGACATCGACAAGGATGGCGCGGCGGTGAAGCTCAGTGGCGCCAGCGCGCATGGATGGGGAGATCTCCACTCAAACTCGCGAGGATGGGGGGCGCAAGGCGGCGAGGGAGGAACGCGCGGGCGCCATGGCCGTCGGAAGAGCAGGAAGCTTTGGCGGAGGAGTAGCTTGACGTGGTGGTTGCCGGGCGGGAGGCCGCACGGGTGCACGCCAGCAATCCCTAGCGATGTGACCGAAGCGGAGGCAGCTGAGGCACCGCACCGGGTCAGGGCAAGAGGCGCGGAGGTGATCGCTAGCAAGGCAGCGGAAGCAATGCCGAGAGCGTGAAGAAGAGGCCATCTTAAGGCCGGGCCTTGCCGGAGCGCGGGATGGGCGGTATGGTCTCCGCCCCTTAGGGGGGGCCTGCAGCCGCTGCCGGCGGCGTCTCGGGAGAACCGGTTGCCATTCCAGGGCAACGACCTTGGAGCGGGCGGGTGCCTCATGGCCGGTGGTGGCCACGCAAGACGAGGCGCCGGAAAGGGTAAGAGGAGTTAAAACGCACGTGGGCGGCGACGGACCGGCGGCAAGCCGAGGAGCTAGCGGCGAGTAATGGCGGGTAGGTGGAAGATGGTTTGGGAAGTTAGTGGCGAGTAATGGTGAGGCGGGTGGGCGCCGGAGCGAGGCGGTTCGAGGCGGGCAGAATGCGGCCGTGGCTGCCGCGACTGGGACGGCAAGAAGCGGGAGCGTCGCGCGAGGACGACGGAGGAGGGTTCGCCGTCGCCGGAGTGGCTAGCGGCGAGGAGGTGGAGAGCGGCGAGCAGGTGGCTCGTGGCGCCATACTTAATGCTCTCGTCGAGCTCGGTCTTGGGTTGGACATAGCGTTAGTTTTCGAAGATGGGGATGGTTGTTGCTACCTCAATTTGTTATGAAGTGTTTTTCTCACCAATTTGCTGAAATTTGTGTGCGAATCTTTCAGTTGCCTGGCATGCAAGAGATAGATGCTGTTGCTCACTGCTATGGCTTTGTCAGGGAACCGTGGTTGAAGTTACGTATGACATTCCCATGTATTTTCTGAGAGATCTATGTGCTTTTCTGAGAGATCTATGTGCTTCTAGGGAGCAAGATCATCTCCAACCATTTCTTTTTATTTTGTTTTCTTTCTTATTTTCTACATCGCATTCTTTTCCTCCATTTTTCACCATCTCCAACAATATCCATTTGAAGGAATAATATAGAGAAAGAAGAGAGAATCTCTTTCTAAAATGAATAGAAAAGAGAATTCCTTCCAAAAGAGAAGGTTGAAGAAAATCCGTTAAAACGTCAAAGGAAACGAGATTTTCTCCGTGAAGGAAGTGAGAGTTCTCCGTGAAGGAAGTGAGAATAGGGAAAAAATACGGTTGGAGACAGTCTAACGCTATAATAAACTTTTAGTAAATTATTCCTCCGCCAAATCTATTTCAGCAGAGCGTAGATTTCGCAGAGCGGATGATGTCGATGGCCGAGGTAGAGCACTCAATGGGCTGGTAAACTTTTAGTAAAATATTCCTCCAAGCTGATGTTACTAGCCTACTATGTTTTTCTATGTGACTTGCTCCTTTTTTTTTTTTGCTAAAAAAACTGCTCTTTGTCAAACTTCACTCCTAGCTGCAATCCATTTCAGATGTTCCTTGGAAAATTTCGCACAAGGTGTGTTCAATGACCCCTCTGTACAGCAGGTTCTTGAAAAATGAAAATTGAAATGTGAAATTTGCATATAGATTAGAGAACGCTTCCATCGGAATCCAGGCAGTATCCATTTACTGATTCCATTCTACTTTGCAATCAGGGTTGTTAATCTTTTACAAATCAGTAGCCAAAAGCCTACCAAGGAAAAGTACCAAGAAAAATAATAAAGATCAGCTGTCATGTATAATCATTAATCAGCCTGCTGCTAACTGTGCCTCGGCCTGATTGTCTGGGGCAAGATCTCATCGTCTGCTGCCTCTCTCTTACGGCTGCTGTTCTTCGTGGGGCTACTGCTGCTGCTGATACCATCGCTGCTGCTTTGCAGGTGCTGCTCCTGCTCCTGCTCCTGCTGGTAGTGCTCCTTGCACCTGCTTTTCAGAATGTGCGGCTTCAGCTTGCTCATGTCCGATAGCCGGACCGGCTTCAGGAAGAACTCGTCTGCTCCTTCCTCCAGGCATCTAATTCAGATTAACAAAACCGAAAACCAGTCAAGGTGTATCCTAAAAATCACGAAAGCATGATATGCCATTCAGGAAACACGGCTAATAGTTCTTGCTTCTTGTGTTATTTCTTTACAGTTTTCATTTCTGTCCATATCTTCAGATATCAGAAGAGGTTCTTTACTTTTTACTTTTCAGTGCCCCCCTCTTTTCACTCCGTTTGTGCAGATGGAAATACTGGTGATGATGCTAGTAAGTTGTCTGCTACTATGACCTTATTTTATATATACGTGTCATCAACTTGAAAGATCGACAAGATTGATCTGCGTATCGCTCCATATCTTTATTATTTATTTTTGCACCAAAACTGTCGAGATAGAATATTAGGATTAGGACGGCGTGAGATGTGGGGCGGCTTGATCCTTCATACTATTATTATACAACATGTGACACCACACTAATATGGATTCGGAGAGATCTCCATGTCCAGAATAGTCCTAAGCATATTGATTTCCATATCTTGGTGCGAATAGTAAGGGGATACGCAGCTAATCTGAAGTTTTTACTGATCTTTATTATATGATGGTGTCGAAGTTTTTTTGGGTTTCTTTTTAATCAGGTGTTTACCAAATAGGGATACTAATCTTTTCTGCACAGCCAACTTTGATTTGTTCTTTTAAATAGAATGACATGTGTGTGAAGTTAAACAGATCATCTAAAACGGTGTTACAGATGCACACAAGTGCTCACCTACTGATCCTTGAGGGGATGTTTTCGGACGACATGATCACGACCGGGATGTCCCTCAGAGACGACGATTCCTGAGTGAACATACCAATCCAATTAGGCATATCCTGATCAAATCAATGGATGGGACCATGAGTTGGTAGAGCAAGCAAGAACGTATGCAAACTACCTTGATCTTCTTGAGCAGATCATACCCTGTCATGCCAGGCATGCAGTAGTCTGTGATGATCAGGTTCACCTCAACATCCTGATAAAAAACCAAGACCCAAAATCCATCAGAGACTTCTTCAGAACAACACAACTGCATATGACTGAACACATCGAAATCCATCTCCTTACCAGCTGGTCTTCGTCTTCCTCGTCATGGCCATGGAGCCCCAAGAACTCCAGCGCCTTGCTGCCAGAATCAACGGTGGTCACTGCACAATCGACCAAACCTTGCATCAGATCAGGTACACACATATGAACAATTAAATGAAAAGAAGCATGATCGATCTAAAGCTGCAAAGCACACAAGAAGCACAATAATCTGGCGGTACCATGGAAGGAGGAGGTCTTGAGGAGCCTCTCGATGAGCTTCCTGTCCGGCAGGCTGTCATCCACAGCCAGCACATGGAACGGGGCCTCTGCTGCCACCGCCATGGAAGAAGCACGCGAGCAAGACTGCAGAGCTAGAGCTCTGGGCTGCGAGGAGAGGAGCGGGCAAGAACGGCAGATGAATGGCAGGTGGTGTACTGGTGTGCGTGTGTGAGAGAGAGAGGTGAGCTTGGCATATATAGGTCCATAGCGGAGGCGTGAGGAAAGAGGCAAAGCTGGGTGGCAAAGCTGGGTGGAGAAGACGAGGTGCAGTGCAGTGACCAAAGGAAAGGGGAGGAAAATCGGAGGCCATGGAAAGCAAGATCCCGAGCAGATTTGCCTTCAAATCTTGCCACTATGGGACGGAACGGAATAGACCCAGCGCCAGCTTGTGCTGCCTGTCCCTCCCACAGCGAATGGTCCACTATTATCTTTTGCTGCTCCTCCCTGTGAACTGTGAAGAAGGCCGTGAATGTGACTGCACATTGGCACTGAGATTTCGGCACTTTCTTCAACCGCACATCTGTACGTCACATTTCACATGCACACAACTTGGCACTGTACCATGGAAAGAAAGGCTATGTTTCTTTCGGCGGTTGCTGGTGGTTGGCGGTTTTACTGTAGCAAATTTATAAGTCTTTGAAAATTTTTTAAATAATTCTAAAAAAATAATCAAAAAAATAAATTTTACTGTAGCAAACCGCCGGCGGTCGGGAACGGACCCAAAGAGTGTTTCAAGAATTTAGGGAGGTTAGCGGCACAAGCGAAAACCAGTGGTAAATGTTGTTTTTAACCAAAATTTTTAATCAAAATTTTGAATTTATCAATGTGTATGTAGTCTAAAATTGCTGAAATTTACGGCATTAGATTTCAGCCAATTTTTGAACATGACGGAATTTTTAGAATAGCATTTATCTTTAGGGAAATTTGGCTCTATGCCATCGGTCAAACTACTATTTGAAAAAATGCCACTGTTTTTTAATGAATTGTGAAAATGACATTGCTTTCTTATCTCTCTTTCCAAAATGACACCCAAACTGCTTTTCTGTTACTTTTCTATTGGGTTCTCCCGTTATGCTAAAGGAAAAGATAATAATGCCCTTAGGCAGTCTGAGTGGCAGTTTCACATGCATCATGTGCTTAGCTAAAAGCACATTTTCACAACAGAAAATATAACCACACATAGATTTCACGATCAACCATCAGCATTCAACCATTTTCATCGCAAAATACAACCAGTACCATTTAGATTGAGCTACAGAGTTCAAGCAAAAGATCGATCTTACATAATGAAGTTCATTGTCATCACAAAATACAACATTTTGACACCACCAAACAATAACAATTTGATATCACAAAATGCTACCACCTTACATCACAAAATACTACAACCTTGACATCACAAATTGCTAGGAAGTAGTTGTCCTCATATATGAAGAGCTAGGTTTATTCCCTAGGGGCATTATTATCTTTTCCTTTTGTTAAAGGGGAGGACCCAACGGAAAAGTAACAGAAAAGCAGTTTGGGTGGCATTCTGACAAGAGAGGTGAGAAAGCAATGTCATTTTCATAATTCACTCAAAAGCATTGACATTTTTCCAAATAGTGGTTTGACTGATGGCATGGAGCCAAATTTCAAAAAAAATCCTAAAAATAATAATTACATAAACATATTGAAATTTCAATATAACTTTTTATGGGTATTTTTATTAAAAAAATTAGATCCAATTACTTTTCCAAGTAAGTTAATAAGGTTGTTGACGTTTACCTGAATGTAACAAGGGAGGGAACCATATATTTAGAACAGAATAGGGATTTTTTTAAAAAAAATACAAAAAGAAAATCAAAATAACGGAATAATACAATAGTCTGTTGATATTACGGAAATCCCAACTGTAGTTGGTATTTCACAGGCACACATCACATGCCATAAATCGGCTATAGTGTAGCCGGCATGTGATGCGCCAGCTACAGGCAATTCCTACACTTCCCCATACAAACAGCATTACCAGCTCATTGCATCATGTTTTTACCAGGTCTAGTCCCCTCCTCGGTGACGGGGTTGTTACCTTGTGTTGTAGTCTGAAGGAGTGTGCGTTTGAGGCAGACGTGTATCCCTCCTCCTTGCTGCCTACAACGGGCCTTGATGATTGTCATGTTGCGTCTGGCCATCATCATCCTAACTCCTAGAGTGTCCTGTCATGAAGGTGTAGTCCACTCCACTCTGACGGCCCCGCACATACCAGGCCGACGAATTATCTGTAGGCAATAGGGTCATGTGTAGAACATGCTGCTCGGGCATATGCTATGTGCCTGTGGCCCGCTCTGGGTACCAGTTCGACCCGCCTGCTTCCCCAGGGCCCGGTGGTGTGTGATGCACTCCCAAGAGAGAAGTAAACGCCTGCGCTAGGTTTGAGAAAAAATTCCAGTCAAATGCGTCATGGGCACTCCACTTGGGGGTCGGAGGCATAGGCATGTTCACATCGTCGGGCCCCTAGGAAGATATGTGCTCTGTGGTAATAGGGGGCCTTGTGAACTGAGTTGAAAGAATGTCGGGCTCCTTTGTGCCTATAGTGGAAGGACCTGCCCCACCCTGCTCGGAGCGTGTTGGGGCGGTAGTGGAGGGCCGCCGGGAAGACGTGCTCCGCCTGGTAGATGTGGATGCACGGACCGCGTTGGGATGCGGCCCACCTGTGGATGAACGGGCACTCGTGGACATCCGGCTTGGGTCCATTGCTGCAGTGGTGTACCCCCATGTAGGGCATGCAGCACAGCCGCCCAAACCACGAATGGCCGACATCATCCATGTTCCTCCGAAGGAGATGAACTGCCGCAGCGGATTTCATACCCGGTGTGACGACTGGGGTTCGTCCTGCACGAACTGTTCCACATGGGAGTGCATCTCCTGCGTCTGTCACAAGCAAGTACCACATAAGAAGTTGCATGAGGATTGGAACTAAATGTGCATGACAATAAGGGCCGCACCAAAACGTGCACATGACGGACACAATCCTCAGGGAATGATCATTGTGCCTCCTCGGCATGCTCGCTTAGTAAGGTCGGGTGGGTGCGGGCACGGTACCACCTGAGGTACTCGTAGTACGTAGAATGGTCGTACGGCGTGCTCGGAACCACAACCTCCGTGTCCACCTCCATCCAGCGGGCTATGTGTGTTGCGTGCACAACACTCCAGTCCATTGTCCCCTCTACCCTTCGCACTTCTCTTGCAGTGATTTTAGCCGTTAGGTGCATGCATGGTTGCAAAAACGTTTAATGACAAAGATAAGCCACTTACCCGTGTGCTCGACGTGCGTCACGTGGGGAGGAACTGGCACAATCTAGCGGGACCCGAACTATCGTTGTACTCATTCAGGCGAGTATACTTCAACTGCGTTCATGCAGACGACAAAACACGTGGTCATCCACAAGTTTTCATCGCTCGTACACATAGGTGAGATAAGCCCCTCTACGGCTATCTCATGCTCTCGGGGCACCGTCCAGGGATCCCAGGTGACATGTTTCTCAATCAATAACTCAAGATCACTGATTATGCGATTGTAGTTACCGTGATCTTGCAGGTGAGTCCACCTGATACGAGCATGAATCCACTGATAACCCATTGTTGGCCTCATAGCATCAGGCATATCGTCGTCCACAACTCGAGGGTCGTACGTCGGGTGGAGGTACGGATGAGACACTAGGAGGTACTCCTAGCTCCACATCTGTAAGAGGTGCAGGCACCCGGTAATCGAACCACCCCCTGGCATGCTTTGCACAACCCACGGTATGTGTCGGCAAGCACAACGGAACCCCAGCTATATGCTGAGTCCTCCTCAGGGTGTGCGGCGAGGTGGCGCGCCAGCCATATAAGATGCGGCATGACGTAGTCGTCGCCAGCGTTGACAAACATGACGCCACCAAGAAGGTAGTATAGGTACACCTCGTAATGGTGGTTGACGGTGGCCTCGTCCGCATCACTCGGACGGGTGTCGTCCTCCTCCATCCTGTGGAGCCAAGTGAAGGGCACGCCGTGGTCCTTCATCGTGTAGGTCGCGCTGAACCTGTAGTACAGTGGTGCGGGTCATGTTATAAACGTCCTAACGAATGTGCCATACACGCAGGTTATTTCAGATTTACCTTTGCTCCAGATATTCCTGCCACTTTCGTGTTCTTGGTAGGGAACGACCATGGGTCGCCCCTTTATGGGAAGCCCGGTGAGCATTGCGACGTCCTCCAGGGTTATGGTCAGCTCGCCACATGGGAGGTGGGACGTATGTGTTTTCGGTTGCCATCTGTCAGCTGGGCCTATCAGTAGGGCCTGCTCAATGGCCAGCAGCGGTGTCCTCTGGCCATCACCTAGTGGGGTTCCATCCATCATGAGAGCAAATGGGAGTAGGCTTGCCCTGGCGAGTAGGATGTAGAATCGTGGATCAAGCCTCTAGATGCTGTGAACTGGACGCGTTCAGAGAGGAACCAACTAAAAAAACCATAGATTTGATCGGTGAGTAGATAAACACCGGGAGTGATTACATGCGACGTAATACGACAGTGCTTTGCAAACCTATGTCCCTCAAAAAATTGCTCTGGCCCTGTGTTTATTATCGACGCTCTCCAGGAGCAGCTCGGGCAGTGCAATGCCAGCCATGGCCCTGCATAAAAATAAATGTTATTTGCACATATATCATCGGAGGGAAGGAAGATCCAAACAGAGCATATAAACGATGTGCTGAAAAAAACGAAACAAACATTAGTACTTTATTACATGGTACACCGAAATACAGAACTCATTACATACGTACCACGATGATGACAATATTACATGCGTACGAACTAAATACCCGCTACTGCGTGCTCGGGCACATCCTGTGGTCATGTCCTGCCTGTTTGCAAATTTTGCACCGGTGCAGCCCATCTGCTGCATCGGCCGCATCCATGTCGCCACGAATCTGATCAGCTCTTGGCCTGCCAGTCTTAGCCCAGCATGCCGCAGGGTAGGGGTACCAAGTTGGCCCTTCCATCTTCGGTAGCCATGTGTTCCTTAGAGCTTCCATGGAGTAGTACCATGAGATGTACTGTGCTGCATCGTTGCCACCTATGTCTCTGCACGTAGCAATGACATGGGAACATTGGAGGTGCTGAAGCTTCGGCTTGTTGCACGAGCACATGGCTTCGTCAGGCCCTAGTTCGCACTGTTGCGTCGTGTCGCCCGTGTTATAACCGGACGCATACTTCCGCCTACACATCACCTCGAATTTGATTGTGCCCAAGTCAAAAATCTGCGTATGATGGTAGTGCGCTTTCTGCCTTCTCTTCTGCAGCATTTTCATTACCCGTGATGGGTAAGGAGTGTAGCACTGGTCCGCAGCATAGCTCCAATCTCGTAAATACATCATGGACCTATAGAAGGTCAGCTCAATTATGGAACATAACGGGAGTCCACGAACGCCCTTGAGCACATTGTTGAAGGTCTCGGTTATGTTCGTGGTCATCACGGTATGCCTGTAATTATGTACATCACCATGACTAAATAATAATGAACTTGTGCCCGAAAGTGCCACTAATGCGATGACAATTCTTACCTTGCCCCGCAAGATATCATGCAAAGAAAGCCCACATTTACACGGTTTACGAAGAATCCATCGGGTCAATGTTGTACGGCCAGAAACCACCGTTTGGCCTCCCACCATCTGTGATCGTATCAGATCCTCCTGTCTTTACTCCTCATTCATCATCTTTTGTGTAGTCTCGTTAAGCTGCCTTCAAATCACATTGAACTTGTGAAGCTGGTTTTGGAGGCAAAGAACTTTGAATCTCTTCATGAGGGCCTTGTTCTTATACCTTGCATACAGGTTCGCCCCTAGATGACGCATGCATCACCGTCTCTGAACATCCGGCCAGCTCATGCGCAGGTCGGTGCTATCGTGCAGTGTGTCCAACATGTGGAGAAGACTTGCGTTGCGATCGGACACAAAGCAAACACTTTTCCGAGCGCCGACCACACGATTCTTAACAAAGTAAGGAACCATAACTAGTTATCGTTGTTCTCGCTCTTCACATATGTGAACGCAACAGGGGGATCTGATTGTTTGAGTCTGCAATAAGGGCAATCAAAAGAGTGTCTTGGTATTTTCCACTAAGGAATGTGCCATCCACATACAAAACAGGTTTGCAATGCCTGAAAACTTTGATGCATTACCCGAAAACCCAAAATAGCTGAATAAGATAGCAACCACTCGAGTTTAATGATCCATCGTCCATCCTTATTGGCTTGTTGTCGACGATTTGCGTCGGCAATGTATTTTAGGGGGCGATGCGAAAGATCACAACTACGATGGTAGCACAGGGAGCCGAATTTATACAGGTTCGGGCCCTCAGGGGGAGGTAATACCCTACTCCTGTGCTCATGGATTGTATTATGGTGGATGATGATGATGATTGCAAGATGTGGGATTGAATATCGAACTAGGGGCCCCGGACCCCCTTTATATAGTGCAGGGGGTCGAGTTACAAATAGAATCCCTAATCCGCATATGGAAGATACAGATATAACTGATTCAATTACGTCTATATCCATGTATTCGAGTAGGAAACGAATCCGTTTCCTTGTAGATCATGCCGGGTCGCGCCATCCTCCAAGCCTGCCTTCTGGAAGGCCCAATTGACTCGGCCCAAGGAGGTGGTACGTCCTGTAGTATATCTTTGGATACCCAGGGCCCATGTTTTCCACAGTAGCCCCAGAGTGCTTCGGGACTGGGTTGTCTTGATTCGGGGTTCGGCTCGCAATCCTTCAGATGTTTACCCGAGTGATGTCACTCTTCGTCTGGCTGATGGAGTCTGCTCGCCGAGTAACCTGCCGATCAAACAACACAGTTGCAAAGAACTCGAGAAAAATTCTCAAGTTTATTAAAGATGCTTGGCACCCAGCCCGACGGATCGGAATGCTGGCTAATGGCCCCACGGAGAGGCATACCAGAAGAGTGGATTTTGCCGAGTGTGCAGTGCCACCCAGCGTTATCCTCCCTGTTGCAACCTATGGCATTCAAGTCTGGCTTGCAGAGCTCGACATTCGATCCAACATGGGATATGCCACAACTTGCGTAGGGTATTCAGGCGCCTTGATTCGACTAATGCGGATTCAAACTAGTGATCCCAGAGGAATACGCCCGCCTCCAAGTTGAGGTCCTCCTAGTGGTGTTTGTCTTGGCAACAAACGATCCGGAGATGTGCCACTGAGACCCAACTGAAGAGGTAACTCTTCGGCGCCTAATCTGATTAGAAAATCAGACCAGCAATTGACCCCAAGAGGTACGCCAAGAGCTGGATTAATTTTTGCCCAGGTGGTGCTTGTCTTGATGACAAACGATCCGGAGATGTGCCACCGGGACAATTTAAAAGAGCTTTCGATGTGCGATCCGGCTAAAAGCCAAACCGACTACCGTCCCGAAGGGGCACATCAAGAGCCGGGTTGCAATTTTGGGAAGCGCTCACTCCTCAAATTGAAGACTGGTAGAGAGCCCAACAAAGGGGCACGCTATTTTCCCGACCGTCGACCGAGTGATTCTGCATCTTGAGTAAGTCGATATGTGTTTCGCCCTTATAGGGCATGTCCTCCGGGATCAAAGCCCATGTCTTGAAACGACAATTTTGGGGATTCATTTCCTTCCCGCCTGGCACGGAAACGAAACATTGCCCGCTTCCTTTTAAGTGAAACACACCGGGGAGTTTGAACCGGTACGCTTGCACTGTGCGCCCAAATCGTTCGCCTCCCCGAAATACTCCGCTAAGGTTTTTGCGCTTTCGCCGCCTCCAAGCAACCCTAGCGCCACCACCGTCGCCAAACTCCAGATCCACCACATTCCAATGACGGGGGACTGGGCGACCTCAAACACCACCGATGAGCGGTTGCAGGCCCTTGTTGACGCCGGCGTCCTCCGTTCGCCAGAGCTCATTGATTGGCGCGCCGCAGTGAATCTCCCCACTCCTCATCAAGAGGAGATCGTTGTCTTCGAATCTTTCTTCTCCCGCGTTCGACTCCCCGCATCCTCCTTTCTTCGTGGTTTACTCAACTATTATGGGATTGAGCTCTTCCATTTGAATCCTAATTCCATACTTCAACTTTCAATTTTTGTTCATCTTTGTGAGGTTTTTCTGGAGATCGCTCCCCATTTCGCCCTTTTTCGCCATCTCTTCTTCTTGAAGGCCTACCCTACCGACAATGCCCCCAAGGTCATTGGTCGGGCCGATTTCAACTTCAGAGCGCCTCAAGAAAGAGTATTTTGCCTTGCCGCCGGACTTCTTTGAAGGGTGGAATCAGATTGGTTCTCTTCGCCCAATCCTCCCCTAGTCTTCCTTGTTTCGATGGAAGAAAGCCCTGAGCTTCCTCCTCTTGGAACTCTCCCCCTCTTTCCTCTGAAATGGATCAGGTGACTGAGTTACTCGGCCTGATTCAACATCTCAAAGACGAGGGTCGACGTCCGCTATAGTTTGTTTCTTCGCGGGTCAGATCCAACCGCTCAAGGAAAGGATCCGGTTCGGGTTCGAGTACACCGGGCCATCCGATTCTACTCGAGAAACGGATGTCCCGATCTCCAACTTAGACGTCATCAACCGACTCTCCGAGTTCTTCGCTCCCGAAACTATTTTTTCAAATCAGGGAGTCCCAGGAGTTTTTCCCTCAACAATCCACCCCCAGAGGTAGGGATCGAGTATTCTTTCTGCTTGTGTCCGGCAATCCTGTGTTGATGCTTATTTAGTAACGCCATGCTCCTATGCAGGACCGCTAGGCTTTCGTATCTGTGGCTCCGACTCCTGACGTCCCCGCCAACAAGGGAGAGAAGCGCCCAGGGGGAGAACCTGAAGAGACCCCAGCCGCCAAGAAAGGCAAGGGCCCGGCTTCCTCAGCGGGGGAGAATGTCCCTCCGTCCGGATGGCGCGGCCCGCGAAGCTCGGGGCCGAAGGTGGGTAAGGTTCCCAAAGAGGGAACGAATCAACCAACTCCGGCTTCCGGGCGTAGTCGGGGGACCCATCCCTCAAGGACAGGAGGTAGTACGATGCCAAAGGGGGGAAAGAATTCAACCCTTCAAGTTAGGCCGAAAGGCCCGCCCAACGCCTCTTCGAGCGGGACTTCCTCTCGAAAGGGCGCCGGCATCAAGATTAAGACCACCGACCGGTAAGCACAACTCCGCCACCGTCTGACAGTCTTCCTTCGCATTCCCTCTAATCAAAGATTCCCTATTCCAGGAAACCATCGGTAGAGGTTCCGCCAAGCCGCCCGACCGAGCCGGCATCACAGCCTGTCGAGCCGAGTTAGGGAGCACCTCCCCCATCGGCCGACGCGGTGACCCCACCAGCGGAGCCGGCGGAAGCCGCGTTGGGAGCCGAAGTCGGGGGAGGCGCTACCGCCGCGGCCTCAAACCCGAGTCCATCCGCCGAGGGCGGCGTGGGGGCTGAGCCGATAGTAGAGGAGATCCTCCGCCAGCCCCCGCCTTCCCCAGAGGAGACTGAACCAAAGCTCTCGGCGGGCTGGAGGGAGGAGGCCGGGAACTGGGCCCTTATTGACGACGAGGCCGAAGGTGAAATGAGGAAGGCCTTCTTTGAGTATGCCGTTGAATGTGGCAGAATGGCTCGGGTAAGCCTTTTGACCTGTAGAGCGAATCTTCTTTAGCTTGACTCAAGATGGTGACTATCCTTCCTCTTTGTAGGAACTTGGCGATTTTTTCGAGAGAAAAACCAAGTTTTTAAATTACTTCCTCCCCAAGATAGAATGGATCAAGTCCGTGGAAGGGGAGGTCATCGAGGCCCGGACCGAGGCAGCCAAGGAGCGCCGAGAGCTGCAGGCCAGGATTAAGGAGCTGCAGGATGAAAAGTTCGACCTCGCAGGTTCCCTCCGGTGTAAGTATCCTGACCTGAGTCAGAATTGCTCGTTCTGCACGTGACCAAATGACGCTATACCCCGCACCATGTGCAGCGCGCGACACCACGATTGCTAGGCTTCAAGCGGAGCTGGCCAAGTCTCAGGACCAGAAGCTGGCCCTGGAGAAGTCGGAGGCAAAAGCCGTCGCCGAGTTGGAGGGTAAGCCTCCAAACCCAACCAACTCTGAACCTCCAATGATTACATGGTTATGTAATCGTGCATTCCCTATTCTCTGACAGAACATAGGAGGAAGACGCTCGCGCAGTACGACGTTCTTCAAGAGAACGCCAAGATTGTGCAAGCGCGATATGATGAGCTCTTGGTGGCGGTGGAACCCACTCGACGCCAACTCTATGCTGGCGAAGACGAGCCGAGCTCTCGGGCCGAGCTGATCCAGAGGTGGACCGAAGCCCCCAAGCAATTAAAGGTGCGGCTCAGGGAAGTCGGCCTGACGAGCTCCAATCAAGTCTTTGGGGATCGCTAAGTCGCACTATCTCGAATCGAGCTTGACGCTATCAAGGATGGCTTGCTTTCGCCGTAAGAGGAGGCGATGGCATCGCCGAGAAGTGAAGCCGATCGCCGAAAGTGCCTTCTAGACAACTTGGAGTTGATTTCTGTAGAATGTAGGGACTTCAGAATTATCATGTAAATGACTTCCATTTTTAACATGGCATATGCTAACCATCCTTTTTCTACTTAAGTCATGCCTCTGGCCCGAATAAACTGCGTTCCTTCGTTACCCGGAATGACTTATTCTAGGCTTTGTCATGGACTTAAAGGAGAAAAGATCGATTAGGTAATGATTAGGCGCAGACTGCACCTAATTAGGTGTAGCCCCCGACTTACTAGCTTCAAGGCAGTAAGTCGAGTTAGATGAAAGATTAGGTGCGCGATTGCGCACCTAATTAGGTGTAGCACCCGACTTACTACTTAATTGACATACAAGTAAGTAGCAAGTCAGAAACTGAATTGTATAAGCGTAGAGACAAATATGATCGGAACTTCAGACCATTGGAGATACTCGGGGGTCACCGGAATGGCTGCGTTGATTTTCCGATCGGTAAGCTTTTGCTTACGCTTGGACTCGTACGCATCCGATCCCCCGAATATGTAGTTGAGCTCCCGCTCGGTTTCTTGGTAAGCGTCGCCCTGGGAGGGTCACGCTTATCATCTTGCTTGGCATCTCTCGGAGTGTCGCTGTTGTGGTCCTCAGCGAACTTCTTCAAGATGTTGCAACTTTTAGCCGTGTGCTTCCCATTTGGATGGAAGGGACACGGCGCCTCCACGACTTTGTTATAGTCGGCGGGCCGAGGTGGCCTTAGCCGACCCTGATCCGCGGCCGCTACCATCTCTTCACCCTTGCGCTTTTTGTCCTTCTTGGAGGACGACTCGGGCCTATCCTTCTTGCCTTCATGCTTACTTGGGTGATCCTCTTGACGCTCGGCTAGGGCATCCGAGGTGGTAGCATATCGATCCGCCAAGGCGAACATCTCCTTGACGGTGGTCGGGGGTTTCCGAGACATCTTCTTGATTAGATCTCGGTCGCGAACTCCTTTACGGAAGGTCATGCGACGACGACCGCCTCGAGATCTCCGGATTGTGTTCTTCTTCTTGGTGAAACGCCAATGAAATCCCTTAACGACTCATCTTTTTTTCGATGAGTCCGATAAAGGTCCCATTGGGTCCCGTGCTTTTCGTAAGTGCCCTCGAATTAACGAATCGTCGCAGAGCTCTCCCGTAAATCGATCGAGTTCTCTGGAAGGCCCGCGAGCCGCTTCGAGCTCGAGGGTTAACATGACGGGCAAATAATTTGCCATCACGTCGTATCCTCCACCCGCGACCTTGATCGCCAAAGAATAAATCTGCAACCAAGCCTCGGGGTCCCGTTCTCCATCAAATTTCACAATGCCTTTAGGGTTGAACCCCTCGGGCCAGTTTACCTGTCGGAGTCGGGGAGTGAATGCCTTGATCCCGTCGATCAATCCTTCCACGGGGGAAAGAGATCGTCGGGGGAGATTCCGGCGTGGTGGGTACGACACCGATCTTCGTCTCGTTCCCTACGCCGGGCTTCGATGTCGAGGCGGAGGTCGCAGCTTGCCCTCCTGCGGGCATCTTGCCCGCGATTACAGGTGCCGATCGCACCGAGTACTACTCAGAGTAGATCGGCTTCGCCGAGTTGGCCGGTTGATCCCGAGTGCCTTGGACAGCCGCTGCCGTCACCATGGCCTTGATTTATTCCATGATCGGTGTTGTGGGGTTGTTCTCTCCAAGTAAAGGGCCAACATTGTCCAGGAGGGTCTTACAAGCGAGGATATTCTGCTGTGGCGTACGGAAGACCGAGTGATCTCCCATACGGACTTGAAACAGTTCCTCTCGGACTTCCCTCGCATGACCGCGTAATTGGTCGTGCAAGTCTTCTCCGCCTTCGCGGTTTGGTTTGGCTCCTGCCTCCCCTGCGGGGTGCCGGGCCGATCCAGAGGCTTGGCCATCCAGCATGTAGACGCCGCGGAAATCGGGGAACCTATTGACGCTCTCTTTCGACTCGGATTCCGAGAAGGAAAGGCTCAATCGGTCCTGATTCGTTGGCTCGTCGATGGGAGTGATTATAACTCCCACCTCACGTGCAGGATCTCTGGTCACAGGATCCGATCGAAGTTTCGCGAGAATGAATCTGCTGGAAACTTTCAAATTGATTGACCGATCCGAATGGCATAGCCACTCGAATTTGGCCTGGCTTGAGTTGTCCCCAGTCTTGCTCGTAAAGCTCGTCCCAAGTGTGTATGTGTCGTGTCCGCTCCTTAGCCCGGATTGGAAAAGCCGGCATGTTATCCGATGGAAAACAGCGGCTGAGTTTCCAAATCCGAAAGGGGCGGACCACGACTGAGGGATTGTTACTCCCAACTGGATCTGAGAACGATCCTGGCCAGGAGTCGGATCGCCACTCGATGCTTTGTCAACATGAAGAGTTGGCGAAGAGAGAAGCGGTGGATCCCGACCGTAACCGAAGGGAAACCCAATGGTAGGCCAGTTGAAATCATCATCATCAGATCGGATCTCCTCTGGATCGGAATCCAGGGAAGAGATCCCAAAGTGGTGAGGCTCGGTCGGAGTCGCGTACCATCTCCCGTGCGTGGACGAACGGCCCGGCCACACAACCTCTCAAAGTCGCCGGCGATGAAGCCGAGATCTCCAAGATGAAGTCTTGGCCAGGAGCGTAGGTGAAGATGAATCCGCCAATGGAAGCTATCGGTCGATGTAGCCGATCCCGACGCTTAGCCCCTACCGCGCGCTAACCGCTGATGATTTGCGCGGCAATGTATTTTAGGGGGCGTGCGAAAGATCACAACTACGATGGTAGCACAGGAGCGAATTTATACAGTTCGCCCTCGGGGGAGGTAATACCCTACCCTCGTGCTCGTGGATTGTATTATGGTGGATGATGATGATGATTGCAAGATGTGGGATTGGATACCAAACTAGGGGCCCCGGACCCCCTTTATATAGTGCAGGGGGTCGGGTTACAGATAGAATCCCTAATCCGCATATGGAAGATACAGATATAACCGATTCAGTTACGTCTATATCCATGTATTCGAGTAGGAAACGAATCCGTTTCCTTGTAGATCATGCCGGGTCGCGCCATCCTCCAAGCCTGCCTTCTGGAAGGCCCAATTGACTCGGCCCAAGGAGGTGGTACGTCCTGTAGTATATCTTTGGATACCCAGGGCCTATGTTTTCCACACTCGCCTCCTATGGCAAACAATGTCCCCAGATTTGACATTGCAATCTTTCTCAATAACCTTGGCGCATGGTTGAAGGACTCCTCAAATCCCCTGAACAGCATCTTCATGGCCTTCTATTTCGCTCGCCATGGCACGTGATACGTTATCATCATCCCTGTCCTACTCTGCACCTCCTCCATAATGGTCCTTGGTGTCAAGCCAACATCGATCCTTACCAGTGTAACTACAAGCTGAGCAACGTACCTCACATCAACAATGTGGCTCATATTTCTAATGGACTCCTCACTGCAAGTATGTGCTACATGCTTGCTAATGATGAAGTAGTCCTCATGTTTAGGCATGTGCGTCCTTACAAAAAAAAGGACACTCCGGTTGTTTAGAGCACTTCACCTCATATGTCCTAGGCTCAGATCGGGTACGTGTGTGCTCCCTCCTAGTTGTTACTGTATAGTTCCCAATGAAGTGGATTGCCTCCTCCTTGTTACAGAATCTTTGCCTAATTTAGATGTCATTGTATTGGTACTCCACGCGGACATGGTGCTAAAGTCTGGGAGGGTACATTTGAGTGCTCTAATCGCGCGAAAGAATTGGATTGTAGTGGTAGGGTTGTCATTGTCCGCCGTTTGCTCATCCTTGCTGCCACCGGCTTTGTCATTCATGCATTGAGCATCTACCTCCTCAGGCTGCCCTTCTTTCGACTCGGGGACAACATTTTCCTCCTCACCATGTATTCGTCAACTACAAAGACGCCGGCCTCCACATCATGTACCAAGGCTACTCTATTTGGCCCAGCCTCATTGGACTGCTCACGTGGCACTACGTTCACGTGGACCTCGACATCGAAATTCTCCTCTGCCACCTTACGGACGTATAAATCCCATGCATTGTTCCTTCTCAGGTCAAACAGTGTGTGCACAACTACGGAGCTATTTGGAACTAGCCGTAGACGAACCCCTTCTAGATGGATCTTATGGGTGGCTCAGTCAATACCCAGAAGGGAACAAACTTGTGATTTTAAGTCTTGTATGTCATTCGGGACACTAATTACACTATTTATGTGTTCACAGTTTTAGATGGTTACAACCCTGCCATGCAACACAACCGGTCTTTCCCCAAAATAAATATTAACATCCATCTCTAACCTATCACACGTAAAAACAAACATCACAAACTTGTCAGCTATGGATTCCGCAAGTAACAGTATTCCCTACATACACTACATACACAGTATTTTTTTATATTTTTCATACTAATGACCTTGCCGCCATTCACTGACTAATGCAGTTCTACACAATTTATGTTTACCTGATTACATTGCATAATCGGTTTTTGCGGTACCAATTTATTAATTTCGAACCTGAGACGCATTCAAATAAAAAAAACATGGAGTTGTCTACTAGCTACTGTCTGCACACTACTACTCCCTACATAAGCACTAATAAATTTATCTCCGTCATTAATGACAATTGCATCATTCACTACGGGACTCAACTTTACAAAATTTTAATACGCACTGGTACCTAATTGCCCGCGCACTGCTAGCTCAACAATATTAATTGCCCACCATAATTACGTTGTCCCAAAAAACTACGTATATTAAGTTATGAAAATTACTCCTATCCAATCTAAGAAAATTACTTATATTAATTGCCCGCCATAATTAAGTTGTCCCAAAAATTACTCATACCTAACCTAAGAAAATCATCTATATTAATTGTTTCTACCCTACTCACATCCGCAAGAAACTTAACTTCATTAAGGCCTATGCACATACAACTTGCTGGGATATAAAATTTGCTTACCTACTATGACACACATGATACGTTTACCGGTTCAAATTTACATGAAACAACGACGAACTTATCTACGAACATAACCAAAACTTGCCTTCTCTACTAGACGGAACTCGTCTACTATACGAAACTTAAATACAGGATTACACACTTGACTTCGCACTTCTGCACTGTCCGACTCCTCCTCGTTCCCTTTAAAGCCGTCGGCCCTTTAGATTAATGACACGTATGAGTACAGCACCACTAAATAATTAGATAGTTAGACTGCTAGGAAGCTCACCAGCACACTTCTACGAAGCGTTGGTACAGTGTACGAGCGATGACTACGGAGCACCGGCACTCCTGCGACTCACTTGCTGCTGAGACGCACTTTTGCGAAGCGCTGCTGCGAAGAAGCAAGCCCGCGAAGTGTTCCTTCCGAGTGCTTTGTGTGTTGTGGAGGTAGTATCACGCTCCTCTTTTTATACCCGGTCTATCACTCTACCCCTCTAATCCATCTCTTAATCGTGCTTACACCAACTCTGATCATACTTACCGTTAATCACCCACATGCAGCATGTGCCAATACGTCGCCTCCATGTCCCCTCCATCCTATCTTGCCTCCCACGCTACGCTGCCTCCCGTCAGTGCATGTCGTGTCCATCCTATCTTGCCTCCCATGCCGGCTGGTTGGGTGCACGCGAAGTGCGGGGTGTTGCCATAGCTGGCGTGTGGTGTGCCGGCTATGGATAGTCGGTGTACCATGTGTCGACTACCCATAGCTGGTTTCTCATCTGTAGGCTATGGGTAGCCGTTTTCCATACGCCGGCTACGGTGGGCATTTCCGCAATATCAGCATGTTGTATTATTCTGTTATTTCGATTTTTTTTTGTATTTTTTAAAAAAATTTCGGACAGAATATACATACAATAGATATAATGCTTTAATGTTTAAATTTGAATATAACGACTATATGGTTCGTACAACATAGTACGAGCAAAAGCAGCGGATCGATTTTATACAATCAATGCTAAAACAAAACAAACGATTTTGCTACTGCCCTATTCCGCACCCATCGGGCGTCGCCTGCACCCACCACTCTCATCCCCTCCGCCCATCCACCCGGTAATCTCTTTCTTCTCCATATGCTTCCTCTGGCAGACGAGCAGCGCATGCATTCGACAGGAGAGCATCTACATCCTGGCCGCCCTGACGGTGTTGCCGACCGTCAGCCTGTGGCGAGCTGGCGGCCACCTTCTCTCTCCCTCCCCTCTCTCTCTCGAGAGTCCGAGCTCACATAATTGGATGGATTAATGATCACATAATTGTGAGCTTGTGACTCATCATTCAACGTTCAGTTTACATAGATGCAGCTGATTATTATTCACCGATTGGTTCCACTACACTAAAAACGCATATATCTTGGTACACTTGTGCCGGTTTATATAGAACTGACATAGATAAGATTATATCTGCCCGTTCATAAGGGCAACTCCAGCAGTGGTGCCCAAGCCCCATGCCTAATTACTGTAGCAAACAGTGATAGGGTATGAATAGGAAAAGTAGAGTGTATGAATAGTGACGGGGCGGTTGTTAGGGAGATGAATAGGGATGTGGCAGCCCCATTTGGTGAGGTGGTACGTGAATAGGGATGGGACAAAAGGGAAATGAGGCGTCTGCTGGAGATGCCCTAAGGCGCTATATGAGAGGAGCTTATTTGTGCCAGTTTTTAAGAAAAACTGACATAGATGAGGCTATTATATATGTCGGGTTTTTTTAAAAAACTCTATACCTTTAAAAAGCCAGCATATATGTATTTGTGCCGGTTTTTGAGAAAAACCGACACATATGAGATTATTATCTGCGCCAATTCTAAATAAAAACCGGCATATAAAATATTTGAATAATTTTTAGATTTTTGAAATTTCATAACTTATTTATATGATCTCAGATGGAAATAAACTTTATATGAAAATTATAGCTCTCGATGAGATCTACAACTTGGTAACTGATAATTTTTTTTTTCCATTTGAAGCCATCTAGATGACTAAATAATGACCACAAGTCTAGAAAATCTATAACTTATTCATACTAAGTCAGATAACTTATTCATACTAAGCCGGATAGAGAAAATCTTTATATAAAAATTGCAGTTCTCTACAATATCTACAACTTTGTAGTTGAGATTCATTTAAAACTATTTACATGCTCAAATACTTATTGAAATGTTGGAACAACAAAGGTCAAAAGATATGTATATCCTACTGTCGGCGACCGGGAGGTGAACCTTCGCGGACCGATGAGCAAGGAGAAGGTGGGTGCGAGGCCCGAGGGCGGCCCTGCCCCCTGGACCGAAGCCCGGCCGCGTGGCCGGACGTCGCCGAGGGAAAGGACTTTGAGTCCCGACGCAGTCGGACGTGTCGAGACCGGAGGGTGATGATGATGACACGAGTGTTTTTATCCTAGTTTAGGCCTCCACTGCCGGATAACAGCCCTACGTCCAGTCTTCGTTTAATGCCAAGGTTAAACGAGTACAAGGAGATGAAGTCCGGGCTTTGGGAAGCCTGGGCCTCGAGTACAATAAGTGCTCAAGGCACTGTGTGTGTTCCTACCGTTACCTGTATGCGGAGAGCTACCACCGGGAACTAGAGCTCCTACGTGAGTGCAAGTGCTCCTGTTTGTAGTGGCTACCTTCCAAGTGTGTGCTGTACTCGGGGAAGAAGAGGATTCTTTTGTTGTGGCCTGTATGCCCCTTTTATAGGTGGCCTCCGGCCACTGTAGCTTGCGTTGGTCCGTTGAATAGTCGTTCCCTTCTTGCCATGCCGGGGTGCACAGAATCTACCGGGTAATTGAGTGTATCTCCCAATCGCCGTGCCGGACCGCTACCGGTTAGCACGTGTCTTTGCCCATGCGGGCGGTTGACGGACTCGCCGCCAACCCGCCAAGAGTTTCGCCAGCGCCTCCTCGACAAAGGCGCGATTTAATTCTTGATGACCTTAGGGACCCGGCGATTCTCATCATGCACGCGCACGATCTGCCTCGAGTCCTGAGCCCTGAGCTTCGGAAGCCCGGGGAAGTGAGAGGCTCGATTCTCCGAGACGGGGAAGCTCGGGCGCGAGCCTGCCAAGCTCGAGCGCGAGCTTGCCAAGCCCGGGCTTACTTCCTGTGGGGCCGAGGACAAGTTAGTGGGCCGTATTTCCATGGGCCACGTACTTTCCCCAACACCTGCCTAAGACAATAAGTTAGTAAGTGATTTGAGTTTTGTTTGTTAGGTGGAGTGACTTGGATACAAGAGATCGTGGATTCAAATCCCATGAAATGCATATGCTTGTATTTCGTGAGAAAAAATGTGTGACTTGTGAGTTGGTATATATACTTGCCTATGGTATTGGTTTCGGGTTAGAAAAAATATTTTTCTCATTTTTCACACCAAAAAACCCAGTTCAGAAAACACTCATTTATGTCGGTTCGTGGCTAGAACGGCACATATGAGGTTATCTACGCCGGTTAGAGAATTGACATAGGTGAAATGGGCATATTACTGCCTGTTATTTTATACCGGATCAAAAACCGGCACTAATAACAGTTTTGGATAGTCACTAATGACTCTTTTTGTGCTAGTGTTCAGTGGTGTCGGGACACCATTGATAGGTACTCAGGCCATCAGCTTCTGTATGCGTTATTTCTGTGGATCCTGGCCTTTGTTGAGCTCAAGGGGATCACGCCTCTTGGCGAAGAGGGTGAGTCTACCGCCACTTATCTGGGGAACGTGCGCCAGTTGTAGTATGGGCACGGGTCTGCCAGAAGCTGGGAAACGTGCGCCAGTTGTTGTATGGGCACGGGTTCGCCAGAAGATGGGAATCGTGCGCCAGTTGTAGTATGGGCACAGATTCGCCATAGTGTCAGGGATAGCTTGCCATGGCGATGGAAGCTAGTCCGCGAATTGTGGAGACCATGACCATGGCGATGGTATGTGTCTACCACGTGTAACACGTGATCCTTGATTAAGGATACGTGGTCGCCATTTTGATAATATCTGAGGAATCTGGCATACGTATATGGCCCGATACGTCTTTGATTTTGAAAATGCCATATATAATAGGGCTTTTAACTCTAAAATTTTATGGCATGATTTAGAGCAAATAAAAGATATCCAATCCCCATCAAAATTGGCTTTGCATATCTGACTTGCATTTGGTAATATTTTGGTTCGCGAGCGCGGTTGAATGAGCGCTCACACTCGCACCCACTCACCTTTTTAGGTGGCGTTGAGGTGGAGCCTAGCCTGGACGACATCGACAAGGAGAAGAAGAGCCTGAAGAATGGCGTATAGGCCGAGGGTTAGGCGGGACTCCAGTCGCTTGCCTGATTGGGTTGGGCACAGCCTTGAGACCCTACTCTTCTTATTGTTTTCGCTATGCTAAACTCTGGTAAGAGTTCATTTTTGTTTTGTAGATTTGGCCTTTTCGGTCTATAAAAACGAGCCATGTTGTAATTGAACTCTATAATATTAATAATTTTTATCGCAGGTATGAAATGATTCCAGCATTTTGTAAAAGGGTACCGTGCTAGCAAGACAAGATCCTGGGCTAGCACAGGTGCACCGAGGTTCCCGGTGACCGGGGCTCACAGAGCTGGTATCAGAGCATATGACTGTAGAAACCCTGATCTTTGGTTGTTAATTAAGGACTACATATTTTAAATGTACATAACTCTTAGAAATTGTTAAAATTTTCCACTCCTGGCTCACTTTCACTACCTTCCGTTCACTATTAAAAAGATTTCTGATTCACTCCTCTTATCTGGATTATTCCCCCTTACCCCCAGTTACTCTTAATATTGAGTATTACATTGTTTAGTTGCCGATAGTCGTACCTGAAAGAACAAATTGAATCCGACGCATCGAAGACACCGATGGAGTCCTAAAGTATACCTTTGTATCCCTAAGTGTCTACTCCAACGTCTTGGATACCTCTGAGAGCTAGAGCTCTTAGGCAGAAAGCCATACTAGCCCCTATTCTTGTCTGAAAAATTTTAATAACAATTCTAGCCATATTTGTCGAGGTTTCACACCATTCTTGCCTCTGGTGTGCACCATTTCATGTTGCCTTTGACTATTCATAAGGTTGCCCTTTTATGCGGTCACCCTTTTTGACCCGCCTTTATGGGAACCGACTATTCGCCATCCGATCTCATTTCATCTCCTCCTAAGGATCGGAAGAACAGTATTGCACTACTTTTCATGCAAACCTACTACTAGACTGTCACCTCGTTTGGTTGTTGAAGACAATCGAACCACAAGTGCTGATTTCGATGACATCCTGAAGAACTCTCCGAATACAAAAAAAAATCATCATCAATTCGCAGGACCACCACATTAAGGATCTACGTGAAGAATTGCACCATAACAACTCTCACATTAGTGAGTACCAAGACCTGTTCAAGAGGTCCAAGGAAGAAGTTGACCCAGCTAGAACCATTTTGGTCACTACTCCACCAGCAAACCCAACAAGAGCAGCCCCGTCACCAAACCTATGATCCATTGCATTGACATCAACAGAACCCATGAGATGCAAGTATTTTGACTCTTTAAGCTATCGTTCTTTTACTCAAGTATTATTTCTTGGCATACTGTCTTCACAATTACACCTGCTATCAAGTAGGAAATATCCATTGTATCAGCCCAAGAGCTGTGTCTCTATAGCTGATATCCATTAGTCTTGACCATTGAAGACCTTTACTTTCGTAACTGTTGCAAGTTACTGATCCGAGACACATACAGGTCCCAGGATCATGAAGAAACTCCTTTGAAACTTCAAGCTTTGACTATTCAGTTAACGTCTTTGAACTTGATGTTAGCTAAGCCTTGATAGTTTAAGCGCTTTCATCTAACTTTGAATATCTTTTAATATTGTGCTTCTTTGAGCCGAATTATTCGTGGAATTGTTGCCTTAATTCTTTATGGAGATAATTCGCCAAGAACTATTGAGATCGCAGACTTTGCAGTTACTGCGACTAATATCCCTGTTGTTTAACCTTGCAGCTCAAGTTTGACCATAGTCTCCTCAACTTGAGAATTAAAACCTGCAAGTAACTTTCCTTTAGAACTCACTCGAGTTATCCTTGCAAAATATAGCTACCTACAGCTCATGCTACTTTAGAAAGGATGATGACAACTTCTCTCCCTCAAGACGGTGAAGAATGAAGTCCATTTTCAACTCAGAATCAACGCGCAATACTAAGGTAGAATAGAATTATTATTGGATCACCCTAAACTTTGAGTTTACAGACTGTACCATTCCTCAACTAGCATACCTTTACTAGTCGACTGATGGATTAGTGAAGCTAGTCTTGCATGATCCATGTTAAAATTAATGGAATAAGCAAGACCAGACTTCATAACCCTATGATACCAGCCTAGACGTTGTGTTATAAAGTACTGGGAACGCCATATTAAATAAATAGCATTTAATCCCTTAAGTTTACATGTGGGCAGTAAAAATGCACTTGGATTTTAATGATATCTTATGATTTGGTTCTTATGCATTTGCAAATCATGCATATAGGCATAAGCACTAAACCCCTTTTTAAAATATTTTCCTTAGATGCCTAAAAGAGTCATGCCAAGGATTGGTTCCGGTACTCGTCGCCGCATTGATAGAAAAGCAAGTGGTAGACAAGACCGTGACCGAAGCCAAATGTCTCTTTCTCCAATATTAGATCTTGACCAAGCTTTGCACCAATCTCGACTTACTCATCTATTTCAAGCTTCTGACATTGAACAACCAGAATTTCCCAAGCAAGTAGGATCTTGAACCTAAAGATTTCTTCTATGCCAACTCCCTACCTTTCTTTGGAATTGAAGAACCACTCGACGCAGTCGCATGAATAGAGACCATTGAAAGAAAACTCTCTACCACCAAAAGTCAACAGGAGAATATGTTCTCTTTTGCCACCCAACAACTCCACGGAGAAGCCCTGCAATGATGGAACAATTATGTCACTACCAAGAGTAAATTCTCAACCGGGACTACAAAAGACCCATCCTCCAATGGAAACTAACTCAATGAAGATGATGTTATTCAACTCCCAATGATCACATGGAAAGAGTTCAAAAGTTTGAAACAAAAAGACGTCTCAAGATCCAAGACTGGAGCTGCAGTCCCAAAGACCACATTTCAGGGAAGTACTACACCAACAAAGGAGCATCCTCAACGCTTGGATTACTCAAGAATATAAACCCCAACCCCAGCACTATTTACTCAAGTCCTTGAGGAAGTGCTGCCCCGCAAAATGATCACATAAGTTTAGCCACCTCTTTGCACCTCTAGATCCACTAAATCTTGAGGACGAGATTTTCTTTAAGGGGGTAGGGTTTGTAACACCCCATTTTTGCTTCCAATAAAAATAATAATAAATCACCAGTCAATCCATTTTTTGAAATAAAAGATTCTTTGTTAGTACAGGTGCACCGAGGTTCCGGTGACCGGGGCCCACAGAAACCGTGTGCGAATGCAAATTGTTCCTCCTCCGCCGCGGGCCCGTCGTCGGTCTCCGTCACTCATTCTGATTCCGCCTCTCCCTCTGCAGGTAGCTCGAAGCGGCAGTACGGGCAGCGGCGGCTTCGTCGGAGCCAGCGGAAGATGCAGCTCTCATGGAAGGCGTGGTTGCACGGCATCTTCCGGAGCTTCTCCTCCGCCCCGAAAACCTCGAGGCACACCTCGCACTCCTTCCCCCTCGCCTCGCCCACTGTCGTCTCCGGCAGGGAGGCGACGGCCTCTATCGAGGCCGGGACGCCGCCGAACCCGACGTTCCTGTACGCTTCGCCATCTTCTGGGAAGACATCGCCATCGCCGGCGACCTCGTCGTCGACGTACGAGGAACCATCCTGCTCAATCGCAAATAGAGCTACATGCCCAGCCGTGATGTGCATGCTCGCCCGGCTCGCACGACGAGACATGATATGCTGGAAAACGGCGAGGAAATGCTCGATTTCCGTCGGAGGAGCATCGCCGTCGTCACCGTCGTGGTCGGCCATCTATCTCCGATCACCCAGAAGCGAGACGTACGGTGAGGCGGCGATCGGGGAAGGAGCGACCGAGCGAGACGAACTGCATGCATCGATCTCGCTAGAGTTCACAGGGGGTGAGGCGTTGAGATATCGATCCGATTGCTCGTCGTGGTCGGTCGCCAGGCGTTGCCCCTAATCGTGTCAGATTCGGCGGGGGTGTGATTCGTGTCTGACATTGTCAAATATCGGTCCATATTTAGCTCCAAGGTTAACTCGAGAGATTCTTGATCCAACAAAGCTGATAAGCGGTAACACGGCCAAGATTATCTATGTAATCAAAAGTAATATTGAATTGTATGTCAACAATTTGTTCATGTCTTCAACTCATATCCTTCTTGCTACCGTACTGAATTGCTCTTTGTTCAACTCTTTGGAAGGGATTCTTTTAGAGTTCCGTCCTTCTTTCACTCCGCCTCGAAGACTAACTAAGACCAATGGAGTCACGTTTTCATGATCATTCGAGAACAATTAACCTAAAATCTTAAGTTGACAAGAAAAAAGTCGATAATATTTTTTAATAAAAAGAAAGGTAACACACCTCCCAAATTCACATAGAGCATAGCTCATGTTAATTAGAGGCGAGCTCATAAATACATAGCAACCTCCTTTTAGGCTTGGCTTTGGGTCTCATTTTATCTAAAGAGAAATTATGTCATCCTTGGTATCTCTCACCAGGGTCGCTGATTATATCAGATCCAATGGCTATGATGAGATGGTATCTTTTGGTACCTCCTTTCTAATTTTTTTGATACCTCACAGTGCAACCACTGTACAAGAGAAAATACAAGATTTACTCGTCTTCTTCCTCCTTTCATCTCTCACCTCTTTCTCTCATCTTACTGGCAGCCCGTGCGCATCGTCGGCGGCGGGGGCGCCCCGCCGGTGGCCCGTCCGGCGCCATGCCTCATGCTGCCACTGCCACCCAGCTGCATGCCATGCTGCCTGTGCACGTCGCCGCCACCTCCTTGCCATGCGTCGTGGCCACCACGGTTTCCACTGATCGCTCCGTGCCGTTGTTGCCATGCCCACCGGTGAGAGAAAGGAGTACAAATAATTTTTTTCCAATCCTATCCTTAGTAGATCAATGGTTGGATCTAAAGTGATACCACCTTCTACCTTGTACCTAGTGGTACCTCTTCAAGGATAGCAAAAATTCTCTTATCTAAAAGGCTTGATTCAAAGATGCTATATACTATACGACCCTCTTTACCAACAATATAGGTAGGACTAATCCCACCATCAATTCACATCGTCCTACACACTGACGAGCGAGGTATTAAACTTACCTCATTAATGGTTGATGTCCTCGTCAGCAGTTGTATGCAAGCCAAATGTGCAGATCGCTCGTCGTTACTCAGATTAAAGCTTTCGAACATGCAACTTTTGCATTCAGGGATCTCGCTCGCTGATGGCCTTTACTGTTAGAGACTTGTTTGACTGGATAGATACCGTCGAATAAATCAAATTTTGTGAGTTAATTAGATATACATACGCCACTATAAAGTTGTGACCTAAGAGAAATATCATTAAAAATGTGAAACAGGTATGATGCAATTATAAAGTTCAAAATATGCCGTTAAAACTAAAAAATGATCAAAATGTTACCTAATCCCGCTTCCTCCTTAAGCTTCTTCTAGTGTCAACTCTGGCGAGCCAACACCGCTAGGAGGAGCTTAGGAGAACGTTGCAGTGAGACGCCTCGAGTGGCACTTCTCCCTCTTGCAACACCACCAGTCCACCAGGAAAAGAGCTCATCGGGAAAGCTTGCGTTGTGCCCATCGTCGTCCCCTAACGCTGTCCCAACTCCCAAGCCTGCCGGAGAAGAAGGCCCGAGCTCCTTCCTCCACGCTAGAGCTTTGCGGCAGGCGGAGCTTGCGGAGCTTATGGCGGCCCTCGGGGCAAGCTCGGATCTGGAAGGCAGAGCTCGTGGCAACCTTCGGGACAAGCTAGCTTGAATCGGAGAGGCAACGAGGTAGGAGCTCCCACTAGATGTGACGGAGATGGCCGGAGGTTCGTAGCTCGTGGTGGCATCGGGGCGAACTCGAATAGGAGAGGCGAGTAGGCGACAGGGAAGCACATGGGAGGAGTTCGAGCCGGAGGTCAGAAGGGAGAAGCCAGAAGGAGATGGGAGAGGAAGCGGGAGAGGGAGGCTAGGGGAAGGAGTGCGAGCAGGAGAGATGGCCAAAGCTTGGGAGAGTGAGAGGGATGACTGGCTAGAGCTTGGGCCAGAGGTGAGGAAGAGGTGCCAGAGTTGAGGACTTGAGGAGGCAGGAGGAGACAGGGAGGAGGGTAAATTCCTCATAAGATTGATAAAGATAGAGGGTACAAATGTTTAAGAAAAAACATATTTTGAATATTAGAACTTTGCAGTGGCACTCAGCCGGCTTTAAACTTTTTAATAGTATTTCTCTAAAGCGTAACTTTAGAGTACGTTGACATGTATCAACTTTCTTTTATTGTCCGAGCGCTCGGTTGGATGAATAGTGACATAGCTGCAATGCATCACGCTCACACTAATGTGACTGTTCACCGTTCAGTTCATAGAGATGCAACTTATTACGATTCACCGTTCAGTTCACCGGCGTCGGAGACAGCACGAGGGAGGCCTCGTCTCCCTATGCATTAAAACAACAGATCTTATTTACTTTAAAAAATCTATAAGCAGACATGTATATATGGTCATCTTTTAAAAAAATCTTTAAGCAGACGTGTATATATGGTCATCTGATTTGCTTCAATAAATGAATGATGGCAAAGGTAAACAACCTCTTTTGAATTACAATGTTTCATCAAAAAGTTAAGAAAAGGGAAACAATAAGTTCGCATGTGATCAAGGTTCTCCTAGGCACTAGAAGCTAGGCGAGCGGGGAGTGGCCGCCTAGTGCCTAGGCGGCTAAACATATTTGCACATAAAAACTTGTTTTGCCTGCAATGTGTGACTATTTTGACATATATACTAATATTTTATAATGTAGAAATACATTTATATGACATATCTGACATCTAGGATAAATCATATTTTTTTTAAGAAAATCTTTCATATATTCATGTCATAAACTATCAATGCTGCCTAGGACCATGTAATCGCCGCCCGGCGACTGCCTAAGGCTGCCTAGCAGTCGCCTAGGACCGCCTAGGGCCTAGGCAGGGTGATCGCCTAGGGCAAAAGCGGGGGCGGTTGGCCGCCGCCTAACGCCCCGGCACCACCTAGGGCCGCCTAGGGGAACATGGCATGTGATAGAAAAACACCACATAGCTCATAATGATTGACATGCCTCTAGTGTTATCTTTCGGTCATCCTCCGTGATGCCACAACTGGTATGCCCCCTAAAGATGCCTTTTAGAAATAATTATATATGATCATCTGGTACTACATAAGATCTTATTATTGCTATAGATATGCTTACTACTGTCGCCACTCACAGTGGGCAATTTTTTTAGAATACCCATTCTTTATTAATATTTTTGAAAACATCATTGGTTCTAGCTTCAGAACCAATTGTAACGTTCGACTAGCCTGGTGTAAAATTTGTAGATGTTTTATTGGAGTTCAATTCATAGAAACTATTTTGTTGGGATTGACTGTACGCTAAAATCCTGTGGGATTTCAGTTGCCATCGGTGCTACCTTGCAGTCTCACCACACCGCTCCACCATCACCCCTCCCCATCCTACTTCTCCTTCCTCTCTAGCCGAACAAGCTCCGCATGCCTCCACCACCACACCCTGCCTCTACTGGCCACCACCTATGGATGGAGGCACCCTCGCTACTCCACCCCCTTCCTCCTGTCGCCACGTCAGACCCACGTTCCCTAACTCCAGCCACCATGTGTGTTGATCCCTGTGTAGACTTCACCCACCGTTCTCCGGCAAACCCACAACCAAAGCGGTGCCACCACCACCTGGCTTTCCTATAAGCCTGAGGGGCCGTGGTGAACCCTAGAGATCTGGTGCACCCCGATCCTAACCCTAACCACTGGCTGAGCTCCAGCATCTAGAGGCGGCGGTAGGCGTAAACTGAGCCGAGGGAGTAGGGGATTAAGGATAGAGATGGGCAGGGGAGGCAGGGATTGACTGAAATCATCTTTGGTTTTAGGCAGCTACCAATTAGCAGTTCCTTTTTTAATGTAAGGGGTGACAGAATACAAACAAGATTTTTAGAAGATTTATAGAGAGTTGCAAATCAACCGTCGCCGACAGGACACCCCAGCCTGTGACAACCATTAACAAATAAACTTAGTCTACTTTTGTCTACCAATTACCAAACGCGAGCCATCAACCCAAGTCATCACAGCAACATAGAACTAGCAAAAGAGAACAACTAATCCTGATTGAGCAAATATTTGAGAACCACTAATCCTGGTCGAGAATGTTTACCGAAACCTTCAGTACGTCTTTTGCCGATTTATCCGTCTTTTTTCCAGAAGAGATCCTCTGCATCAATGTCCCCCAGCATGTGAACTGCAGCCTAAGAGCGAGACATCTCCAGCGCCACACCATCGGCATTCTTGCACAAATTAACATTCCCTAGCTCAATAAACAACAAAATTTATAAATGACATCGATTGGAGACTGTAGCTCTTTCTTCTCAAAGCAAGACTTATATTAATTCATGCAGTTCTAAATAGCACAGCAAACTACCGTGAAGCTAACAGTTTCAAATTTGCCCTGTGAGTGTAATAACTTTTTTGATCCACACATAGTAATATCCAAACAAAGGGCAATAATATTCCATGCCACTTTCGCCGATAGATGAACCCTAGTTTCAACCTGATCACAGTAATTATAGGGCTACCAAGTCAATTCCACTAAAGGAAGAAAAACTGGAAACCTTGGTTGATCTGTATAGTTCTTGCACATCTTCCAGCTCCATCTATGTCCCACGAATCACGGTCAGTCTGTTTCTGATCCGTACTCGTCGGGCATGGTGAAGCGGCAGAGCGGGCAGACGCGGCTGGCTCGAAGCCAGCGGAAGATGCAGCTCTCATGGAAGCCGTGGGCGCAGGGCATCCTCCTGAGCTTGTCGCCCGCCGCAAAACCCTCCAGGCACACCATGCACTGCTCCTCCCTCGTCTCGCCGACGGTCGTGTCCGGCAGGCCGGCGATGGCCTCGCTCGAGGCCGGGACCGCGCCGAAGCCGCCGTTCGCGTACGCGTCGTCTAGCCCGATGTCCATGTACTCCTCGTTGTCGTCGCTTGTCCAGGACATCTCTCCGGTCTCCGTGTCGTCGTCGCCTGAGTGGAGAAGCTGCACCGCACCATCGTTCTCTGGAGCAACAACCTCCATACGCAGACCATCGTTCTCTCCAGCAACCTCGTCCTCCCACGCCCCAGCATCCCGTCCCCACGGCACCCAACGACCCGACAACCAATGCCCCAGCGGATCCGACCCCAACCAAGGATCCGAATCAGCCGGCGGCAGCCGCACCTCCTGATGATCGTCCTCTCGAGCAACCTGGTGCCGCGGTAGGGGCAGCGGCTGGACCTGCTCGGGGTGCGGCTGTGGCTGTTCACCGGCCATCAAAGAGAGGACGTACTCCGGCTGGACTTGCACGGGGTGCGGCTCTGTCTGTTCACCGGCCATCTAGCTGTCGACCTTGATCACACGCGGAGACGACGAAGCGCGCCCGAAAACCCTAACAAGGTATTGTCGCTTGTGCTGGGAGTTGGGCGTGCTTTTATCTGAGCTGGCCCGACCCCGAACACGGCCGAATTCGGTGGCTATAAGGACGACATGCACAAAATAATATGGGCTGGGCTGGGCTGGCATGACCCCAATGGCATGTTAGGCTAGACTTGGTTTTCTGGCATGACCCCGTACGTTTCGTAGCGGTCCGAGACACGACCTGCCCTTGCCATGTCAGCACAACCCAACTCTCAACACTAGCTGTTGCTAATTAAAATATGCGCATGGGTCATGTACATATGTGTTCAGCCCTCCCGTGCCACGTATCGGAATCACAGGAATAGCATAGGATTGTTAGCCCCATGATAGAAACTGAACGTGCCCATGAATTACTAAAAGCAAAAAAAAACACGATCTTATGGCTCTCTACGGCAGCCTTCACCTCCTTTTTTCTATATATATTTATCTTTTTCTTACTATGAAAAACAACTTAGTGCTGACGGTAAGTCAAGTCTATTTTTAGAATCACTAGCCTTGGTTTGCATAAAATCAAGCTCAATCTAATATAATCAAATAAGGATCCTATTTATCCAAAATTATATATATAGAGAGAGAGAGAATAACTAGTGTGCTATGGATAGCACGGAGAGATCCGTGCTATCCACGGGTTTTGGAAATTCTAAGATCGAAATAGACGATTCAAACCAGCCATCTTGTTCATCTTGATGAAATCTCACTACACACCAAATTTCAAATTTTTTTGAATTTTTTTACTATTTATTTCGTATTTTTGAAAATCGCTGATCTAATTAGCTGTGGACCCTCCAATAAGTCCAGTTTTCAAAAATATGAAACAAATACTAAAAAAATTCAAAAAAATTTGAAATTTGTTGTATAGTGAGATTTCATTGATATGAACAAGATGGACGGTTCGGATCGTCTATTTCGGTCTCAGAATTTGCAAACTCGGTGGATAGCACGGAGAGATCCGTGCTATCCATAGCACACTAGCAAATCTCTCTCTCTCTCTATCTCTCTATCTATATATATATATATATATATAACAAACTACTACCAAATCTATATCCTATCTAATTGAGATATTTCTATACACGTCATACCTCATAATTACTATCTATTCTCCCAAAAAATTCTTTTACAAAAACAAAAAAGTATAATGATAAACAAGTTCAACTTACCTAAAAATTCTATAAAAATTTAAAAAGTAGCTCCAATGGACATAACAAAAGAGTGGACATGTGAAACAATAACGGCCTAATACGAAATAAACAGTTGTACCGCAGGCTAAGAGGTGTTGTGCGGAGGAGTGGGGATGGAGGAGAGCATGGCAGCGTTTCGCCATTGCGCCCCCTACCCCCTCTTTCTAGATTCGCTTCAAGATCCGTGAGAATCTCATAACAGATTTAATGGCTCCCACATGTACATGCACTACACCAAAATAAGTCATATATACCGATACATTAGTGCCAATTCATGTAGAACCGACACAAATAAGGTTACTGATGGCGGTTCATTGCTAAGCAATTTAGAGATACCAAATGGACCTCCCCGGATGGTAATCTTAAAGTGGCCGATATACCCTCTTTTGCAATCAGTTTCGCTACAGCACCTGCTGCTCTAGCTAATTACCCACCCCTTCCACATGTGATCAAATTCGAGTTCGAGCCGGTGGATAAACTAGATAAGTAGATAAAACTAGATATAAGGAAGGTCTAAATAAAAAAGAACCGAAATAGAAAGAGAAAAAGAAGTTACGAAATGGAGTAATTCTTCTTTATTCTTCTAATTGATTGCAATTAAACTCGGCTCAAACTTTTAAAAAAATATTGAGCCGAATAAAAATAGATCTTGATACGATCATGAGAATTGACAAATCGAGATTCCTCTATATATTTAGAATATATAAAGGTATAATGCAATAAATACAAGCTGACATTCTCGCTTCCACTTTGTCGACCCTCGTTTCCATGTTTGCTTCCCTCTAAGGCGGAATGCTCCCCTGCCGTTGCATTTTGACATCCCACAGCTTTGGCAAATAACTTAGCCCTATTTATCTTCAGCGCAAGGGCACTCGATCAGTGAGCTATAAAGGACATAGTAAAAACTTAGATGCATCGGTGCTAATTATGAACCGGCATATATTACTAGTTAAAAAAACAAAATTTGAACTTGCCCAGAAGTTAAAAAAACAAAATTCATAAAAATGACATCAATCGGAGTCTATAGTTCCTTTTTCTCAAAGCACGACTTATTCCTGCAATTCCAAATAGCCCAACAAAATACTGTCAGGCCCCACTAGTTTCAAATTTACCCTGCACGTGTAAAAACTTTTTTCATCCGCACATAATATTGATCTAGAATCTGAATTCAAACAAAGGGCAATAAAACTCCACATGACTTTCACAACTACACAGGAAAAAAAACAGGTAAATCCTACTAGTTTCAACCGGATCACAGAAACAACATGTAGGGTTACCAAGCCAACTAGAAAAAAAAAAGGAAATTTTTTAAAATTTAGGACTTGTTTGGTTCAAATACTAACGTTGCCAACGTTTGCCATATTTTCTTGCCTGCCATCAAATCCGTGCCTCACGAGTCACGATCCATCTGCACTTCCGTTTCTTGATCACTTCTCGATGGGCACAGCGAAGCGGCAGAGCGGGCAGACGCGGCTGACTCGGAGCCAGTCGAAGATGTAGCTCTCATGGAAGCCATGGGAGCAAGGCAATCTCCTCAGCTTGTTGCCCGCCTTGAAACCCTCCAGGCACACCGCGCACTGCTCCTCCCTCGTCTCTCCCACGGCCGTCTCCGGCAGGCCGGCGATGGCCTCGCTCGAGGCCGGGACTGCGCCGAAGCCGCCGTCCCTGTACTCGTCGTCGCCGTTGCTGCTACCATCATCCCCATCAAGCATGGAGTTCAGGATCGTCCACAGACCGTCCCCTTTTTCATGATGCTCCGGTAGGAGCCGCGGGTGGACTAGCACGGCGTGCAGCTGCGGCTGTTCAAAGGCCATCCAAGAGGCGTCATGCTACGTCTGGACCAGCTCGGGGTGCGGCTGTGGCTCTTCACTGGAAACCAGAGAGAAGACATGCTCCGGCGGGTGCTGTGGCTGTTCGCCGGCGGCCATCCAAGAGAGGTCGTCATACTCCGGCAGCGGCCGGCGGCAGGACGACCAGTTCGACAGGGGTGCGCCGGTGGCTGTTCACCGGCCATGGAAAAGGCGTTGTATTCGACATTGGCGCCGTTGCTTTCTATTCAGCTGGCTAGCGGAGGTGTTGTTGATGTTAATGGTTGTTAGGCTAGCTATAGAAGGAAAGTCCGTCTACCCTTAGCTAAGTAACTCCCCGCCTTATTTTCCACCATTGGTTACTTATCAAGATCCGTGTATAACTCCACTCTCTTCTCATATAGTCTTTTGTAAAAACACCATTGAAATTTCAAAACAAAAACAATCAGGTCCTTATTCCTCTTCTCTCCCTCTCCTCTCCTTCCCTCCACCTTGGTCGAGCTAGCTCGCCCCTGCCTGCGCGGCCGCTAGTGACCACCAGCCTCCTCACCTACGACCACGTCGGCGCCTATAGGAGCCGCCATGCCTTCTTCAAGTTGAGTCAAGCCGAGCCAAGTGGTGGTGGTCGACGCGATAACTCGTGTGGGCGTCGCTGTTGTCGCCGATGGCCGCACTGGCAGGGATGAGTTGGCTCGGCCGGGATGGAGAGGAGGAGAGGAGAGGGAGAGAAGATGAAGAAGAATTGCTTTCGTTTCGAAATTTTAGGGGTGTTTTTGTGAAAGACTATATAGGAAGAGAGTAGGGCTGCGCACGAATCTCGATACACGATACTAAGGTAAGAAATTCCTTAGCTGAGGGCAAAAGCCGTGTTTGCTACAGATACGTACGTGTGCTTGCATGACACATGCACGTATCTAGCCGTCCCCCAATCTCATGCCATCAAGAGAAGATTAGCTGCGGATGACGCCGCAAGATCCGTGCAAGTTTGTTTTACAAGATCTCATCTCTTTTTGTATTTTGCTTACTCACCTTTTTTTGATTTTTTTTATTCATTCAATAATTCTATCTTGCAATCTACCTATGTGATCGTACAACCTAAGTTTGGGTACAAGTCGGCCCACATGATTGGCAAAAGTTTGGTATTAAAAATATAAACCTCGCATATAGTCAGATGTAGTATAAATTTGGAATTGAAAATATAAGTTTTGCACTTATTCTCTAAAGCCAATTCCAAATCATATGAGCAATATTAGGTGACTTTTGCAAACAACAAATCTAAGAAAATTTGGGTGTGCAAGGAAGGGAATTTTTTTTAAGGTGACCAAGGGAATTTCATATGCTGCCTACTGAGGAAGACAGCAAAATCAGAGTGTGTGTGACAGGAAGCTAGGGACGCTCATGTGTAAAAAAAAATGGTGATCGGGGCTATGCCACTGTGAAAAACATGACTTTACTATTTGCCATTGCATGTGTCACTGACATGTGGACGCCACCCCACATGCAGTGGCATGTTTTTTGTTGTTGCATGTAGCCAATTTTTTTAAAAAAAATCGATCTACATCTGCCTAGAGGCTAGAATAATCTTTGCACTCCTCTGCCGAAGACTCCTCTGCTTCTACCTCCGTATGCAGCGGGGAGCGGCCCAGAGGCGGCGCCGGCGTCGGAGCCAGCAGAAGATGCAGTTCTCATGGAGCTCGTCATCCGTCCGCGCTCCTCCTCCTCCTCCGTGTTGGACTCCTCAGTCAACACCTCCACCGCCGGCGCCGTGGACTCCTCGTCCTCGGTGGCCGTTTCTGATTCTGATTCTGTCTTCCTCGGCAGGCAGCTCGAGGCGGCAGTAGGGGCAGCTGCGGCTGCACCGGAGCCAGCGGAAGATGCAGCTCTCGTGGAAGGCGTGGGTGCAGGGCATCTTCCGGAGCTTCTCGTTGCCGTCCGCCTTGAAGTCCTCCAGGCACACCGCTCACTCATCCTCCCTCGCCTCGGCCATCGTCGTCTCCGGCAGGCCAGCGATAGCTTCGCTCGAAGCCGGCACGCCGTCGAACCCGCCGTTCGTGTACGCCCTGTCGTCCTCATCGAATCGGAAGATTTCGCCAGTGGTGGTCCAAGTGGCAGGCAGTGTGGCACCATCCTGCCGAGTCCGCCGAATCTCAAGCACAACTCTCGCGCGATTCCCCGCCTCAGGAGCACGAGCACGAGCACGAGCCATTCTCCTGAGGAAGTCTGCATAGGACGGCAGCCCGTCATCCGCCATCGGAGAAGCGTCGTAGCCGCCGCCATCTTCCATCAAGGCCTAATCGATCAATCACCAACAGCTAGACCGACGACAACGTACGGCGTCGGCGAGGCGCTTCAGGAATAGGATGCGAGAGAGACAAACAGCGTCTCAGTCCGATTTTGTAGGTGGTGAGGAATCTGATTGGCGATTGCTAGTCGTGCTCGGCCGAAGGCGTCCTATCTGTCTATGATTCGACCTTCCCGTGTATGTTGATTTGCCCATACGATTCGGCTTATCTCATCGGATTGGTTTTAGAGTTATTGTACCATCCCATTTTTCGGGGATTTTTGAAAACCTTTGGAGTTTGAATTTGAAATAAAGAAGGGATCAACTTCTCTTTCAAATTCAAAATCCGAAACCTAAACTTACGTTGAAATTCAAACGCAATGGCTAAACTCAAAGAAAAAAAAGCTCAAACCTAGATGTGGATAACATGGTCCCCGGTATCCTCACGGAGACAAATTAGACGGACCACCTCACGGAGCAGTGTCACGCCTACCATCTAGAAGACGGGCCTGTCCCGCATGAAGACCCGACTTGTATCACAAGAAAAACACAGTTGTAATCCGGTACTTACGTACTCGGCAAGAAAGGATAGAGATAGATTTCCTATCTCTATCCCCAGTTTCCATAACCAACTAGGATACTTATCTGTGACCCTACCTCCCTCCACTATATAAAGGGAGGCAGGGCCCCTAGTTCGAGAGGACATGAGAGGAGGAGAGGGCAGGAGAGATACATCGATCCATAGCCATCCTCAATATTGATCCATCGAGATTAACCCCAATACAATCCACGAGCACAGGAGTAGGGTATTACCTCCACCGCAGAGAGCCCGAACATGTATAAATCTGTCTCCTGTGTTACCATCGGGTTTCGGTCTCACGCATAGCCCCATAAAGTATATTACCGACATAATTCGTCGACACTAGATTCAAAATTCACATTGCAAATCCACCTTCAAATTCACTTTGAATTCAAACTAAAATCTTGGAAATCGAACCGCGCCTCAATCCAGGCAGTTGTCCCAGTCTAGCCAACCTATCCCCTCTCCTTTCCTTCCCCGGCCTGGCCCAGCGCAAGTCGCCCCTTCTCCACCGCGCATTGCCGTGCAAGCACCGCCCCTCTCTCTGACTGCTAGTTCCATACCATGGCAACCCTCACATCACCAGTACCATGAACGCCACAGTCTCCAAGCCCTGTTAGAGAGCAAAAGTTCGCCTCTAATCCTAGCTTGTGTCACCACCCTCACCCAGGGGCGGATTTAATGGGGGTGCATGGTATGCCCGTGCACCTCCTGAAAATTTTACAAAAAAAGAACCCCTACATATATATCAGACCTAAATATCTATGGGTGCCCAATTTTCTAAACGAAATCAGGCCCAATTTGGACACCCGGTCCAGCCCAGCAAGGAAGTGGGAAAAAACCACTCCCGGCCGTGCGTCTGTGAATCCATGACTTCACTCCTCCGCCCTTACTCCCGACTCCTCCTAAGCAAGCGCCAAGTGCCCGCCGCCTCATGCCGCCGCCTCCAGCCTCTCCTCACGCTCGTCCGCCTTGCCTTGCCCCCGGCCATGGCGCCGCCTACCCGCGCCGTCGGTCCGCCATGCCATGGCGCCACCCGCCCGCCGCTCGCCTCGAGTCTCCTAAATCCTGCCGCCGTCCATAGGCGCCGCCGCCGCCTCTATTCTCTTGAATCCATGCGGCGTGCCTTTGATCTGCACCACTGCGGCCGCCAGCAATGTTAGCCGATCACCGGCGACTGAACGTCGAAGAGCGGCGTCGCCGGCCGATGCTCGATGCTCGGTGCTTGTGCCGCCAATGGCAAGATCAGCGAGAGACAGAGGGCAGACCGACAGAGGTAGAGCCCAGCGCCCAGCCGCCCAAGCCTCCTTCACTGCGCCGCTGCCACGGGCCACGCCGCGTCGCTGTGGACAGACATGAAGGTGAGCCAGCTTCTCCGCTTCTCAAACAGCGGCACGACTCCAACTCACTGTGAATTTGTGATTTAGATAATTAGTGAATTCATTGTGAATTTGTGACTTATGAATGATTGATTGTGAACCAGATAACCAAAGATGAAGAGGAATAGCGACATTGCTTCATTTTTTAGGAGCTTCGAATTCAGTCCCTCTCACTAGATTCAGCGACGGTGATGGGTGGAAAGAATTCCTCCAGGAAACAGCCACCTCATTTTGTGTGAAACATCACATCCAAGTGTCTAAGCCGGATATGAGGTATGTGCCTTTTGGAAGATCAGAGCGATTTTTTCCTAAACAAACAAATAATGATCACTTTAGAAGAGAAGTGTTTCTTGCCATCATTGATAGTGTTCTTCAGGAACTTGATAGTCGGTTTGACAAAGTAAATATGGAGCTTCTTATTTGCATGTCTGCTTTGAGTCCTAACAACTCATTTGAAGCATTTGATAAGAACAGAGTACTGAAGCTTGCTGAATTTTATCCTAATGAGTTCTCATGTACGGATTTGATGAGACTTTCATTTCAACTTGACAACTTCATTAATGATGTGCGGACTGATGGTAGGTTTAAAGGCCTTAAAGGTCTTGCTGATATCTCTATCAAGTTAGTTGAAACAAAAAAACATGATATTTATAGGTTGGTCTACTTACTTCTCAAGTTGATATTGCTCTTACTAGTGGCGATAGCAAGTGTTGAAAGAGCCTTTTCTGCCATGAATGTTGTGAAGAATAGACTCAGAAATAGCATGGGTAATCAATACTTAAATGATTGTTTAGTCACTTTTATTGAGCGGGATATTTTCTCCAAGGTATCCGATGATGATATAATAGAGTGTTTTCAAGAAATGAAGGCCCGTAAAGTGATTTTGTAGAGTATTATTCCTATTTTTATTGCTATGTAAGACTTTATATTGTAACTTAAATACTTTTAGTGTTAACTAGCTATATTTGTGATGTTATTATATTTTTATCTTACATTGGATAATTTTTATTTAAAGTGTGCACCCCTACATTGAAATCCTGGATCCGTCGCTGCCCTCACCTAAACCCTTCAAGGCCACGTTGTGGCCCAAATGAGAGGTGGTGAGGATCGGCATGCCATAGCACCCCCCACACCAGTCCCAGCCAATAAAAACTTCTCCAGAGCTGTTCTTTCCCTTTTCCCCGCCACTGTGCTCCAGCACACGCTCCAATCACCCTTGGTGAGTCCCTCGCCCGCCCTCTTGGTACCACCATATAGCACTCCCTCCGGTCTAAAGCACGCTGTCCCTAATTTTTGTGAGCTTCCTTGATGGCCGTCGGAGAGCTCGGGCACTGCCAGCAGGAACCGTCATACTTTGTTTTCTCTGCCAACGAAGAGCCATTTTCCAATTGCTCATGTTGGAACCTTCCATGGGCATTCCTTAACCCATCTGAGCCACATTCTTGTCTAGGGCTACTTCAGTCACTGCCTTCGTCCACGTCGCCGGCCAACTCCAGTCCTCCCCGTCCTAGCTAAGTCTCAAGGTATTCTAAACATGCTAGTTATTCTACCCGTCCTAGCTGAGCATCAAAAACCTTCTACGCAAGGTTAATTAAGTTTTTTGGTTTGGAAAAAAATCGGTGGGGACCAAGAAAATCGATTTTACCAAAAATCAAACAAATTTGGCTGTTTTCGGTCCGATTTTTAAATTTGAATTTAAACAAAAAATTTCAATAAAATTGAGGTTGCGAGGACTTGAACCTACAACCTATAATCTACTAAGAATAGATACTAACCACTAGGTTATGCTAACTTTGTTATATAGCACTTCTTTCAATATTATTTTATTTATTCATGCAAATTTATCAAAATCAAATTTTTTCGTGCAAGTTTATAAAAAAAATGGCCCACACCAAGAAACCCGATTTTCGGTAAAAATCGGTTTTCCCGGACAAAAAGCATAACCCTGCTTCTACGCAGTCCCTAGATGCTCTAGAGCTGCTTATTCATGATCCTAGCCACGTTGTTCGCCGGAGCCATGTCCGGTCATAGCTCGCCAATGCCAACCACCGTCATGCATGCCACCGCTACCGGTCGACGTCGCGACGATGCCATTGGTCACATTAGAACCGTCGTGGAGCACATAAAGATAGCACGACCACGCTCTTGCGCCGTTGTGGCGGGAGTCACAGGCGAACCTCCATTTTCTCCCCATAAATACTTGAGGACGGTGTACTATCCTAGTCCTTCCGCACGGGATAGGAAAATAGTACTGGCGCTGGGTTCATGCGTTGGATGCGTGGAGCAGGACTCGCTGGATGCAGATGCACATGCCTAGGAAGCGGTGGGCGTGGGACCCAGCTGCTTCAAGCGTGCATAGGATGGACTAAAACTAGTTGGTTTTGTTAGCTGAAGCAATGCATCCGTTTAGCAATTAAACTTTCAAAAATTTTAGTTAAATCATCCGATCTCTAAATTGTATAAACAAAAATTCTAAATTTATCTTAAATCAATAGAATTACTAGGGAACGGTATACCTTGCTCAACTCAAAGCAATGGTACAGAGAGGAGAGCCAGTCCGCATTCACTCCAGGCGCATGCCACTCAGTGATGTCTATCTTGGCTTCACCGGCGGCCGGCATGCGCTTCTCTAGCTCACCCAACATCTGGCGCATTGTCTCCCTGACAAACGACACAACAAGCTTGAGCTTCTCGGTATGGAAGGCTCGGGTAAGGATCTTGCGGCAGCGCGCCCATCCCTCACTGTGGATGTTGCTGAGACCGTAGCTCTCGAACTGGCAGATCATCGGGTACACCTCATATCAGTTGAAGTACTCCACCTACGACAGCTTTGCGCTCTACATTGCACTTTCAAACACCTGTTGCTATGGTGAAATACCATAAAACACTCTGATACACTCTGAAACATCATGACATATAATGAGTGGGTACACTTGGCACACCATGCTACACTCTAAAACTCTACAACATACTCCGACACACCATAATTTCACTCTGGTGAAACACCATTAAAATACTCTGGTACACTCTAAAACACCATGACACAAAATGAACGAATACATTTGGTACAATCTGGTATGCTCTGAAATGCCATGACACAAAATAAGTGTGGGGCCCTCAACTTTGAGGTCCACGGAGGATTCCTGCACTAGTCATTGGATACCATGATTCACACCTGACACATCATGATTCACACCTAAGACATCACGATTCATCTCTCGACACACCATGTTTCACACCAAAGACATCACGGTTCACCTCTCGACACACCATGACTCACACCTGAGACCATGGTTCATCCCGATACATTATGGTTCACAAATATGGTTCACCCTGACACATCATGGTTCACTCCTAACATACCATGGTTCACCTGACACCTTATTGTTAATAAACATGGTTCACCTTTTTATCTGAGTTCTTTCTCCCTGATTCACTCGTGATTCACTCATGGTTTACCCTTCGTTCACCCTGATTCATCCATAGTTCACCTATGATTCACCCGTGGTTCACCCATTATTCACTGGTTCACCTATAGTTCATCCACACCGGTTCACCCATGGTTTATACTGATTCATCCAAACTGATTCACCTATGGTTTACATTTATTTTGTCCTATTCTATACCGTAGCTATGCCAGGGGACGGTACCGTCCCCCAGTAACTTCCGTCTAAATTAGATCTGTTGATTGCAGTTTGCAAACAAAACCATAAGTAGAATCAAGAAATCAATTCAAGCCATCAAGACGCATCCAGTAATCGACACACGGTACTAGACAAGTGGAGAAGCAACAGATATGGTCACAGGTCATAGGCATTCTTGCCGCAGCCACAAATCTAACCCCCTCTTCATTACTGATTTCTAATCCAGCGAAAAGATTCATGCATGGCTGTGTTTGCTAGAAATTTAGGCACTTTCAGGTTTAATTTGTTCAACAGATAAATCATGAACACTAACAGATTAATCACAGAAAGAAAGCACCACGGATATATCATGAACATAACCATACGTCCCTCAGATATACCCGTAAACAGAGATGATGTGAATCTAAAATAGAGGTAGGGAGAGTGCATGTACTGATCTTCCTCAGGCACAAGGCTAGGAAGCGGCGGCGACCCCATTGATGCCGTGACTGTAGTCGTAGCAGATCGCCACGGAGTGGAAGTAGGCAAAGCAGATTGCCGCAGATGTAGAGGACCTGCTCTCCCGATCACTGGTGCACGCCGGAACAACGGGATGGGGTAGCCTATCGGTGGCAGCACAGAAGAAAGAGAGACAAAACCTTACTTATCGGGGTAACTCCCTCTCTCAATTCTTCTCATGCATCTCTCTTAGGGGTGGCCATGTGTTTATATAGGGGTTGAGAGGAGGCTTCTCCTTTACAACAAGTAAGGTGGTACTAAACCAACCTCTAAAGATGGGCCTTCGAGAGATGGGCCAAAATGGGCCTTTGAGATTTTCAGAAATTTGTCCTCAAATATATATAGGCTAAAACCCGTATATTCTAACAATCCCCCACCAGATCTCAAAGTCCCATAGAGAATTGCCTTTTTCCAAATACTGTTTGATGTACCAGTGTTTCAATGGAGACCTGTTAGGGTTGAACATCCATCTAGAGCCCCAAGTTGCACTCATTCGCAACTTGGACAATGGACTACGCCTTGAATTGCAAGTTTTGTGTGAACAAGTTTCACTTGAAGTTGGACTGATACTTGGCTGCCAATAGGCTACCCCGCAATTGGAGCATATCCGTCATACTCCATGGTCTCTTCATGAGCTTACTAGAGATTACCCAGGTCTCATAGACTGCGACGTCCAACAGTCAGGCTCATATAGGTGTGTTCTTTCAAGATGCTCTGTAGGATGACATCTTTGCTAATTAAAGCCAACAGAACAACATTAAAGCAAATGCCAACCTGCCATACAGATTTCGAGAGTATTGCATCTCACATGGAACGGGTCAGGTTATACTCTCAGCCAGTTAACCAATAGCTTGTTTTTCCCAGGACCTAATTCATGGGATCTCCGATCACATAGGCTGGGTTACCACTATGGTGTAACTCATGTGGGTCTCATACCCAGTTCCCTTGATGCATTGTCTATCACGCACAGTGATAAACCCTTTGTAAAAGGATCTACCAGGTTTTTAGCCGTTTGGATATAATCTAGTGCTATCACTCCGGAGTTTCTCAATTTCCTAACAGATTTCATACGCCTTTTCACATGTCTTAAGGACTTCATGTTGTCCTTAAAACTGTTCACCTTGACAATCACCGTTTAATTATCACAGTTCATAAGGATAGCCGGAATTGGCTTTTCAACCACTGGAAGGTCCAACAAGAGTTCATGTAACCACTCTGCTTCAACAATGGCCGTGTCCAAAGCAGCTAATTCTGCTTCCATTGTTGAGCGTATCAAGATAGTCTGTTTGCAAGATCTCCACGAAACAGCTCCGCCACCAAGAGTGAACACATATTCGCTTGTGGCCTTTATCTCATCGGCGTCAGATATCCAATTGGAATCACTATACCCTTCCAGCGCTGTTGGATAACCCGTATAGTGCAAACCAAAATCTATTGTACCTCTCAAGTAGCGCATTACTCTTTCGAGTGCTTGCCAATGATCATCTCCCAGATTAGAAGTAAACCGGCTCAACTTGCTGACAGCAAATGAGATGTCTGGCCTTGTAGCGCTGGCTAGGTACATGAGTGACCCGACGATTTGAGAATAAATTAGCTGATCTCCAGCAATTTTCTTATTCTTTCGAAGCACAATCCTAGGATCATAGGATGTTGGAGAAGTTTTGCAATCAACAAAGCCAAAGCGATTCAAAACCTTTTCCACATAATGGGACTGTGACAAAGTGATCCCATCCTCACCCTTGAGTAGCTTGATGTTCAAGATTACATCAGCCTCTCCCAGATCTTTCATATCAAAATTTTGAGACAAGAAAGACTTAACCTCGAGAATCACATCAAGACTTGTCCCAAAAAATAATATGTCATCCACATAGAGACACAAAATAACGCCCTGGCCTCTACCATACCGATAATATACACATTTATCAGCCTCATTCACGACAAAGCCCACAAAAGTTAAGCTTCTGTCGAACTTCTCATGCCATTGCTTAGGAGCTTGTTTCAGGCCATACAAAGAATTCAATAACTTACACACCTTGCCTTCTTGACCTTCTACTACAAATCCATCAGGCTGATTCATATATATCTCCTCGTCTAACTCTCCATTGAGGAAAGCTGTCTTAACGTCCATTTGATGGACAATAAGACTATATGAGGCAGCCAAGGAAAGTAGTATACGAATTATAGTCAATCTAGCCACAGGTGAATAGGTATCAAAGAAATCTTCGCCTTTCGGTATAACCCTTGGCCACAAGTCGAGCCTTATACTTTTCAATAGTACCATCAGGCCTAAGCTTCTTCTTAAATATCCACTTACACCCCACAGGTTTGCAACCATAAGGTAGCTCTGTGAGTTCCCAAGTCTGGTTAGCAAAAATGGATTCCATCTCGCTGCGAACCACCTCCTTCCAGTAGTCCGCATCTAGGGATGTAAAGGCTTCTGAAATAGACGTAGGAGTATCATCCACGAGGTACACAGTGAAGTCATCACCAAAGGATTTTGCAATCCTCTGTCTCTTGCTCCTTCTAGGAGCCTCACTGTCATCCTCCTCAGGTTTTTCCTCAGGTGTTAGCTCAGGATATTCAATTTGAGTGGTTGGTTCGGAAATTATCTCAAGAGTTTTACTAGAACTGCCATGCTCATTTTTCATAGGAAAGATGTTCTCAAAGAAAGTAGCATCATTAGATTCCATGATCGTCCCAACAGATATGTCGGGCACCTCTGATCTTATCACCAAAAATCTACTGCCAACGCTACGAGGTGCATATCCTAGATGGGCACAATCTACTGTATTAGGCCCAAGTTTGCGCTTCTTTGTGATTGGCACATTAACTTTTGTCAAACAACCCCATGTGCGCAAAATAAGAAAGTGATGGCTTTCTCCTCTTCCATATTTCATATGGGGTTTTCTCCTTATTCTTTGCAGGAACCTTATTCAATACATGACATGCAGTCAACACGGCCTCCCCCTACCATGCCTTAGATAAACCCGCAGTGGCTAACATGGCATTGACCAAATCAGTTAGAGTGCGGTTCTTTCTTTCAGCGACCCCGTTTGATTGGGGCAAATAGGGAGGCGTCCTCTCATGAATAATTCCATGTTCCTTGTAGAATAAGTCAAACTCACTAGAGAAATACTCTCTACCACGATCCGACCTAAGTCTCTTGATTTTCCGATCTAACTGGTTTTCAACCTCAGCTTTATAGATCTTAAAGAAGTCTAAAGCCTCGTCTTTAGTTTTCAACAAGTAAACATGACAATATCTAGGTGAATCATCGATCAGAGTCATGAAATATCTCCTTCCACCCTTTGTCTACACACCATTCATCTCACAAATGTCAGAATGTATGAGCTCAAGAGGTGCCAAGTCTCTCCTCGGCAGCCTTGTGAGGCTTAGGAGGTTGCTTTGCTTGCACACAAGTCTGGCACTTAGAACATTTGACAGTGGGAAATTTTGGAATTAAATTCATACTCGCAAGCCGAGACATAGAACCAAAATTAATATGACATAAACGTGAATGCCAAACATCGGCATCACTCTCAACAACATTGTCACAAATATGGTTCACAACTTTATGACAGTTATCAACAAGGGAAAAGCGGAACAAGCCTCCGCACTCATAGCCTTTGCCAATAAACAAACCATGTTTAGACAAAACTACCTTATTTGACTCAAACACTACTTTAAACCCATCTCTACAGAGAAGGGCCCCGCTAACCAGGTTCTTATTGATTGAAGGGACATGCTGCACGTTATTCAGTTGCACGATCTTCCCCGAAGTAAACTTCAGATCTATCGTACCAACACCAAGAACAGAAGCATTGGATCCGTTCCCCATCAAAACGGTTGAACCTCGGGCTGCCTGATAAGAAGTAAACAGTGACAAGTCAGCACACACATGCACATTAGCTTTAGTATCAATCCACCAATCGGTAGACTGATTCACTGAAAGAACAGTAGGTAATACATACTCGCTAGTTTCCTCTTCAGTATTGCCAATGGTCACATTGACAAGCTTTGAAGTCTGTCTAGGATTACCCTTTTTGTCTTTACGGTTTGGGCACTCTTTAGTCCAGTGCCTAATCTCACCGCAAATCCAGCAAGACATCTCATCATTGTTCACCTTCTTCTTAAAAGTAGTGTTTTTCTTTACTTTGTTCTTCCCTTTGTTCTTGCTAGGCTGTTGCACAACATTGGCGCTGGATTGTTCCTCGCCTTCTTTCCCATGTGCATCCTTAGCCCGAGCTTTCTCCTCAACATCTAGAGACGCGATCAACCCCTCAACGGAAATCTCTTGTCTCTTATGTTTCAGAGATATGGCAAAGTTCCTCCACGAATGGGGCAACTTGGCAATAATGTCCCCAGCCACAAACTTGTCGGGTAATTTGCACTGAAGGAGTTCGAGTTCTCTCACAATGACCAGTATTTCATGAGCCTGCTCGACAACAGATCGGTTATCAACTATCTTGGAGTCGTGGTACTGCTCCATGACATACAATTCACTACCAGCATCAGATGCCCCGAATTTATTATTCAGTGCATCCCACAGCTCCTTCGCATCTATGATGTTCAGGTACACATCACACAGACGGTCAGAGAGCACACTAAGAACTGCACCCAGGAAAAGGGTGGTGGCATCCTGGAACTCTTTCTCCTTTTCAGGAGTTAGGGTTCCCTCTGGTTTGCCATCCTTAACCCAGTACATGTTCATAGCAGTCAGCCACAGCTGTACTTTAACCTGCCATCTCTTGAAATTTACACCGCCGAATTTCTCCGGCTTCAGAGCATCAGCAAAGCGAGCCATCAACAAACCAAAGTGCCTAATCATATAAGGTTTTTGGATTGCTAGAAATTTAGGCACTTTCAGGTTTAATTTGTTCAACAGATAAATCATGAACACTAACAGATTAATCACAGAAAAGAAGCACCACGGATACATCATGAACATAACCATACGTCCCTCAGATATACCTGTAAACAGAGATGATGTAAATCTAAAATAGAGGTAGGGAGAGTGCACGTACTGATCTTCCTCAAGCACAAGGCCAGGAAGCGGCGACGACCCCGTTGATGCCATGATCGTAGTCGAGCATCGCCATGAGTGGAAGTAGGCGAAGTAGATTGCCGCGGATGTAGAGGAAGCAAACCGTGAGCAGTCGCGCCGGGCGCTTTCCAAAAACCTTATTCGCCGTCTCCCGATGCAGGATCTCAATGACGTCGGGTTCCGGAGACCTGCTCTCCCGATCACCGGTGCACGCCGGAACAACGGGATAGAGTAGCCTATCGGTGGCAGCACAGAAGAAAGAGAGACAAAACCCTTACTTATCGGGGTAACTCCCTCTCTCAATTCTTCTCATGCATCTCTCTTAGGGGTGGCCATGTGTTTATATAGGGGTTGAGAGGAGGCCTCTCCTTTACAACAAGCAAGGTGGTACTAAACCAACCTCCAAAGATGGGCCTTCGAGAGATGGGCCAAAATGGGCCTTTGAGATTTTCAGGAATTTATCCTCAAATATATATGGGCTAAAACCCGTATATTCTAACAGTGTTGCCCAAGACGGATGAGCGCTCAATGGGAGCCGGGGAGGTAGCACCAGCGAGCAGGCTTGGAAGGTACGACCCATGAGTTGTCTCGTAGCCGTTAGCGAAGTCGCTGGAGGAAGCAGCGAGTTGCCATGGAAACCATTGGAGGAAGCAACGGGTCGTCTTGGTTGCTATTGGAGAAAGCGGTGGAGCGGCCGCAGAAACTGTCGAAAGAAGCAACAGGGTCGTCGTGGTTGCCGCTGGAGGAAGCGGCGGGGCTGCGGTCACCGTGGACAAATCTGCGTGCGGGGATGGTGGGTATACCGTGCTCTAGCGGCTTCCTTTTCTCCCTATGGGCGAGCGTTTGGCTGGACTATCTGCACACAAAACAATGGACCCCACTTTTGAGCCGAGCCGGCCAACTGTGATAAAATGATGTCACGCAGTCTCGTCATATCCAGTGGCGGAGGAGCCAATATGGCATGCTATAGCGCCCGCCATAGCAAAAAACTTGGCACCATACCCTTCCCTTAGGCAGCAAAGCGATGTCTTTATCCATGGGGCAATTAATTGGGCTAGGGCCTAGCTAATTAATCAGTCGCTGCATAGGCGCACATAGCCACCATGCGGTGACATCCATGTATGCAAGTTTATTTTAAACTCTTCGTCACGTGTTCGACTCACGGATGCGGCGATGGCCGGTGCAACGGCCAACGGGGATGCAGGGCGTTTAGCGTCATAGTGATTCTACCTCAAAAGTCAAAATCAAAAGAAAAAAAGGGCAAACAAAACAAAAATAAAAGGTAATTTAATTTTGAATGATTTGTTATAGATCATTTTCATCTCATCTAGGAATCTAGCTGTGAAATTATTTAATTCTTTGATGATTTGATTTGTAGATTTGACAAATTATTTTAGCAAAGCATCTAGGAGGTCGAACTCGAATCAAAATGCAAATGCTCATGCAAGTGGAAACAATGAGGTAATCAGATAAGGAGATTAGGCTCAAGAGACTGTTGGTATTGAGATTAGAGATGCACCTATGCAACTATAAGCATCAGTGGCCTATAATGAAGATACTACCAATTTCGCCATACCATACTTTTATTTCGTCCTCCGCCACCGCGCGCAAGCTGATCGTTTTTCGGCACTGGCATGCAAGCGCGCGAGCTGATCGTTTTCGACTTTTTGCGTACGAGTAATCCAGTCCAAGTGGGTGCAGCTTTTGCAGGCAACGAGAACGCGCGCGAGCTGATCGTTTTCACGGACAAGTAATCTAGTCCAAGCAGTCCAAGCGGTGGATGCAACTTTCGTGCGCAAGCATGCTTCCAGTCCAAGCGCGGGTGCAACTTTCGCGGGTATGTACGAGCATGCATCCAGTGCATGTACGAGCATGCAGCTAGTCCAGTATGTAGTGCAAGCGCGCGAGTAATCTATTCCAAACAGGGAGCGCGCGGCAACGGGTTTTTTTTTTTCAGGCATGCAACTTTTGTGGAGGAGCTAGCAATGCGGGGATGGCGTCACCGCGTCAGTAGTCGAGGCGACGCTGTGGTGCTCGATGTGGCGGTTGTGGGATTAATCGATTAAGCTACGATCTCGTACAAGCCTTGGTCTCGCTACCGAAGTGCTATACGTAGATGAATTCTGGACGGAGGGAGTATAATAGTAACTAATGATTAAAGTTGTATTTTGAAAACCGTGTCAATATCGAAAACATAAATTTTTGTGATATGGAGGGAGGACCTTACAATATAATCACCCTACGGTGGATTCATGTAATGTACGGTCTCAATTCATATCCATTGAAAATACAAATTATGCTACTCTGATTCTTATTCCCTCTTTCTGCAACTCTGATTTCTCTTGGTCTATCTTCATGTATGCTTCAGCTTATTGTAGAGTCCTACCTTCTTTTTTATGGACACAAGTCATATCTAATGAAAATGGAAAGATTTGAGACAAACTCAAGCTACTCTGATTCCTGTCTAACAGTGTAGAGAACTATTATCCTCTGGTGCACCATTAAATGCTACTTTCTTTATATCTGATTCCTCTTCCTCTTTCTAGATGCAGGAGGCGATGCATACACACAATTGGAAAAGTTGATTCTCTTCTCTTTCCAGTCTAGATTGTTTCCTCGGCGCTCCTCGCTCACCTCACCCATGGTCGTATACGGAAGGCTCTCCATGGCCTCGCCGGAGGCCGGGAAGCCGCTGAACCGGAACCGGCCGTTCCCGTACGATCCATCCGCTTGGAACCGGAAGACCTCGCCGTCGATGATCAAGGAGGCGCCATCCTCCGGATTCCCCAGCTGGTACTCGACATCTATGGTGCGCTTCCCAGCCGCGCGGGCGCGAGCGGCGGCACTCGCCATCACCGCCCGGAGAACCTCGTCGGACGGCAGCCCGTCGTTCACCGTCCGAGGAGCGCCGCCGCCACCCTCTACTTCCATCTGATCGATCTAGGCCTAATGAGATCACTAGCAGCTTGATCACCCAGCAGCGAGCGAGACCGAACGCACGCGGTACGCAGTTACGCACGGCGCGGCGGTGATGGCTAGGGTGTTTACGAGAGAAACGAGCGGCTTCTCGCGAGGTTTTATATATGAGGGCGAGGCGTTGAGATTATTAATCCGACTCGGGGGTGTGAATGTGTGATTCATTCGTCTCGGATTCGGGTTCCGATTCGTAATTGCATTGAGAAATTAATCTGATTGGTCCGTTGGTCGTAGACACAGTCACCAGCGGCTACGATCAGCACCGGACCTGCCATCGGTTTTTTCTATAGATCTTTTCCGGATGAAATCTAAGAGGATGTTCTTTTGGGCTTATCTAAAAGTCTAATGTGACTTATCTCGTAACTTTGAGAATTTCCCGAGGTGGCCTCGAGAATCGGATGGCCTTGATTTTTAGGATTTAGGGAGATTTTAGACATGTCTATGGGATAAAAAAAACGAATTCAAAAAGTAATAAAAAAAGTTAGATAAGTCAATATTAGTCAAATAAGTCACGAAACAAGTCAGATAAGACGTGGCCAATATTGACTTATATAACTTTTTTTTATTACTTTTTGAATCCGTTTTTTTTTTATCTCGTAGACGTGTCTAAAAGCTCTCTAAATCCTAAAAATCAAGGCCATCATTATCAAAGTTACGAGATAAGTCAGATTAGACTTTTAGATAAGCCCAAAAGAACAACCCCTAAGATCCTGTTTGGTTAGTATATTAGGCTTGCCAATAAATACCATTTTTTTCCTCATATCTTAAGCTTTGCAAGAAAAAATGGCGAACGTAGGTAAAATGTGACAAAGTTGGCTTCCAACCAAATGATCCCTAAGGGAGCAAAAACTTTCAACTTGACATAGAAATTTCAAAAAATCCAACTTGGTCAGGAGCCATTCAACTTGAATCTAAATAGTGGCCTCTGCTCATTAGCCTTTGGCTTCATCAAATAAAATAGATAATCATATCATTTTATTTAATGATTTTGCTATTGGCCGGTCGACTAAATTCCTGATCACCAAATCAACGATGAGACCATGGATCATTAGGACAGAATCTGAAGTTAAGGAATGGGGGTGAGGGCGGTGTGATGGGAAGGAAAGGACGGCACCAAAGAGGAAAGGGTAGTGGAGATGGAGGCGGCACCGTGAGCTCGCAGCAGAGCATAACCAGCAGCAGCCGAGGCGCTGAGCTCATTCAGGTGCGGCAGCTAGGTGGATTGATGGGAAGGAGGCCAAGGGTTTTAGTCGTGTATAGATGAGAGAGAAATCTGGGCCGTAGTATGGGCATCACGTAGATGAAAAAATTACTGAAATTTTTTACTTGTCAATCCACTGACAAATAGACTGTGCCTTTATTTAAACCCACATATAGAACAGTCCATCTACCATTGCATTATTAGATGTACGGATGTTAAATTGAATTTATACACCTCATATGTTGAAAACTAGCCGCCTGTTGAATCTAGAGTTGCAATCCTCCAAACAAAAAACCAAGAATCCTGAAATGCAACAAATGGAAAACCCAGTTTCAATACGGACCAGCTCTATACTTAACTTGGAGTGTCAAACACTTGGCCAAGCTTTTCACTACTCATTCTGTGATTTGAACACTTTTGCTTTCAGGTACTTCGCTGCTGGCTTTTACAGCACCAACAAAACTGGACATCTTGTTCAGAGCACTCAGGTAAGCTCGGACACTAGATACAACAATGTCCAATGCTGCACCACTCCCACTAAAGTCGAAGTTAAAGAGATAAGTTAGTGAGAAAAAAAACAAATAACAGATGTTAGGAAACAGGAACAACAAAGATGGAAAAGGGCCGCCCAAAAAAAGGCTTTGTGGGACTATGACCTGAATGCACGATTGAAGGACTGGCCAGTCAAAGCATGCTTAGAATCACTGACATCTCCTGTGACAACCACTCGAGTAGTCGCAATTGCATCAATGCCTTCTGTGACTGAAGTCATACTATATTCTCGAAGAATAGTTGGAATCTGCAGGTTCACTCTTATGTCAGTCATGATCTCTCTGTTTTGATCAAACAGTGGTTCATGAAACAGAAATAAGGGACTTGAGAGATTAGGTTGAACCCTAATGTTATGCTGATGGCCTGTTACTAACCACTTTGTCCCCAACTAGAAAATTATAATATGTGCCAATTGACGGAAGCATAAGTGCTTCCAATGAAAACTATTTGATACATGTTAGATGGCTACGTCATTTTTGATGCAGCAATTTCCCAGTTAACATGAACACCACAAGAAGTAAACTCGTTATTCTATTTTTTAAAAGCCAAATTTACAAAATATTTTCGCATATTTCTCCTGCCTATGCCACGTTACAACACCACCATTGCATAAAAATGGTCCTTAACAACTAGCACAGCTGGCACATGCTAATCATAATACTCAGACTAACCAATGAGGATGCTATTCATATTCTCATAAATAAATCACTACGATGGTAATCAGCTCCAAGTCATGCCACTAGATAAAGCCATATAGATAATTTCGAATTTGACACAAAACTGGCATATCTAATCTATTGAAAGTGTCTTATGTGTGAATTTGATATATTGCATACTAATCATTACCAAAAAAAAGCCAATCTTCTATTATATAGAATTTTCATATATTATTATGAACATAGATAAAAGTTATATCACAACTCACTAGTAGTATAGTAGTTCCATTATTAACATAAGACAGTTGAATCCATATTCCATCCTATTAAGAGTAGTTTACTATCATCAAAAAATAACTAAAAGAAAGATGAGAATATTGTAAAAAATGACCTGTATTATTTCATCAACAGCCTTGTAAGCTGCATCAACTGGACCTGTTCCAACTGAACATGCTATCTTCTCCTCTCCATCTGGAGCTATCAGTTTCACAGTTGCTGTAGATAAACCCAGTGTTCCACATGTTGCCTGCAAATGGAATACATAAGATTTTAAGGCTAAACAGACCACTTTTTCCATAGCCAAAGAATAATCAATTGCAGCTCAATTATACCTGTACATCAGCAAGGGACCAAATAACCTTAGGCTGAAATATCTCATCAGACAGTAATGCTTCGATGTCTTCATCAGTTACACGCTACAAAAAAAACATGGAACTAACTAGTTAACTTACATGCATATCAGATGTATGGAATTTCAGGTATGAGGCACATATCAGAACAAAAAATTGCAAGTAGAAACAGAGCACTCAAACCATTCACCCTCCAAGGAAATTGTAATGGTTCAATGAAACAAAAAGTGCTATGACAAAAATTAAATAAAAGCAAGCAAAGTGAAGCTATCCATTAATGCCCTCAATTTTTAGAAAAAGAAGAATAAAACAATATAAAATATGACTAACGCGATGAGTAGGTACTCTAGAAAAGTATCACCTTTTTCTTCTCTGCAACCTCTTTGTAGCGTTTAAAGAAATCCTCAAATTCCTTGTCAGTGATTTCATATCCAAGCTACACATTTGGACAACAAGGATATCATTTGGTAACAGTCAAAAACAGGAATGAAGGCTTCTCATTGTAAACTGAAATATAGAGAGAAAATTATCCAAGCAATACCTCCACTAGTTTAGATCTGACAGCATGCCTTCCACTGAAAAGAAGACCAGAATTCATATTATGGTTGGGAATCTTAAATCATACCTAAGCTACCATTGTATGTCTATTAAATGTATTTGAGCAGGATTGCTATATCAACCTCAGCTAATCTAGAAGAGTACAGATGACAAAAACTGATCATTTAAGTAGGTTTCCTCCATGCCAAATAATAAGGTTTTGTTCAGGAATATCATAAGTCATAGCATAAGAATAAAAGGGATTTAGGTCACGACCAAAGAGGAGTGTAATAGTGAACATAACGCCCTTTCAAAATTATCAGCTGTATTATTAAACTACCTGTACATGTCTCCAGAATTTGATCATGCAACGTAGCAAACTAGTAGAAAATTCATGAGAAGAAAAATCTACAGAAGAGATCACATAAGAATTTTGCACCCAAAAAGAAAAATTATGGGGCACGATACATTTGCCTAATACCTGAGCTTCCCAAGAACAATACCAAACTCATTTGCACGTGTTAAACCAATATCATCAGGTGATATTATTTCATAGGTACCTTTGTACTTAAGCATTCCATCCTGCAAAATCATAAGGTAAGAAAGGTGAACATAGCCATTAGTCAGTCCACTATAGGACCAACACAGTTATCAAATATCAATATGTAAACAGTAAAAATATATCATTGAGAACATCAGTGATGAATCAAATAAGCACATCTCGGAGTGAACATGCAAGACAAAGCTCATAATAAACATGATTACTCCATCACAAATAAGAAAATGATCTATTCAGTTCACAACATCCATACAAATAAAATTGATTTTAACCCATGATAAATATATTTGAAGTGAGTAAAATGTTTTTCCAGTCCTCGTGTAAACAGACAGCGAGAAACAATTTCAGAATCAGTCAATTCACAAATCATTGGTTAGTGGTAAATGGTACTCCTTGTCACAAATATATGCCGTTTAAGATATGTGCAAGCCAAAGTTTTCAAACTTACTATGAATACGTATTTAAATATTAAGATTGGCTCCATGAAAAATCATGTGTAAATTCATCTCAAAAGGTACTTTTGTAATATTATAATTTTAATGGGTTATATAAATAAAGTGTAATAGTAATTAGTGGTCAAAGTTGTGTTTTGGAAACCGTGTCAATGTCCAAAACAGCAATTATATTTGTGACTAGAGGGATTAATTGAAAAATGAGAGTCCAGGAAGTAAAATGGAGCTATGCTACGAAAAATGAAAACCAACAATCAAGCATTACTAAAAACACAGTTAGAAACTTCAAAGCTAATAAGAGACCGCAAATTTGGTTACCTGATGAATTCCACTTTCATGAGCAAAGGCATTGGCACCTACAATAGCTTTATGTGGTTGTACATGAAGTCCACTGTGCTCTTGTACCTAGAATAGTTAGAGCATTTTGACAAGAAATTTCTGATGCCTGAAAAATGCAAAGGGCACAAAGACAAAAGCAAATAAGGCAAACAAGGCAAGAGACACTAATTATACCATTTTGCTTGTCATAGTAATGTGTTGGGAGTTAATTCCAGTATATAGACCACCTAAAAGTTCTCGACGGCATTTTATTGCCATGACAACCTGAAAAGGTGTCAAAATATTAGATATGTAGCAAGTAGAATGCCATATCAGGTCACATTCATTTTTCTTTTTCACAGCCCATTAAGATGAAACTGTAAGCTATCCCCACGAATAATATGAATACAGTGAGATGAGCTCACCTCCTCCAAAGAAGCATTTCCGGCTCTCTCACCAATGCCATTGATAGTCACCTCTAACTGTCGTGCACCTGCATAAGCACCCTAAAGGTAAGTTAAATTAGTAAGATGCTTAGAATATTAGATCAATGATAACAGATAAAAAAAGTAAATATGGAAAAGGTAGTACCGCTAATGTGTTGGCAGTTGCAAGACCAAGGTCATTCTGGCAATGAGTAGAAATAATGGCATTTTCAATTCCAGGAGTGTTTGCTTTTATATCAGCAATTAAATTCCCGAATTCGTAAGGAAGAGTATATCCAACAGTGTCTGGGATGTTGAGAGTTGTTGCTCCAGCTTTTATGACTTCCTCCAGAATATGATACAGGAACTCTCTATTTGACCTGAATTGACAATAGGAAACTTATCATGCCACAGCCTTACGCACATGAGACAAGATAGTAATTTGTTTGTGTAACAACTGAAGAACAGAAGATAGCCTAGCCTGAGTCAAAATGTTGGTGTTATTTTTTTGCACAAATAAGTTGGCCTAGCAAAAGTAACAACACTCAACTACATCAATAATCTCATAAGTGCAAACTTTAAGTTCAACACAACCGCAAACATTGCTATCTGCCAACTAGCGCTTCTTTTGATTTGCTAACATACCTGCTTCCAGATTATACATGTTACTAGTCACAAGTCAGCTTTTCTTCCTGAGCAGTATAAAGCTGAAGATCTCTGTTATTAAGTCGTAGACTCGTCAACGATTAGTCACCATTTAGTCGTCCAATCGCTCCTGGATGGCCGACTCACGTCATCGGCTTGACTCAGAGGGCAAGCTGCCCGATTTACCGGCGACTAGACGACTTGCACTAGCTGGCCGTCGACTAGGAGAAGCAAGCCACCCGGCTTGCTTGCCAGGCTGAATGCAAATGCAAGGCCCAGCCAACGAAAAAACCTAGCCCACCCAGTGCTTACATTACTTTTCTCCTCTGGCTGATGCACTTCTGTGAAATCCATTCACTGAGTGCGATTCCCTCATTCCCCTCGATCTGGAGCCACCGCCGCCCCTCCCGCTGCTTCCGCCGCCACTGCAGCTCCTCTGCTTCCACCGGCAGCTTGTTGCCACGGCTCACATCCATGTTCTCTAGGCCCTTGCTCTCTTCTCCTGCAGTCACCCACTTTCCATGGTTCTCTCTTCTCCAGCCGTCGCTAGACTGTGAGGAGATTGAGGAGTGAGTACTGAGCACCAGCGGAGTAACCTCTTCCTCTGCTTCCAATCTTCCACTGCCAGCTCCAGAGCTCCTTCAAGCTAGATACTCCTCTTCCTCTGCTCCTGTTCCTCTCCTTCCTCTCCTAAGTGGCCAAGTGCCGCCTCCCTCTGGCTTATTGGCGCTCTGGTTTTGTAATTTGTAGTAGTAGAAATCTAGAAGCAGAATAGTAGCAGACTAGCAGTAATCCACTAATCGTCAGTTCATTGATCTTTAGTCTTCAATCTTCATCATGGACTAGTCTTTACTCTTTAGTAATTAGCATGCTAGAAAATATCACCATGTTGGCAAGTCGGCTGACTTATCAACTAATCAGTAAGTCGGTACCTTCCTGACTCGACTCGACTTACCAACTTAATAACCTTGCTGAAGATTCATTAAAGATATGACATACAACTTTCTGTACCAGCAACTTCACTCCTTCACAGCAAACATGCACCACTCCCCCTCAAAATTAATCTGCTTGGACTAAATTGGACCTCTTTGATGCATCCCAGAAAAGTAGTTAATTTTGGGAGATCCTCAGTAAGACAAATGGCAATTCGAAGCTTGATTCTATTCTCTTAAGTACAAAAACGTTGGACCTATCTTACTTTCCACGGTACAAACAATTAAATTTGGGCATTAAGATCAATCAAATTTGCAATTTCGTATTTTATTTATGAATAAAAAGGTTTGAACTCGTACCTGCCGGCGTCCTCAGGGCTGAACTCGACATCTGAGCAGCCAAGGCTGCGGGCGTACGCCACCATTTCCCTGGCGATGGCCACCACCTGCTCGGGCGTCTTCCGCAGCTTGTGCTGCATGTGGATGTCGCTGGTGGCGATGAAGGTGTGGATGCGCGGCCGCCGCGCGTGCCTCACGGCCTCCCAGGCGGCGTCAATGTCCCGCTTGTTGCAGCGCGAGAGGCCGCAGATCACCGGCACGTGGCCGTCCTCCCCGACAGGCGTGTTCCCCACCTCGATGGCGATGGAGCGCACGGCGTCGAGGTCGTCGGGGGAGGAGGCCGGGAAGCCCGCCTCGATGATGTCGACGCCGAGGCGGGCGAGCTGGCGCGCGACGACGAGCTTCTCGGCGCTGGTCATGGTGGCCCCCGGGGACTGCTCGCCGTCGCGGAGGGTGGTGTCGAAGATGCGGACGTAGCTGGGGTCGTCGACGCGGCTGGGGACGTACTCCGGCCGCCGCGGCGCCAGGGACGCGCAAAGGGAGAGGGAGTGGCGGGGAACGCTAGGGTTCGCCGCGGCGGCGGCGGCGGCGGCGGCGGCGGCGAGGCCATGGGAGAAGCGGAGTTTGGCGGCTGGGAAGGAGGAGAGCAGAGTCGGGGACGGCGCGCGGGCGGCGCCGGAGTTGGAGGCGGAGTTCGCGGAGGAGCAGTAGGGCTTGGCAGAGGAGAGGAGGGAGGAGGCCATGGTCACGGGTCACCGGCGTTTGGGCACGAGAGGAGCGAGGGTTTAGGGATTAGCTGGAGTTTCAAGCTTTCTGGCTGTCTTGTTGTAGGTCAGCCAAACCTGATGTCGTGCTTTCGTGGAATGCACGACGCCGCGGTTACGTTGTTGTTCGGCTCTCCAGAGCATATGCAAACACATGCTCTAAAATCGAGTTTATATAGATCACCTCTGAATCATTATTTGTTCGAAATTGCTTCCTATTAGTCGTCTGAAAATAGATAAAATTTTAGTCGACGTGTTTTACACTAGTAAATAACTAAATTTACATATAATTGGATATATAAAAAGTACATAATTAACCGTTAAAAAAGTTTGAATCTCAACTAGAATTGAAAGGCTGAGTACATTTCTTGTGCACGGTTGGTGATCCATGGTGAAATCGATGTGCACTGATATATCGTGTGATAATTCCAATGTTGTGATTTTGTTGTGGTGGATATGCATGAAGAAAGCAAGGCTGAGGCGCATCATGTTGGGATCTGTTCATAGGGGGCTTTACTCTAGTGACGGCGTTTAAGCAACATGTCGTATTGATTCGGTCTGACCAATTCATATATAGCATTAATAGGCCGAAGCAGCACGACTATTACATACCCGTTATTAGTTTCAGTGGAAAATATTGCCGTTGTTTAATCAACCCTTAGTTTTTTTTAGAACAATAATCAACCCTTAGTTGTATCCTACCGTTCAGGGGCATCAACTGAAACGCAATTGCATTTTCAGTCGACTGACTGCTAGCCGGTCCCTTATTTGTTTTCTATATATTTGTTTTTCTATATTTTCATCCTCTCTGGCAGGACCTTCATCTAGAGAAACTATAGAGATTGACATAAAGAGCCTCCAAATTTAGAGGCCGAGAGAGAGAAGCTCTAAATTTAGAGACTAAGATAAAGGCTCTGTTGAAGGACGAAAGACTCTAAATATAGAAAAGATTCTATTTTAAAAACTCTGCTGCAGATACTCTTAGAAGAAAGGACGTGCCACGTACTTCACTTGCATCTCCTTTGGCTCAAGAAAATACATTGAATAGACCGTATTAGAGAGATCCATTATCCAAAAAATTTCAATTCATTTCTTGTTTCAGATATTCACTTGTAGCATATTATATCTTAGCAAATTAACGTAATTTTTCTACCACATATATAGCCCCGTAATAACAGTGTTTCTCCAAAAGAAAACTCTGTCATTCCGCGTCTTGGACCAACCATCCCTTAGAGGGTATTGTTAAAAGATCCTCGATTCCTAATAAAATCGATATAGCGGTGGCTTGATGAAAGCCCAGAGTCTTTATTTGATCCAGGTTTATGGGATGTATCAAAAAATTGGACGCTTTTTCGAAATATGGGCAAAGTACTACAGAAATATGTATGATGTACTACTAAAACATGTACGATGTACTGATAAAACATGGTCGAAGCATTGACGAAACAAAAGCGATGTACTACTGAAACATGGGCGATGTACTGATGGAACACGAGCGAAGTACCGATGAAACATGAGAAAGAACTGATGAAACAATATTTCCAAAGATGTTTTACCTCATACAAACAAATGTTTCATAAGAGCAAACATCATATTTTATAAGAGCAAATCCAATGTTTCACATGCAAAGAAGTGTTCCACATGAAGGGGTGTTTCGCCAGAGCAAACACCATGTTTCACTAGAAAAACACAATGTTTGATTTGTATCAGGGTCATGTTTCAAGCCAAAATGTCCTTCTTCCTTCTTCAACCTCTAGCCTCTTCTCCAAATCCGGCCATCTTTTTCTTCAAATTCGGTGAAGACCTCTTCTTCAAATCTGTCTATCTTCTTCTCTAAATTCAACGAGGTCCCGCTAGTGACGTCGTGCTCGCTGAATCCTGCAGGAGGAGGGAGGGGGAGGAGGAGGAAGAGAATAAGGAGGGGAAGGATATTGAGATGGCCGACGGGTTAGAGCAGAGCCACCGATCGAATGCTTCTTGGCCCTACACGGTTCCATCAACTGCGCAGGTAGCTTCCCACGACCAGACCAGCTGTAGTATGCATACGTAGTGAGAGAGAGAGAAGTGGAGGGGGAGAGGTGAGTGAATTGATAATGATGTAGTAAGTAAATGGATGAGGATGCAGTAAATAGATGGACGTGTGATGGGGCCATAGATTGAAAGGCGGAGCGTCTGATGCACACTTTTTATCGGACGTTAGACAAATAGCATTACCGTAGAAAAAATTGTTGTCCCACGATATACCATGTCCATGTCACCTAGAAACCCTCTCTAGCAATATGCCATGTACATTGGTTATTTCTACAATTATGCTCTGCTCTATGGACGTCCAACTGCCATCGGACGCCCGACTATGCTCGTCCGAGTTAAAGTATTCCACTACTTTCTCAGCCACATAACTCTTATCCACTCCACCGGCAAATTGCTAGCAGGAAATAACTTGCTCCACCTTATGGTCGTGGTCGTTCTCAATGCTGCTACTGCTTTCTTGCTCTACCTCATGGCCCTCGTCATTCGTGGCATCACCGTCGCTGCTTCCTCCTTCATTAGCACAGCCATCTTAGTGTCTTCCAAATCTCGGTCCTAACTATTATCAATTGTAGCTTCTTTCTCAACCACATGCCCTTAGTTCCTCTCTCCTCCCTCCTATTCCTTTCCTCCAAAAAGCAAAGAAAGCAACGAGAGAGGTCGGGAGAGGGAGTCGGTGATGCATTCGGCTGCTGATATGGGACTGCACCATCGACACTTCGGGAAGGCCAAGGTAGAGCAGTAACATGCACTCGCGACCATCATTAGCCTTGACTTTCCGACGCGCCGTCCAGCCAAGATCCACCACATCTCTCTCTCCCCCTCTCTTTCTCAATAGGCCCACCTCTCCTCCTCCTCTTCCATCTCCCTCCTACCCCCTTCCTCCTCCTGTAGCGACTCAATGGGTGTAGTTGCCGTTGGGCTCAGTCTCGCCCACGACAAGCTTGAAGTCGAGAGTGGGCGGCCGTGCCAACCTCAAACTCCATGCTGCCTTAGCCCGACCCCAAGTGCTCCATTGTGGTGGCGAGAAGGCCACTTCTGCCAGCGAAGCCAAGCTCCAAAGTAGCGTCGACCAGGGTTTCAAAAATCGGTTTTTAGGAAAATATCGCTAGGTGGCGATTTTTGGTTTGCCACGGCAAATCGCGGAAAATCGAACAAATTTTGGATTTAAAATTCAAATCACAAATTGCTTTCCGAAATACAAAAACCGACCTTTTTTTTGGAAAACCGACCGATTTTTGCGACAAATCGAACGATAAACGTGGCAAATCGAGAAAACGAAAAATCGTGTGATTTTTCCGGCAAATCATTCGGTTTTGGCGGCAAACCGATTGGCCGGTGTGAAAAATGGTAAAAATTTATATGGTACGAAAAAGGTAAAAATTAATTTAAAAATATGTAAATGGTAGGGCATGACTTTTGGTAATTATGTAACATTTAAAATTATTCGAAAAATTGATTTGAAACTTTGTATGGTGCGGAAAAATGGTAAAAATTTATTTAAAATTATGTAAATGGTAGGCATGACTTTTGGTAATTTAACATTTAGGCAACATTTAAAATTATTCCAAAAATTGATTTGGAAGTATATGGTACAGAAAATGGTAAAAATTTATTTAAAATTATGTAAATGGTAAACGCATGACTTTTGGTAATTATTTAACATTTAGGCAACATTTAAAATTATTCTAAAAATCGATTTGGAAGTATATGGTGCGGAAAAATAGTAAAAATTTATTTAAAATTATGTAAATGGTAGGCATGACTTTTGGTAATTATTTAGCATTTAGGCAACATTCAAAATTATGTAAAATGTTAGGAAATGAATTATTTTGGCATGACCTTCGAGATGACAACATAGGAAATGAATTTTTTAAAAATTTCGGCATGACCTTTGCTAAATTCGTATCTATTTCATGTATCTATTTCATGAAAACAATTCATTGCATAGATAAATTCATATATACATGACAAGTTCACAAGTTAACAACTTCATGACAACTGCATGACAACCAGGGTTTGATGACAAGTACGTATGGAGTGCTTGTAATTGACTTACCTAGCAATTTGTCCGAAGAGATAGTGAACAACTCCGTCTGGTTGCAAGGTACCTGGTGATAAGTAATAATGAAATGTCATATATGTATGAATTAAGATTGAACAAATATAAATTCTATCAAATATGCGACATTACCTCTATTCCCACCATTGGCCACCGTAAATCTACGATTGGCTTGCCATATTCATCTCTTCAATGGAAATCAAGATCAATCCCTGCGTCGCCAGAAGGTTTGCCTTGTATTGTTGCCAAGTAAACCCCGTGTGCACAGAAGAGGTTTGCCAATCCGAGTACAGCATCCTGTAGAAATCAGGATTCTCCCACTCATACACATATTATGAGGGCTGATGTGGAGACGCTTGTGGCAGGTTGGAGTACGGGGACGGGTTGGCTTGCTGGTGACTGCCGCTATAGGAGCTAGAGTAGAGGCTGAACTGTCACGGCTGTTGCAAGGGTGGGTAAGGATAAGAAAATAATCCACCCCAACTATCTGTGTTACCATAGGAGCTGGAGGCACCCTCTGAGGTATCGTACCCATAACCATACATGTGTTCTCTAAACCCATGTGTAGATGCAGATCTTGTGATCCTTTGGGAAGATGGAGCCCTATGGTCACGGTCCTGTGTGGCATATTGAAATTGAGACTCTCCTGTGAACCGTACTAGAGACCGGGGTTGTGATTGTATTTCAGGTTCAGGTGCCCCTACACCACCACCATCACCACCGACGCCACCAGCTCCATCATCATCGTCATCATTATCGGCTAAGGAGCTATCATTTGATTCCTGATATGGTGGACTCTTATGTGGATCATCTGTGTTTACATCACAAATGTCCTTCTCTTCTGTGATATTTCCCCTTCTAGTCTTTTTGGGTCGCGGGGGAGGAGGCCCTTTCCTTTCTTTTCTCTTGCATGCCTAGATGCGTGTCCCCCACATTCTGTGTCACCCACTTTGAAACACCGGCTGGCTGTGCAGTAGGATCTAGCACGGTGTGAGTGGGTACAGGAGTGTCACTCTCTATGTCCTCCTCGGCAAGCACTAGGGCTGTATTGGACCTTCCATTTTCCATCCATTGGCGAATAGCGTTGTCCCTGTCCAACAAGCTTAGGTCCATTAATCGTTGACAAAGATCGTCTTCATATGATGGAACCTGCGCCCCCTGTGTTGCCCGCTGCAGTCGCAACCTCAAGTTGTAGTTGGCATATACCAATCGATTTAGCTTTGCATGTAATAACCTGTTGCGAGCCTTAGTGTGGATGAAAGCAAACGTATTCCAATTCCTCTCACACCCGCTTGAAGAGACACACTGGGAGAGGAGGCGAGCCGCTAGCTGCTGAAAGTGTGGTGTCTCTGAACCGAACATCATCCACCAGTTAGCTGCAACAAACCATGTCATATATGGTAGTCCATAAGTGTGAAGAAAGAATAAATTGTAAGTACTGCATATTGAAACGAGCATTCAAATAGTGTACCTGGGTTTGTGTCTCTGTTATGAGCCATTCTTGTGGCAAGCTCGTCTGCAAATGTTCCTGCTCTATGTCTCCAAACATCCACTTCCAAAAGTGCCATCGAAACGGTTTTGGGGTCTGCAAGCCGTTCAAAAGCCTTTCGCATCTGACCAAGTACATCAGCTTGGGTACCACCGACATAGTGGTTGTACGGGTGAAGCGAGCAGGCTGCAAACATGAGACAACTATGTTAGTATGTATGAAGTTATCAAAAATAAATAATGCGAAGGTAAATGTGACATAAGTACCTGCAAGCAAGTAGCTGTCCTCAGCCACCGACACCATTCTATCATAGATAATTTTCGTACATGTATTATAATGTGTTCTGTTGTCAGGACCAAAGAGGTTTTTGTACTCAGATTTCACCTTCTTAAATCGCAGGGTGACCTCTCCGAGAGTAGGAACTCTGTCCTGATCTGCGAACCGCAGGTATTCATACAGGGGCTCGACGCTGGAGCATACCCATTCAAAATTTTTCCACCATTGCAAACTTGACAAGCACTCATGTGCATACTTGCCTTCATCAGTGCCTATGTATGAACTCTGCAGAAATTCAGTTGAGGCCATCCACTGCATGAACTTTTCTTTTCTCCTGGTAAAGCTATCTAAAAACATATAGTTTGTCCCGAACCGGGTGACGTTCCACTTCACCAGCTCGCCACCAATATGTTGCCTCATCATGTGGTGAAGCTTGTTCGAATTGTATAGCCATTTGGATATCCTCTTTGCACTATCAATGGCATCTTGGTGCTCCTGCGTTTCTCCAATTTTCTTAAGCATTAGGTTTATTGTGTGGGCCAAGTAAGGCTGCCACACAATAGCACGATACTTTTTTCCAAGGTCCGTGCAGGCTTTCTTGTAGTTGGAGTCATTGTCAGTCACGATTTACACAACATTATCTGGCCCCACGTTCAGGACAACCTTCTCAATCTCCTGCAAGAGACAACAAATTTAATTAGGTCACTGCTAGGCTTGATTCAAAATACATGAGTAAGTAGTTGGAACAAAATTACCTTAAGCAGGAATTTCGCGTCCTATGTTTCTCCAGTCGCATCCACGGACTTGTGGAAGTACGTGGCGCCCTTGCAGTATAGAAGAAAATTAATGACAATCATCCTGGTTGGCCTGGTCCATAAATCACACATTATGCTCACACCTTACGTGGGCCAATCCGCCTTCCATGGTGCCATCTCCTTCTCAATCTCCCTCTCGTTTTGTTCTAAGTACATGCCATCTATGTCCCTTCTTGTAGGGACCTGCACGCCCTCACCTACATAACAGCATAAGAGGTTAATTATGTACCAATGCAAGAAAAATCAGAAAATAGACTTAACTAACCCTATCTTTGTGTCTCCTTTACGGTGCTCTTGAAATACGGGCTGTCAGCCCGCCTACCAGTGATCCCCGCGGAGTGAAAAAACTTAGCCCAGGCCATCCCGATCCTTTCCTTCACCTTTTTTTCCCTTCGCGGACCAACTACCTGTGTCAATCCTTGTCTGTGTCAACCCTCGTGCTGCTGTGAGGTCGGGGTCCCGAAGCACTGGGCGTGGCACATCCGAAGTTGACTTTCTCCCCCCATCCCCCGCATCCCTCCTGCACCCTGTGAACCAATTGCACCTCCATGCTCGTAGTGTGGTCCCGCATGGGACCTGAGCTCGGCCTTATGTCTTGACATATTCAGTGCATGCTCCATCTGTGCCTCCTCATCTGCGCCTCCGGTAAAATCATCATCTCGCCACCCTCCTGCCTCTTTCTATCTCACCAAGACCTGAGCTCTTCCCTTCTTCTTCTCAGCGATTCGATCCAGTTCACGCTGAAAGAAAGCCCTCACATCGAGGGGGACTCGGTCACAACGCGTCACATTGGTACCTCGTCCTGCTAGGTATTGTTTCAGTCTAGTTGCACCCCCTCCCCTCTTTTCCTTTTGCAGTACTTGCACTTCCAGGCAACATGACTAATTGCCTCCCGTCTTTATAAACAAATACAAGGCCGCTTCGCCCGTCGACATACTTCAAACCTGACAAATAATCAACCAAGTATTATTTCATTGCCAGGAGTCTTTTTCAGGATAAGCAACCAAGTATTAATTCATACCTTTCGAGTAGACTTTGATTCCAAAAAAAGTTTCACCTCCAGGTATTACCAGCGGAGTCCGCCAACCTTTAAATAATCATAGGATAGAATCACTTAGGAAATGAATAAAGTAAAACGGAAAACCGCAATATCATTTGGAATTCATACAAAACTCAAAAGTAAAATGATATCCAAAGGGCATCAATTAGACAGACAAATTGTTTCACTATAGATTCAATATCTTTTTATATTATAGTTGACACTTTCGGCAAGTTCAATTGACAAAGCGTGCAAATTCATGTATGCATGCATAATTAAGAAGTATAACAGTATTAAAGTGTTCTCCATATATGTTGGTGATCACATCTACGGAGACATACTTCGCAGCAAGAAAGTCCTAGGTAGTTATTTGGTTTGGTTAGTGTGACATACTGACATATTCATAGTAAATAGGAAACTCCTTGCAGCCAACCAAAAATACAGGATAACTAAGCAACAGAAAGCTAGTAGTCTTGCCGCCGCTCCGAGCTCCGATTTGCCGCAAGCCCACAACCGAGCTCGCGGTTTGCCGCACCGAACTAGAAGCACCGAGCTCCGACACGCCGCTGACTTGCCGACCTCATCTCGCGATTTGTCGCCGTGCTCCCGGCTTGCCATGCGCTCCGACCAGCCCGCCGCCGACTTGCCTCTCCATGCGCTCCGACCACGCCTCCGCCGACTTGCCGACCTGTGCTCGCGATTTGCCGCAGTGAGCTCCCGGCTTGCTGCGTCGCTGCTCCGCCTCCGCCTTGCCGCGATTTGCCGCTGTCCACTCACGGCATGCCGCCGTCCCCTCGCGACTTGTCGCCGTCCCCTCGTGGCTTTCCGCGCCGCCGATTTGCCGCCCCCAGCTCGTGGCTTGCCACAGTTGCCGCCCGATTTGCCGCAAAAATTTGGCGACTAGGCGTGGATCTGAGCGGTGGACGGGCGGAGCAAGAGGAGACCGAAGGGGAAGTGGCCTGGGATTCCCAGCAATCATGCAGCATGTCAGGTATATAAGCATGTCATCAATTTTTAATTTTTCGCTAATGGGCCAAGTTGAGTCATCCGTTTTTTAATTTTTCATAATTTTAATTCAAATTTGCAAGCGAAACCGGCTATGTTTTTTTTTCTTTTTTTCACCATTGTGTTTATACATGGTTCTACAATTTTTACGGATTTTATGGGATTTTTTTTATTTTTCAAATTCAAATCACATTTTGAATTTTCAAATCGGTTTGCCGTTATCGCTGAGGCTCGGTACCGCGATAAATCGTGGCAAATCGATGATAAATCGCGATTTTTCCAACTTGGCGTCAACAGGGAGAAGAAAGCATCGTCGAATTTGGATTTAAACATAACGTATGTACGAAACATCGTTATTAAATACATAAACCATTTTTTTGTTCTTGTGAAACATTTGTTTGAATGGGTTAAAACATTTTGATTTTGCTCTAAAATATTTCCTATGTACCTCTGAAACATCGGTAAAAAATATCTAAAATATTTTGTTTGCTTTTGTGAAACATTTTGTTTGCTCTTTGCGAAACATTTTTTGCTTATGTGAAACACTTGTGTGTGTGTGTATATATATATCATTTTGTTTGCTTTTATGACATATTTTGTTTATTTTTATGAAACACTGTGTTTGCTCTTTTGAAATATTGCTCATTTTCTCAAGCGAAACGTTACTCGTTTTATTTGAAATATCGTTGAATAACTGCTAAAACATTTTGCTTGTTTCACATGTTAACACAAAATGTTTCAACAATATTTGAGCTTTGTTATGATATTTGACTCCTTTTGTTCCAAGTCAAGCACCCATTTTTTTGCAAATGATTGAACGTCTGATCCGTAGTAGCACCCTTATTTCTAACAAAGCTACACATCAATTATCTCTATAATTATTCTGGTTTTCATGATAGAGTCGACTTTACATGGAGAGGTAGACATCATTCTCTCACTTTTTTCTCTTTCCTTCACCTCAGCACATATGTGATGTAGCATACCTTAGAGACAACTGATATGTACCATTGTGAATGGTTTTAGGCAGGTGTGAAAACAAACTATTTTTTTGGCAATGAAAAAATGCTTTTGTCTATACATCACAATATGTACTCAACCCTTACAATGTAGACCATCTCGGCTGAAAGCTGAATTATTACATCAAAATAACTTGAAAGGAGGTTGAATAAAATTCAACCAGCACAATAATTATTACATCAAAATAACTTGAAAGGAGATTGAATAAAATTCAACCAGCACAAAATGTATTATTAAATCTCCATTCATAATTGAAGAAGATAGCCACACACCTTGAGTATTTTTTATGATCCTTTTGAAGTAATGTCCAATGACGCAACCAATAAGTTTCCCTAAATATAACTTGTAGAAATGTAGTAGGTTTGTGTTTATCAAAAATAATATTATTTCTACAAAGCTAGTTACCCCAATAAAGAGCTGCACTGCCAACCAATATTTGTTTATTTTGTTCTAACCTATTCTCAAAAGCTAAACTCCTCTCATATGAGCAAAACCCCCATGAAAATTCAATCCTATCACAATCAGGACAATTTGCCAAACTGATATAAATACATGACGGCCAAAGAAAAGATAATTAATGGTTTCATTGTTGTTACAAAAACACCACCTTTTACTACCCTTCCAGTGTCGTTTTGCCATATTGTCTTTGGTTGAGATTACACCTCTATCTAAATACCAGAGGAAAACTTTATTTTAACGGGAAGGTTTAGTTTCCAAATAAGCTTATTTGAATAACCATCAATGCAATTAATCAATTTGTGATACATAGAATAAACCAAAATTTGACTTTTTAATATTCCAACAAAAATATCCTACTTTTGACATAATTGAATGGTGGTAATTCTAGATAACAATTCATTCTACTCAATAGGCTCTATGGAAGGATATACTAGTCAATAGGCTCTATGGAAGGATATACTTAGAAGTATCGCACCAAGCACCTGCTCTACTGCTACATGTTTCCTTCAAACAATTGAAAAGAGATTCGGATATTGGTTCCTAAGTGAGGTATGACCCAACCATAAATCTTCCTGGAACCTAATTTAAGAACCATTCTAGACAGGTACCTGTTTGACCTTCATGAGGCCTTTCTAGGAATGAGAACTTCTCGGCTATACTTCCACTTATGAAAGTGTTTTGTTATATAAAACAGTCTACGGTCGTATTATATTTGTTATCATTTAATTTATTTTTTCAATGTGATACATGTTGGGAGTTATCTCATAATTATCCAATGATCGTGCTAAGTATCTATGTGCATGCACTAAGTGTCCATGAGGGGTTAATTCCCGGAAAATACGAAGTCATGACATAGCTCACTAATCCCTTGGCTCGTGGCCTCTTGGCCCATAGGTCGGTGGTCGCTAGCTATCGTTCTAGATCATTGGTATCGCCACTGGGTCGTTGGGGATCTAGTATGCCAGCTTGGCTTGCTGCCGTCGCTAACCGTATCTCCCTAGGTCACAAGAGGCAGTGGCATATTTGGCAAGTATCATTGAGATCAACGATGGATAGATATTCTGACTTTGACCCATAAAAAAGATGGAGATTATGTCATGCAGGGATTCCGTGTCCCTAACAGATGTTGAAGATTTTTTAATAAAAATGTTGTTGGAGTCTATATAAAGGCCTAAACCCTAGGGAGGGGGCAAGCTAGGAGAGCAACAAGCTGCAGATGACTTGAAGAAGTCCAATGTGATCGTTTGTGCATAAGGTTAGAGCTAAGCATGGATTGGTTCTAGACAAATCTATCAAACAAATCTACGTGACGAGGGAGAAATGTAACATACCATAAATTTCTCCAATTTTGGCATGAAATTTTTTTACGAAAAATTATAATTAAGTTTCTACAATCATTCCCCAATTTTTGAGAATCTTTCAAATTAATCTCCTATTTATTCCCTAAAGGAACCGTCTTATTCTTATTTTTCCAAAATTAATTAATCCCTTAAAATAATAAATTTCATTCCATATTTGGATTCTACTCATTTTTCTGGATTTTTATAAATTTATTTCATATGTTTCTAAGCTTTCTATAATTTTTTATGAATTTTGAAAGCCCTAAACAAATTCTGGAAATTCTTTTCTCTTTTAAATTTTGGACTTCCTTTTTGGGTAAGTCCCAAAGTACGCCTTTCCTTTTGGGAAATACGCCTCCACTTATCCACCTCAGCACAACCTCTCTTTGACAGGTGGACCCCACTTGTTAGGACTATACCCCCTTTGTATCCGATCCAACGGTGCCCACAAATTTTGCCCTAAATCCAACAACGCTCATTGATTCTTCTTCCTTCCGGTGCGCTACCCTTGCTCGAACCGCCGGGGCCGCCACCACTCGCCGGAATCCCTCGCCGCCATCGCAGCCAGTCACCCCCTGCGCCTGTTTTGCCCTTGCTGGAAAACTTTCCACATCATCGACCTTATCCGCCACCTCTCCTCCCCTATCCACTCCTGGTGGCCTGTTAATTGCTCGCCGCCACTTTACGCCACCGCCATGGCGAGCTAGAGCTTCCATGGCTGCTACTACTCGTCGAGCCTATAAAAGGCCCCATTCAGCACCGCACCTCCCCAAGCCCCTCCCCCTTAACCGCCCCGAGCCACCTCCTCCACCATCTCCTTCCCCAACTCCGGTGAGCTCTATTCTCGCTAACCCAATCCCTCTCTGGCCTCAACCCCTAAAGGAAAAACTTGCCACTTTACATCTCAAAGCTACTGCTGCTGCCTCCACTCACCGGCGATCACCGGAGCCCCTCATCGTCGCTGCTCCCCTACGCCGCCGCCTTGACCTCGCTGCCCCTCCAACTCAGACCGCCTCGAGCTTCACCGCAACCTCCTTAACGTACCACTTGCCCCCAATTTCAAGATTTTGGTCCCAATTTCTCACCGCCGGCGACCCATCTCCATCGTCTCCTCTTTTCCCCTTTCTCCAGTCACTGACCATAGGGCCCCACCCGTTAGTGACACCTGAGCCAGCACACGCCTCCCCTCTCTGTCCCCTGTACGCTGGGCCCTAGATGTCAGCCACGGTGCACCATTATGGTTCGAGCCCAACACTATTGACTATTTAGTTTAAAACCTATTTTCAATTTCATTATTTCCTTTAGCCTTTGAATTTTATTTAAAGTGTCAAAACCCTTTCAAAAATTTTGTAAAAAATCTCAAAAATCTAAAATATGATGAAAAATTTTATAAAAATATAAAATACCATATTTTTTAATAGAATAATTTAAATAAATCTCCTTCCTTATCTTTATATATAAAGGATTTTAAAATTCAAGAAATAATTTCAAAAATCCTGAAAAATATTCTAAATCCATTAAAAATTATTTAGTACCCATAATTCCATAAAATCCTAATTTTCAATTTTTCACCCCTATATCTCCAACAATTTTCATCTCTAACTCCTAAGAAATTTTGTCATCGACCCGGATCTCTAGAAATTTGTTGATCCGCACATGAAATCTCACGCACACTAGCAATAACATCATGTTACCTGGAGAAAATGCCCACTCAAGCATCCCCACCCTTATCTATTTGAAAATATTTTTAAAATCTTAGAAAATCGTACAGCCCATCACTTATTCACCCCAAACCTTTTTATATGTATTTCCATCATTTCATGCATCATGCTTGTCCAAATCTTCTTTGGATATTTATTGGAATTTCTTTTCTATTTTTCTGTATTTACTACGTATAGATGAATTAATTGCCTCTGGACCTCTTGAACAAGAATATCCGGGAGATATTTCGGAGTTCGATCAGACTACCGAAGAAGGCAGGTTTCCTATCCTTGAAGCATATCGAATTCCTAATTCTTTTATCTATATATTTATTGCATTATTTTCTAGTTATTTTATTTGTGAAATTCCTTTATTTGAATTAATGTGTTTATCATTTTATGTAGAATAGATAGTCCAAACTCCACCACCAAAAGCCCACCTAAAATGAATTAACTTGACAATACCCTAGTATAGGAAAATAAAATATATGAATATTTCAATAGGTAGGATAAATATCATCATTGTCATATAGACATTATGATATAGAGGAGATCGGAAAAATTGAAAAGTATAAGCATGAATTACCAGAATGATAATTGCATGGGCAAGATATTGCCTTATTGTTTTCGCAATACTGAGCATTTAGGATACTGGCTGAGGAGTCACCGGTAATGATTGTGCGGAGGCCAGGTATTTGCTAGGTTCTGAGATATTGGGCCAAGTGATTCACATGTTACCGGCTGTGTCTGTGTGGAGGCCAATATCGCCAGGTTTTTTCTCAATGTTTGTGCCTTGTACGAAACATTGCAAAACTTGGACTATTCTGAATAGAAATGACATAAATACCGCCCATCCGTATTATCGGCCATTTTACGGGTAAAGCTCGGCAGGTTCTACAGAGCTGATGACAAAATCATTAATAGACCCTACTTCGGGTATATGAAGTTATGTCAAACTGGGTGATGCCTATTCTATTCAAATAAATCTATGGATTTTAAGAAATGATAATGGTCGTCAGATGAGTTAAGGATGGAGAAAGGAGATAATGATTTACAAACTCATTTAAATGTTTTAGAAAACAATTTTGAAATGTTGATGCTAAGTCTTAAAATATTGCATTCTATACCACGTTAAATTACAGCCTTACGCTTCTTTGAAACATTTTATATATAGTTAATATTTTATTTCCTATGGAAGCCTGCAAGTACGGCTAGTACTTACCCACATTATGTGGGCAAACTACCTATTTCTTTGAACAGGACTCATTTTTTACTCAGAAATGGACATCTATGGCGAAGACTGGAGTTTGTATAGGACTGATATCTAGGGCTTACCGTATGCTCAAGCCTTGCCTATTGTATATGGGCATGTATTTTTCTTTTGCTATTATAAATTACTAGGTTGTATCTTCACTTACGCCGTAAAATATTTTGTAACATGTAATAAAAATAAGCAGGTTGTACTATTTCTGAATGCAACTGAAATCCTGGACAGTTGGCATTCGGGACATTTTCTGGTAAATCCTTACTGGGATTTGGACCCCACAAGAAATCTCAATCGTCGACAATACAAATACAAATAATAATAATGTTAAATACAAATATATAGTGGATATGAGGGACAAGGGCGGCCGATCTGGGTGGTACCTATGAGACGACTACCAAACAACACTGACAAATGGTAAGGCGAGGAGCGTCTATGAGACAACAATTGAACAACACTGACAAACAGTAATATGAGGAGAGACGGCACCCACGATGGATGTGGAAGTTGGACAAGGAGAGCCGAGAACGAATCAGATCAGGCTTGATCATGTAGGTTTGTTGTGCTTGTGTGTTCAGTTGTCTCGGGCTTGAGTTGGATGAGCCTATGGATAGTGGGTTGACATCTGGATATTCAAATTAGATGAAATTACACCATTGCCCCTTAAACTGACAGCAAATCTCACTTACTCCCTCGAACATAAACTTTACTTTTTGACTCCTTAAACTTGTATCGATCTGCACCCTAGCCTCAAAACCGTTAGGGCTTCCGCTAAACGTTGAGGTGGCACCCACGTGTGTCCACGTCACTATTAAGTGTCGACTACGCTATCTATGTATACAAGGCATAGTGACTTGGCATCCATGTGGATGCCACATCATCTTCTCCAACCTCATTAGCCAAAGATATATTGTATCCTTCTGAACTTGCAGCGAATCTCACTTAGCCCTTCGAACTTGAAATTTACTTTTTTTGGCCCCTTAAACTTGTATTAAATGCACCCAACCCTCAAACCTTTAGGGCTTCCATTAAACATTGAGGCAATTGCCCATGTGTCTGTTAAACACGGTCTGGAGGGAGAACAATGTTGGATGTGGCCTTCGTCTTCGGCTGAGTTGTGGCCACTCAGAGGTTCCTATGATAAGCTGAGGCATGCACCAACATGGTGAAGAAGACAGCGGATGGCGAGCAATGCATGGTGTGTGTAGGGGAAGGGGGGTTAGGGGTGTATGACGATCGACTTAACGTTTAATGGATATATGACCAACCACCTCAGCGTGTAATGGATACATGGCAATCACCTCAGCGTTTAACGAAAGTCTTAATGGTTTTGCAGTTAAGTTGCAAACAGATATAAGTTTAAAGGGTTGAAAAAATAAATTTCATGTTTCGAGGGCAAAGTGAGATTCGCTGCAAGTTCAGGCTTTGCAATGTACCTTTTTTAGATAGAGGTTAGAGAAGATGGAGTGGCATCCACGTGAATGCCATGTCATTATCCCTTGTATGCATAGATAGCCTAGTCAGTATTTAACGATGACATGGAACACACGTGGACACCACCTCAGCTTTTAGCGGAAGATCTAACTATTTGGGGCTAGGGTGCAAAGAGATATATGTTTAAGGGGCTAAAAAAAGTAAAGTTTGAGTTTGAGGGGCGAAGTATGATTGGCTGCAAGTTGTCGGGACCCGGCTTTGCAAAACCGACACCTCTGTGTTTTCAATATTAGTCCCAAGGAATCATAACTAGTATACATAGTATAAACAGATGGTCAAACCATACGCTTTATTAAATTGAAATAATCATAAGTACCAAGGACTCAATGCCACTTATTACAATATCAGAGTATAATAGCAAGTAGAAGAACATAAATAACCGCATCGGTGATGTCCCGTTGAATCGCCACAGGCATCTGACCGGAGGTACACCTCTAGTGATCTGGATTGTCTCCGTCTCTCTCCTTCATAGTCTGTGAATTGTCAAAGAATTGCAAGGGTGAGTATGAGACATACATACTTAGCAAGCATTCGTTCTTAGATATAATTGAGTTCTTAGCTCGAGACCGAGATGACATTCACTGTCAACTCTACATGATGAACCTTGCATGGTATTCTCTGCTCGGCATTCGCTGCCAGACATTCTCTGCCCTATCTCTACACCAGATTAATTATTAAAAAAATGAGATTAACATTGTAGAGCTGCCTAATTAACATTGTAGAGCTGCCTAAATCCGCTCTTGACCGTAAGCATAACTATCATGATAGTTTTGACTCTGCAGAATATGTACACTTTACCTATGGTACTCACCCGATAGTGAGACGAAATCATTATCCAGGTATGTCTAGACTTGAGAATGCCTCACTAAGGTTTCACTCTGGTAGCTTTCAAGCCAAGCCAGAGGCCCCCTCTGTGCTAGATGGGTATCTGGTGTTGATCAAGCACACTCACACTGCTATGACATACCAAAACTAGATTTCGCAGAGTAACAAGCTAAGGCTTTGCCATTATTAGTGCCCATAGTTGTATGGTTGTAATTGGCAAGATCATCCACTATATTCGGTCATTATGTCAATCAAGGTGGCTCCATGGAACCATAGAACCACCATACAAGCAACCACCTCATGTCTACTCATGCCACTTTGATTTTAGTTTGATTAAGTTAAATCAAAACCACAGAGTAGAGAGTAGATTCTCTCTACAATGTATTTGAATTATTTTCCATCATAATAGATCTACAATTCCTATCGTACCAATATTAAGCATCTAGCGTAAGTAAACACAAGGATGGCTTAAATACAAAATTATATCATACTAGCCAGCACTAGATAGTTAACCATGTTAATTAATAACTAACACAACATGGGCATTAATTAGAACCTAATTAGGTAAAATACTATTATCAATAGCATGCAAATTCAAAATCTAGAAAGTGATTATTAAATCTAGGATCAACATGCAACTAGCTTGCCTTGGTCCTAGTACTGAGCAACTCCTAGGAATTCATCGGCGATCTCGGCTCCCGTGTTGTCAGCGGCAACGTCTACACACAAAACAAGGTGCAATGAATACCAGAAAATCCAAAAAAATAAAAAAGAGAAAATACAGGAGGTAGATTAGAATAAAATAAGAATTATAAAATTTATTGGGAGGGGTTTGGATCTACGGATCTCAAGATAGAAAATGAAGAAGGGGCATTGTTCATTGGAACCTGATGAACAGTCCTAGATTGCACTGTGCAGCCCAAATCGGGCCTAGGCAGATTGGGTCAAAAGGAAAAGGGGCTGGCCTGGCTCACTCCTCACCAAGAGGAAGAGAGAGAGAGAGAGAGAGAGGGGGAGGGTGGCTGCTTAGGCAGCTCTAGTTTGGCCTAGCGACTGTCCGTGGCGAGGGACGGCGCTTCGATGAAAGGCGGCAGCGGCGGTATAGCAACGTTGGCCAAAGGCGGCGACGATGCTCAGGAGATGGCAGTGGAACGTTGATGGCTTGGCAGCGGCTTGGCGAGGCTCGGCTAGTGACGACAGCTTGCTGTGAGGGCTGGCGACGGATCTGGGTAGAGGCAGCACACACGGCAACAGGGCAGCAGGTAGTGGGGCAGCTAGGGCATCGGGGTGGTGCTACTCGGGCGGAAGGAGATGGACGGTAGCTACCTCCTCGTCGACGGTGGCGGTGGCATCAACTCCGAGGTACATCCTTGCTCCTGGCTCCGTGGGCTATGGTTTGGATGGATTCTCGAAAGAGTCTTTAGGGGTTTATATAGGGGTGGATTTGGGATAGAATCCAGCCAAATTTGGGGTCGGTTTCCGATTAGGATAGAAATGCAATGGTGGCTCACTACTAGAGAACTGGCCTTTAATACCGGCTCATCAGTCCCGGTTAGGCATGAACCGTGGATCGACATTCACAACATCCGGTTGAATGTTACGCGAGGCACGGGCTGGTTCATCCGGTTTGAGACATCAACCGGATCGATGTTCTGAATCAATCCCGGTTGGTGTTACAAACCGCATCGATGGTCATCGCAATGACCCAACGGCGGCCAAGCGGGAAAGGAAGCACAATACCGTCTATGTTCCCAACCGATTAGTATGCTATATTTGAACTCCTGTTGCAGGCGGGAAGGCGGGCACAATACCGGTCTATGTGCCCAACCGGGATTAATATGCCATATTTGAACTCCTGTTGCAGGCGGGAAGGACAGTACAATACCGGTCTGTGTGTCCAACTGGGATTAGTATGCCATATCTGTTCCCCTTCCTTCCTCTCCCGATCCCGACTCGCCCGACCAAGAACAAAGATCACCCGTGCCAAGAGCTTCAAGAAAGGAGGTGCTGCCAAAATTTCAAAATTTTGGTCATTTTACTCAAGCCAAGTTAATCGAGGTTAGTGCATCATTCCTCAAGACATTGGATGTTCAATGGAGCTTCTTCTTTGCTTGAAAAATGAAGAAAATTTGATCTTTTGCCATGATCATTGAATGATTATGAATGTAAAGATCTAGCTCAATTTTTTGTGGGATTTTTTGTGGGATTATGATGTATCTCGCATTGGAGGTGTAATCTAGTATTTTCTCCCATCGATGGATGAAGAATTTTGTCATGATCATTGAAAGACTATGAATGTAAAGATCTAGCTCAATCTTTTGTGAGATTTTTTGTGGGATTATGATGTATCTCGCATTGGAGGTGTAATCTAGTATTTTTTTCCATCGATGGATGAAGAATTTTATCATGATCATTGAAAGACTATGAATGTAAAGATCTAGCTCAATCTTTTGTGGGATTATGATGTATCTCGCATTGGAGGTGTAATCTATGATTTTTTCCCATCGATGGATGAAGAATTTTGTCATGATCATTGCAATACCGGAGCAAATAATCATTTTATAGAAAGCAATTCTATGAAAATATAGTTCTTTACAAAATATGTAATGAAATAAATTTATTTTAAGTTTATAGTTGGCTTTGAAATAAGAATTGCCCTAGGTAGGAATAAAAATATAGTTATTTTAAATTTATGTGATGCAATTAACCCTAGGTAGGAATTAATTTAGCCACATAAAATTTTAAATATTTTTCAATAAATTTAATTTTCTGGAATTTGGAAAATGTTCAATAATTAATTTTTGGAGAATGAGCTAAGAATTACCTTAATGTAACATAATGTAGATGGACCGACGATGGATGTACATGGACCGACGCTCTCCGGAGTTCTTGCAGGGTTTGCAAGCTTTTCTTTATGCGGCCGATGCATACACGACGTCAGGCTACATATGTTGTCCATGCATAGACTACAGCAATGAGAAGGAGTGGCCAAACACCAGTCACCTTCACTTCCATTTGCTCTCAAGAGGTTTCATGCCAAACTATACCTCTTGGACCAAGCACGGTGAAGAAGAGATTATACGGGAAGACGGTGAAGAAGAAAAAGAAGAGGTGGACAACAATATCCCGGACGATGGCCAACACGGTGCTTTCGAAGATACAATGGGTGATTTTGGCGATGATGACCTAGAGCAGATGCTGCTTGATGGAGAGGGAGAATACACCGATGAAAGGCATTATGAAAAATTCCAGCGCTTGTGGGAGGACCATGGGACCCTGTTGTACCCAAACTGCCGACAGGGCCACAAAAAGCTGCGTACTACACTAGAACTGATACAATGGAAGGCAACCAATGGTTTGTCTGATAAGGGATTCGATGAGTTGTTATGCTTGATAAAGAAATTGCTTCCAGAGGGTAACACGTTGCCTGAAACTACGTACGATGCCAAGCAAGTAGTCTGTCCATTGGGGTTGGAGGTACAGAAGATACATGCATATCGTAACGATTGTATCCTTTATCTCAATGAGTATGAGAACTTGGAAGCTTGTCCGGTGTGCAAAACTTCTCGGTTTAAAACCAGGCGTGATGACATAGGTGAGGTAGAGGGGCAGCGTAAGAAGAAGAGACCCCCTGCTAAGGTGGTATGGCATTTCCCTATAATCCCCCGGTTGAAGCGTTTATTTGCAAGCAAAGTGCATGTCCAGATGATGTGCTGGCACAAAGAAGATCGTAAGGACGACGGAAGGTTAAGTCACCCTGCTGACGGCTCGCAATGGAGGAAAGTAGATAGAAAATACCCGGACTTTGCTAAGGATCCGAGGAACATAAGGTTTGGGTTGAGTACTGATGGGATGAACCCGTTCGGCGAGATGAGCAGCAGTCACAGCACTTGGCCCGTGACTCTATGTATCTACAACCTTCATCTTTGGCTGTGTCAGAAGCGGAAATACATTATGATGTCGTTGCTTATCCAAGGCCCGAAGCAACCTGGAAACGACATCGACGTGTACCTCAAACCATTAGTTAATGATCTGCTAACGCTGTGGAATGATGGTGTACGTGTATGGGATGAGTACAAAAGAGATTATTTCACCCTCCGTGCATTGCTATTTGTAACCATCAATGACTGGCCTGTACTTGGTAACCTGTCGAGCCTATCAATCAAGGGATATAAAGCCTGCATCGAGTGCTTAGAGGATACGGACAGCAAGTACCTAACAAACTCTCGAAAGGTTGTGTACATGGGCCATCGTAGGTTCCTCAATCTGAAGCACCCGTTACGGAGCAACCGTGTTAATTTTGATGGGACAGAAGAAAAACTTAAGAAGCCCAAACATCATAGTGGGGCAGATGTATTTTCTATGGTAAAGGATCTGGAAGTAGTTTTTGGAAAGGGTCCTGGTAGCAAACCTGTCCCGCCACTCCCTAATGAAGATGCTAAGAAGAATCCAATTTGGAAGAAGAAGTCAATATTTTGGGACTTGCCTTACTGGAAAGACTTAGAGGTGCGTCACTCACTGGACTTCATGCATATCACGAAGAATGTCTGTGTGAGTCTACTAGGCTTCCTGGATATGTACGGCAAATCAAAAGATACACTTCAAGCACGAAAAGACCTACAACTATTAGGACTTAGGGAAGACCTACATCCGCAACAGAGAGAGAAAGGGCATTACCTCCATCCCGCGAGCTACACTCTAAGTAAGGAAGAGAAAAAAAACATAATTAAGTTGTTGACTGGTGTGAAGGTCCCTTCAGGGTACTCCTCGAATATAAGAAGACTGATAAACACAAAAGAAAATAAAATCGTAAACCTGAAATCACATGATTGTTATGTGTTGATGACACAATTGCTCCTAGTGATGGTGAGAGGCATTTTGCGGACATGGTACGAGGACAATCATAAAGGTGTGTTCGTTCTTCAACGCAATATCACAGAAGGCCATAGATCCGGATAAGCTATCTAATCTACAAGATGACATTGTCTCTAGTTTGGTTAACCTCGAGATGATCTTTCCACCATCCTTCTTTGATATGATGGTCCATCTCATGGTTCACATGGACAAACAGATACAAATTCTCAGACCCGTGTTCTTGCACAGTATGTTCCCTTTCGAGAGGTACATGGGTGTCCTGAAGAAGTATGTTCATAACCGGTCACGTCCGGAAGGCTGCATTGCCCAGGGTGTTGGCACAGAGGAGGTTATTGAGTTCTGCGTCGACTAGATTAATGATCTGAATCCGATTGGCGTCCCTGTATCACGCTACGAGGGGAGGCTATGGGGAAAAGGTACTCTAGGGAGAAAAGAATCCTCTTACCAGGATATACTTACATTTAGACAAGCACATTTCACGGTGTTGAAACAAGCAGCTTTAGTGGCTCAGTATGTCCGTGATCACGAGAACATTCTACGCGACCAATACCCAGGGAAGTTAGATAAGTGGATCGCAGACAAGCAAGTGGAGAGTTTCGGTGGGTGGTTACAAAAGCAATTGTTGGGCGAGGAGGGAGTCCATGAGCAGTTGCAACTATTGGCTCGGGGACCATCCATGACAATCATATCATGGCAAGGGTATGAGATAAATGGGTACACCTTTTATATGAAAGCCCAGGATAACAAGAGCACCAACCAAAACAGTGGCGTCCGTATAGATGCCTTGGACAAAAATGGAAAGATGGACACCTACTATGGTTTCATAGAGGAGATCTGGGAGCTCGAGTAAGGACCTTTGAAAGTCCCTCTGTTTCGGTGCCAATGGGTCAATCTGACATCCGTGGAGATCGATGAGTACGGTATGACAACCGTGGACCTGAAAAAGTGGCCTACAGGGATGAACCATTTGTGCTTGCCAATGATGTCACACAGGTATTTTACGTGATGGACATGGGCAGCAAACTGAAAAAGCAGAAGGGCAAGCCTACTAAAAGCAAGACAAAGTCTACCAAAAACAAACGGCAGAAGGAGAACAGTAGCGGTAGCAATCAGCGAAGGCTCCACGTGGTTCTTCCAGGTAAAAGAAGGATTGTCGGAGTTGAGGGCGTCGCAGACGAAGAAGAGTATAATCAGTTCGACGAGCTACCGCCTTTCTCGGTGAATGTAGATATCAGTGCCCTCAATGATGAGGAGGAAGCTCCCTATGTACGTCACGATCATAATGAAGGATCACTTGTAAAAACAAAGTAGTTGCTATTTGATAATTAATGATAAATTACAAGACTGTGAACTCAATTTTTCACATTTTTGTGATATTTTTATTTAATTTGTATAGGCTCCCAGCAATTTTCTATAATTTTCGAGTAATTTATGGCAAATTACTAACACTAACATGTGGGACCCATAAGAGATGGGCCTACATGTCTCACATACTAATTTTGGTGTTTCAAGCCATTTTGTTATGACAGCAGCATTAGAGTTTTAATAAATAGATAACATTTTATATTTGTAAAAGAGTTTACAGAATTTTGAGTAAATCTTTGATAATTTTACATTTTGTAGTAAATCTTTGATAATTTAACATTTATCAAAGAAATGTAGAAAAATTAATGATAAATTACAAGGTCATGAACTCAATTTCTCACATTTTTGTGATATTTTTATTTAATTTGTATAGGCTCCCAAAGAATTTTCTATAATTTTGAGTAATTTATGGCAAATTACTAACATCGACATGTGGGACCCACAAGAGATGGGCCCACATGTCCGTTCTTAATTTTGGTGTTTTCAACCGAGACTATGTGGCCATCAATCCCGGTTGCTATTTCCAACCGGGACTAGATGTGCCATTAATTCCGGTTGGTGTCTCCAACCGGGATCATTGGGAATCCAAACGACGCAATATTGGCGCGAACCGACGGCTCTTCGTCTTCGTCTGCCTCTTCTTTAAAACCGACGATCTTCCATCGCCTCTTCAGACTCGATCCTCTGCCTCTTCAGACTCGATCCTCTGCCTCTTCCTCTCGTGTCGATCCATGGCTTCCCCGCCTCTTCCCCACCGCCTCTTCCCCCGCCTCTTCCTCTGCGGGTGTGCCTCCATTGCCGCCACCGCCGTTTTATCCACCGCCGTCTTCCGACGACGCTACTCCTCCTCGTAAGCGCATGCGCATCATGCGTCGCAAGCCGAGGAAGGAGTCCGTCTTCTACCCGGCGGAGTTCTCCATGTCGGACGAACTGTCCGACGACGACGACGACGAGGTCGACTTCGACGAGGAGGACGACGTCGAGGAGGAGGAGGAGGACGACGACGACGACGACCACGACGATCCGTGGGAGGAGGAGGAGGACCATGACGACGACGACGTTGACGCCTCCGACGATGGCGCCAACGCCGACGAGGAGGAGGAGGACGACGACGACGACACCGCCGCCGCCTAAATTTATTAGTTAGTTAGTTAATTAATTAGTTAATTAGAAATTATCTTTTGAGGTAACCCTGTGGGATATGTACAGGTACCATTATTGTAAATTATATATGTACATTTTCTATAATATATATATATATATATATATATATATATATATATATATTTGGACCCATAAGATTTGTTCTCACATTTTTTGAGCCTTTTACTATTTTGTATAAACTGTAGAAATTTTAATACATTTATTCACAAATACATTTATAGAAAATTGTTGGGAAACATACAAATTAAATAAAAATCCCAAAATTCATAAAAAATAAAAATTGACACTTCAAATTATTTTATTGGGTATTTAGAGTAGGCGGTGCACACCACGCTATGCTTTATTTTATTTTAATGGAATCAATCCTTGTTTGTGTCTCCAATCGACTATGTGAATCATCAATCCCGGTTGGTGTATCTAACCGGACTATGTGAGGACTCCAGCCGAGAGACCCCATCAATCCCGGTTGGTGTGTCCAACCGTCCGAGAACTCCCATCAATCCCGGTTGGTGTGTCTAACCGACTATTCGTTATCAATCCCGGTTGGTATCTCCAACCGGATTAAAGGTCCTATTTATAAACATTTCGCGGAGATTTGAAGACAAAACTCTCAAATCCTCTCTCGCCCAACTCCTAAATCGACGCCGCCATCGCCGCCCGAGCCGCTGTCTCAACGCCGCCGTCTCCACGCCACCACCGTCTCCAACACCGCTTTTCCAACGCCGCTGTTTCACGCCACCGCCTCAGCCGCTCTCTCAACGCCGGCCGTTTCACGCCGCCATCTCCACGCTGCCGCTTAGGCCGCTCTCGCCAACGCCGCCGTCTCAACACCGCCGTTTCACGCCGCCTCCCGCGCTCTCTCAACGCCGCCGTTTCCACCGCTGTCTTCCACGCCGCCTCCACGCCGCCGCCTCCACGCCGCTTCTCCAACGCTGCCGTCTCCAGCCGATCCACGCTGGTCCTCTCCAACGCCGTCGTCTCCAACGCCGCTTCCACGCCGTCCTCTCCAACGCCGGTCCTCTCCTTTTGCACTCAATTTCTCTATTGTGCTTGTGTTGTACATGAGTAATTTCCTTGAGTGGTACTAGTGTTGGGTGGTCATGCATAGATTTTAGATGTGTGATTGCTCGATGATATAGTGCATTCGAGATTAGTGTGCAATTTAGAGACATAAACTTGGCTTTTGAGATATTTGTGTAATCATTGATATTGATGAACATGCTACTTGTAGTAGGTTAATTGATTGCTTCATTTCCTGTTTAAATTGTTATTTCGTGGTCGATCTGCCGCCAAGGATAAGTGTACGTATTGCAATTGGAAGAAGCAGTTGATACTGTTTATGGCACGGGCTGCCCGTTTGGCCATCTATTTGATTGTTGCTAGTGCAGGTCACTTCTTTAAAATTTATAGAACAAAAGTTATAATCATTGCTTAATGGATTTGGGTATGGTGTGAATGTTGGATTCTTGTTTAGTTAGGTATTTTAGGTGGTGATAATTTTGAGAAAGGAGGAAAGAAAATGACTTATATATGCGATGATTGAAAAGAAAAAATAGAGGTATATGAGAAAACACCTCATTAAAATAGCATGCATGCCTTATATTTATACGCAAGATAATTTTGTTATGATAGCAATATTATTTTTTGTTAAATTTCAAAGCCTTTTTCATCACGATGGCGAGTGGAGGGTATAATGACGACGACATAATGAGTGACATAATTGCACAAGGCTATTTTCCGCAGATGACCTCGAGGATCAACTCGGGTAGCCGATGAGGGCCCCTAAGCCGCCAATGTTTGCCAGACATCGAGGCCGCCCCGAGGACAATGAGACCACCAATCTCCTAGACAATCACGCCAACGGGTGTCAACAAGAAGTCGAGAGCAAGACACATAATCACCGAAGTCACGAGACGGCGAGCCTATGAAGCCGATAAGGCGATTGGGCGTTTAGATCAACATTTGGCTTGATCGTCAGGGACCACGTGCCCATTAGCATTGCGAAATGGGACGACGTACTGCAGACTCAAGAACATGCTATGGATGGATATGAAGGAGACATTCACCTTCCGGCGGACCAAACGAAGGTGAAGAGTTACACATTAAAGAGAATGGCACCGCATTTCAGACGCTCAAAAGAAGTCAACAATGCATATGTTCGAAAGAATCTAACCCCGACTTCAATAAGTTCCCAAAGCTTCAAGATCACTAGGATGAATTCGTGAGGTACAAGAATTGAACAATATCGAGTTTAAGTGAAAAGAACAAGCGAGAATCGCAAAGAAGAAGCAATACCACCACCGCTCGCCCTCGGTGGTTACCGCAAGGCGATACCTAAATGGGACAAGAGGGAACATGACTTGTCGGTGAAGGGTGTTGAACCCGTAATAATGAGATGGTCAAATAGATCGAGAAATTGGTTCTTGGTCATGACGGCGGCCTTGATGACGACATTTAGGGCGGTGTTTGGTGACAAGATCGAGAAGTTGCGAAAGGCTTGAAGAGGCTAACAATGAGTCGGCCCGCTGCACCTTCATGCCGCATGAGAGAATGATGAGCTAACAAGGGCCCTCTGAACCCCGAGCACCCCGGACGTACACGAGGCATTGGTGTCGCCCCGTGGAAGGTGGGTTTCGCTCGAACGCAGCTACTTACAGAGTCGGGCGAGAGGCAAGGCCCGACAGCACAACAACCGTGACTGCAAGATGTCCCGAGAGCAACACAGCGAGCATACAAGAAACGGTTCAAGAGAGGTGCAGCTAGCCTTGAGCCAACAATGAGGAGGGCCTTCCACAACTTCACAAGAATCCTAACGCCATCGGCCCCTCCACATGACGGAGCAACAAGCGCTTCCGGTGGCTGCCGAAGAGGACTTGGGGCGCTATCCGTGGACGACATCACGCCGCAAACCCCTTGTGAGTTGCACGTCGAAGCACCTAAACTTGTCCTGAAGGCGGTGTAGGCATGGCTTACCCGGTGGAGTCAGGATAGCTCATCCATGGCCAACCGATAGCGTCGGGCTACACCAAGGTCTCAGTGGACGAGGTATACCCAGGGTACGGGGACCTTGACCTTGATTTCGAAGGAGGTGACGGAGTATGAAGCTAGGAGATGCAAGGCAGTTTCATCGTGTCATAGCGGTTCATAATTTTGCGACATAACGTGGACATGTCCTCTCCACGGTCTCCAGAGTCAATTCCACAACCTCTTGCACCTCTCTGAACAAGCCACACTCCTCAACGAAGCCCGTCTCCTCAATGAAGCCCCGCAAGTGGAACTCCAACTCCAACATCGCTTCCCAAGCAGTGCGGACCAGTCAAGCAACTCGGTGGGAGGCCAAGACTTCTCAAGAAGGCGGTCCACCAAATCCAAAAAGAAATCTCCTCCGTCGGCGTACTATATGACCGATGAGGAGAACGAGCGGTAGTAAGAGCCGAGGTCACCGCACATTTCGCTAAGAAAGCATCTCCACCGAGGGTCCAAACTGATGCGGATGAATGGCACCGAGGCAAGAAGTGTCTGAAAACATTGAAAGATAGCATACTGAAACCAGAAGGCCGGTCAGATCGGACTACGAGCGCATCTTATGTAAGGAATCGATAAGAAGATGCCACAGAGCCTTGATCGAAGAGGTTGTGCAGAGATGAAGAATTTCTACGATGAAACCGACTTGATCCAGATCGTATTGGGCCACAAGGATATCCCAATAGCGAGGTAGCATGGAGATTTGTGCCGAGTGCATCATTAGTCGTGCATGAGGAGATTCCTCGACTAACAACGAAAATGCGCAACTCCACCAATGGTACTTGCACGCGCCAAACATGGACTAGATATGTTCGCAGATCCGGATCAAGCAACAACACTTCTTCCATGGGGACTCAATTTTAGTGTCATGGGAGCCTCAGACGAAGTTATACTGTGCAAGGGCCCTCGACGTGAGCATGTTGGGTTGTTGGACTTTGTAAGTGTCTCGTTTCTAAATTTCAGCGTGAGCCCCCTTACACGGTACTAACTTACAAGCCTAACTAATTTCTTCTTGTGTAGAATGGAGATGCAAAGATGCTAAAGGGAGCAGATTTACAGCATTGGCTTTCTTGACCCAGTAGTTATCAACCAGCAAACAGTTAGGGCCCACCCAAAAGATACAGAGGAGAACATATACAACGCGCTAATGGGCCAAAGATTCAAGTCACAGATACTTCTAGCCTATGACTTCGAGTATGTGTTTTTTTACCACCTCGTTCTAATCCTTTTTCTTAATAGGGTGTTACAACAAATGCTAACATATATATGTGCAGCTTTCACTGGGCCCTTTTTATTATTGAGCTAGATAGAAGCCAAATCATGGTTATGGACTCTCTGCGAAAACCCCTGAAACGCATAAAGACCTCATTGCCATGCTTAACCCAGACATTCTTGTTCCTTTCATTATTGTGCTAGTTCATTTCTTTCCATTCAAACAAACTCTAATAATATATAAAACGTAATCACATGTGTAGTGCCTTCATGAAGTTTCCGTGAAAAAATGTTGGGGAATTCAAGAAGAATTTTGAATTGCGCCGCTAAATATGTATGAATATCTTAATACTAGCTTTGTAGTTAACTTAATTTTCATGCATCCATTTCACGCTTCTAACATTTTTACCATTGTGTCTTGCATCACCGTCGAAACAATTTATGCGGCTTCTATGTATGCGAGATGATGCACAACTTTGTCGGAGGCATCGCCGACTACACGAGAAAAGGTGAACAGTTTAGGGTAAGTATATGTAATTAGTATCTTACTAATGCCTAGCTATTTTCGGACATCGATCTTCTATAAATTCAAAGATTAATTAGTTAATTTTCCTAATTAAAAATACGGCGAAAAAAGGTTTGGACAAAGGCCCGGAACTCTCGCCGGTGCGTGTCAAAACAATACAAGAGCAACTCGCCGGCTTCATTTTTAATGAGGTCGTAAGTCCTACTGATGCAGCATTACCACCACATTTTTAATCATGTTTGGAGTCGGAGCCCGCTAAAGAGACCGTCAACCGTCGGGTTTACATCTACGGCTACCAAGAGCAATGCACGTAAAAGATCCCGATAAACAAAAATATGTGTAATTGTGTATATATGTGATACTTATATATAGGCTAGCTAGCTAACTAGGTATTGTAATACATTTTTATTAGTTGTAATTAAAGTTTTAATGAATGTCCTTTGATTTAATTATCACTAATTGTGCATGATTGTGATACTAATATGGGTTTAATTAATTGTGATTTAACACATGCATGTATAAATAAAATAAATATAATAGCCAGGGCCACATAATAAAATAAATATAATAGCTAGGTGGTGAATATCATGATTAGAGTCCCGATTGGACACACCAACCGGACATCAATGTCTCTAACCGGACTTATTTAAGTCCCTTGGAGATACCAACCGAGACAATAAGTCCCGGTTGGAGACACCAACCGGATCGATAGGGACCCCGCCAACAGATATGGGTCTTAGTCTCGGCTTGTTGGAACCGGGTCGATGCCCGAAGGCATCGATCCGCATTTGGTCGTCGGTTCAGAACCGGACAAGCCTCGTTCGAACCGGATCAAGCCCGATTCCCTAGTAGTGGCTAGAGATATGAAAAAACGGTTGAGCCAGAGATGGACTCGGCTCGGGATAGAACCATCGGTGAAAACCGATGAGATTAAGGAGAATTATTAGAGATAGAGGGATGGATTAGGGCTAGAGAGGAAGGAAATAGAGATAGGGATAGAGGAGCTAGAAACATGACATGGCTCGACAAAGAAGATCATGGCCAAGGGAGGAGAAAGAAAATGGCGGGAAAATGTAACTGAAGAATTTTTCTAAAATTTGAATCAAAACTGAAATCTTTGATTTTGAATTTAAATTGAGATTAAATTTTGAACTTCCAATTTTTCAAGATGTCATACAAGTTTAGAGACAACAATGTAATTTTCTCTTCAAATTATCGAATATATTCATCAGATATTGTTATTTGTATCCATATCTAATGGATAACGCGCGTGATACTACATCCGAATCTTTATCTAGTTGAACTCTAATAGTATCTGAATCTAGCCAGATAAAATGAAATTATCCAATTTTCATCCTAGTTTTAGGTGAGAGCAAAGTTGGGTGCACTTTCTCTAGCTATCTTGTCGATCCGGTCTTGGAGTGCAGCACTTCTCTCTAGCTATCTAATCCACGTCTTGTGTAGTGTACTTCTTTACGTGTAAGTGTGCACAACGTTTTTGTTTGCTATGGGATCTTTGGTACATTGCACTTGCACTTGCACTTTTTCATTAATATATAATATAATGTAAGCATCCAAAGTGATAGATGGCCTAACTTGAGACGGCATTGCAAGGAATGCATGGTGCGTATGCGGATGTAGTCGTTTTGGGTTAGGCGAAAAAAATGACCAATCACTCCTTTTAACACTTCATGGTAATGATACTATACGATTATTTCGCTAATAAAACACTTCATGCGAATGGTATTATACCGTTATTTCACATGTAAAAACATTTGAGATGGATAAAAACAAGGAAAAAAATATTGATTTGTTCCCTAAACTTTTGTCCTCATCCTTATTTTGGTCTCTCAACTCTAAAAAGGGGTTAGATTGCTCCTTAAATTATTAAAACCGTACTAATTTGGTCTTTTGACCGGTCAACACCACCAAACTAGTTTGGTTCTTTGACCGGTCAACACGGTAGTTTTGGAGTGGTTTTGTTGATATGACATTCACATACCCAGTTTTCGCTGCTGTGTCGAACATGTGGACTCCCTCACCTTCCTCTCTCTCTCACTACAGGAATCGGCTGCAATCTTGAGGGCCAAAGAATTTCTCGAGGGCCAAACTAGAGCCCTCGATATTACAAGCCTAATCGCAAGGGCTAAATAAAAACAATCGAGAGAATAGCTAAATCTCGAGGGCCACCACAAAACCCTCGAGAAACCCGGCCACCGGGAACGGGAAGGCGCCGCCGTCATGTTTCTCGAGGACCAGCTGTTAGCCCTCGAGAAACAGGACGTTGTTTGGTGCGCGCGTCCTCATCCGCGGGCCCACATGTCGGCGGGTGTAGCTAATTCTCGAGGGCTACGTCAGGCCCTCGAGAAAATAGGGCGTCTGCTTGGGCGCGCGTTTTCATTCGCGGGCCCACATGTCAGCGGGTGTAAGTTAGGGCCCTCGAGAAAGAAGCCTATTCAGTCAGGGCCACATGTCGGTGATTGGTATAAGCTATCTCGAGGGCTTTATTCGGCCCTCGAGAAACGTGCCCAATTATTTCCCCGCGCGGCCCCGCTTCGGCTTGCATTTTCACGCCAACGCGTCGGTTCCCCGCCGCCTCAAAGAAGCCACCGCGTCCCCGTCGCCACCCCGGTTCCCCGCCGCCGCCCCGCCGTGTCCCCGCCGCCGTCATGTTTCTCGAGGACCAGCTGTTAGCCCTCGAGAAATAGGACGTTGTTTGGTGCGCGTGTCCTCATCCGCGGGCCCACATGTCGGCGGGTGTAGCTAATTCTTGAGGGCTACGTCAGGCCCTCGAGAAAATAGGGCGTCTTCTTGGGCGCGCGTTTTCATTCGCGGGCCTACATGTCAGCGGGGGTAAGTTAGGGCCCTCGAGAAAGAAGCCTATTCAGTCAGGGCCACATGTCGGTGATTGGTATAAGCTATCTCGAGGGCTTTATTCGGCCCTCGAGAAACGTGCCCAATTATTTCCCTGCCCCGCTTGCTTGCATTTTCATAACGCTGCGGTTCCGCCGCCTCAAAGAAGCCACGCGTCTGCGCCATGCCTGTTCCCCGCTGCCGCCAAGCGTCGATCCCGCCGCTTCCCGCTGTGCCGCCGCCGCCGCCGCTTCCCCTCATTGTTGCGCTACCTACCCGCCGCCATCGACTCATGAAACCCACCACCGCCATCGACTCATGAAACCCACCACTCGCCGCCGACTACGCAGAAAGGTAAATGCTTGGCTTTTTTAAATTTGAGTGCATACTCTCGGGCCAAAACAACTCTCGAGATTAGGTTAGTTTTAACTACTAATTAGACTAGCTAACGACATATTGACATGTGATTTGCACCTAGCATCTAATGAATTTAGTTTAGTAATAATTATTTTAATATTTGTTATAACTTTAGGTCTATTAGTAATTATTTACCAATTTAGTCTAATATAATGTAGTATTTGTTATAACTTTAGGTCTACTAGTAAATATTTACCAAATTGTTATTAATAATTTAGTAATTATTTGACATAAGGTTAGTAATTACTTCTTTTTATATAGTGTTTTTAGTATGTAACTATTACTTTATGAATTTAGTATAATGTTAAATTTTTTTAGAAATTTAGTGTAATGTTAATTAATACTTTACGAACTTAGTGTGTAGTAAGTAATATCTTTTTTCAATTATGTCTTTGAAATGTTAAGTTTCTTTTGATTGATGATAATCGATGTTCAATAAATATGTCCATAGACCATGTAACCTAGCCGTAAGTCACCCGTTCGGGAACGACACAACATGTAAGGTGACCGGATGGTGATTCGTCTGTTTCCATTACAAGTTGTGAACCACGTTCCCGAATTGTCCAGTGGATGACCCCGATAGATGGGCATCCCAGTGGACAGCCCACGAATGACCGCTTGGGTACTATTCGATGTGTCTCCCATGAATTTGAGATGAGGTGTCGGTAGCATAACCTTATGGTTCTCCAGTGCATAAAATGAGAGTTGGGGTGCTGGTAACAGCACTCTGACCATAGTTGCACACGGAGAACCTTAGGGTTATGCTGCCGAAATTTCGTCTTGGGTTCAGAGGTGACACAACGGATAGTACCCAAGTGGTCATTTGTGAAATGAGTTTAAAGCCTTCCCAAGCTATAAAATGTATGGAATTGCAGGTGTGCAAACAGCACAGCTAGGGCAAATAGATTGCGAAATTGTGTTTTTTTAAAAAAATAAAATTTATTTTTTTCTTTAAAAATCTCTCGAGGGCCCTATATAGCCCTCGAGAATAACAGAAATACCACAGTTCTAGAGGGCCAGAAATGGCCCTCGAGAATAACAGAAGACCCACATTTCTCGAGGGCCCACACTGGCCCTCGAGAATACCTGCGCCGGCTGCCGTTACTCCGTCATCTGGCATAATTTCTCGAGGGCCTTAGGCCAACCCTCGAGAAACATATTTCTCGAGGGCTGAACCCTCGAGAATAGCCATTTTTCTCGAGTAGCTATTATCGAGAGTCAATTCTCGAGGGCTAGCCCTCGAGAAACATGTTGCTCGAGGGTTTTTGGCCCTTGAGATTACAGACGATTCCTGTAGTGTCTCACTTGTTTGTATATATACGTCAGCTTAAACCACCCCAAAACCGTTTATATAGATGGCATGTCAGCGAAACCGTCCTAAAACCACTATGTTGACCGGTGAAGAGACCAAACTGATCTATTTTTAACAATTCGAGGGCCGACCTAACTCGGTTTTAGAGTTTATAAACCAAAATAGGATGAGGACAAGAGTTTAAAGACAAATGATACTTTTTTCCTAGAAACAACTAGTCACCCAGGCATAAAAAAATTTGCATCTCTCCTGTCTCAAAGCTAACTATACAGTTTATACTGCTCCACTTGGATGTATACTAGTTTTTCCCCTCTAGATATATAAGGACAAAATCACAATATGATTCCTATGTTTATCATCATCATCTAATATCTATGCTTCTACTTCGTCTCAAACGTATACGGCTAGACACCATCACTCCAAGGCACACGAAACACCCTGTCACGATGAACTTGCTTTAGCTTCTACAAGCGGAAGACCCCAAGAAACGGCGAATGCACTGATCCAATCCACAAGTTCCCGTCCTCTCTTCTACCTCGCTGATCGACCTGAACGCCTCCCGGGCGGCGCCATGGACGCTCACCGCCTCCACCGTCTTCCCATCCTCGCTCAGCCTCAGCGCGATGACCTGCCGGCCGAGCCCGCCCAGGAGCGCCGTGATGCACTGGACGCGGTGCGGCGGCAGCTTTCCGATCAGCCGCCGCAGCCAGGGGTAGGAGATGGACCACTCGGCGATCTTGCCCCTCTTGGCATGGAGGCCGACCCAGAACCCTCCTCGCGGGCTCATCTTGATGTTGTCCGGGAACCCCGGCAGCGTCGCGACCTCCTCGAGAGTTGAAGCCCTCGCCGTCTTGAGCCAGTACCGGAGGATCTTGCCCGTCGTCGTCTCCGCAAGGAGGAGGTAGGAGCCGTCGCTGCTCATGGCCAGGCCGTTGGGGAAAGACAAGCCGTCGAGCAGGACCTCGACTTGGCCGTTCTTGGGGTCGTACTTGAGCAGTCTCCCCGTGTTGTCGCCGGAGATGACGATGTTCAAGAACTCCCTTCTCTGGAATCTCGTGCTGGTCTCGGTGAAGTAGATGGCGCCGGTGTCGTGGTCGACCTCGACGCCGTTGGCGAAGCCGAACCGGCTTCCAGGCCACTCCGGCACGAGCGGCCGGGACACGTTATCTCCTTTGCCGATGACCCTCAGGCCGAGGTAGGCGTCGGCGACGTAGAGCTCGCCGGTGTTGGCGTTGAACTTAAGGCCGAGAGGGCGCCCGCACTCGTGCTCCCGGCCGGGGTCCTGCGATCCTCGGCAGCTATCCAACCTGCAGCTCATTCAGACGCCATTAATCGTGCGTCAACAAGATGATGATCTCGAGTACTTAATACTTAGTTACTAGTAATCTTTTGAAGTTTTTCGCCATTAATCCGATGGCGCAACAGTGCTTAGCTCAAAGCTCGGCGTGTGGATCAAGATTGAAGGCACTTACAGCGCCGGCGCGGAGGACGAGTGCTCGGCCCACCGGCGCTCCGCCCGCCGCCACCTCAAGATCCTCCCGTGTCCGACACGCCCGTGTACGGCCCCTCGTCCTCCCCGTCGAACGCGACGCTCTCCGGCCCCGCGGCGCCGTCGAGCGGGATCAGCTTGACGTCGCCGCCGCCTCTTATCTCTAGCATCCTCACGTCGCTCCGCGAGTCCATCGAGAGGATCACCGCCACGACGGAGACGGCGAGCGCCAGCAGTTTGGTGGCGCCCATGGCAACTTGAAGCTTAGGTGAACTAGTGAGCTAACGTTTTATATGCAAGTGATGCAATCATGTTGGGCTTGGTTTTATACTTCATAGGCAGGCATGGGCCTGGTTTTAAATGAAGGAAAATCGATCTTTGGTTATGGCTCGACCCACCAAACAAACGTAAGGCTTAGGGTATTTTTGGCATCATGAATTTTTCATAGTTAAAAAATTTATCCATCTCTAGCAAAACAGTAGTAGATTAATCGGGTTAGATGACAAGCATAAAACCTTGGTTTAGTTAACATAGCTACTCACCTAGGATAAGGTTAGTTAGCTCGGTTCATCTAACCCTGAGCTAAACAAATTGTAGAGCCTCTTTAGAAAGAGGATCCAACCAAATGGTATTAGATTAACTTAGGTTCGGATTAGTTGCCAAATGAAAAAATTGGGTTAAACTAAGATATCTAGGAAAACTCTAGGAATCTATCCCAAACCAACGGAAGCCTTACGTCCTCTAGAAATAGAGGAATTAACAAGAGGTTGATTTTTTTAGTTTCATCGATATAAGGTTTGTATATCTCTTTGAGAAAAAAAGAGTAGTTTTTCCTGTTTGAATAAAGGAAAAAACTGATCTTTTAACATCACAAGAGGTAGGTCTTTTATTTTCTACTCCATGTATGCTATCCTCAATTGTTATTCGCTACAAGTTAAGCATGTATATATGATCTCAAACTAATATGATTTGGGATTGACTCCTCGTCAATCGCATGCATGCAATTCACTATGCAGGTGACTACCCTCCTCTTCCTCACTCAGGCGTTGCCTTCTTCTTCTCTTCCTCGTGATTGATTGCTGTCCTCCTCCTTCCTCTTGTCAAAGTGCTCCTTTTACCTCCTTGCCGTCGTCTCCCCCCCACGACCCACCTACCCATGACGGCACCCTCACCGCCTCTTGCCGTTCCACCCTTGATTCTACCGCCATGCTAACCACACCTACCCTAATTTTAGCCGCCATGTGTCGATACCCCAGAGCTACCGTCCTCCAACCAACCACACTCAACTCTGGCGGCACCACCACCTCCTTGCTACACACTTCCATTGCGGCCTCCCTCTAAACCCGAGGGCACGGGTAAACCCCAACCTGAATATGAACCCTAACCCTACCCCAATCTGGCGATGATATCGATGGAGAAGGACTAAGAAGAGGGAAGGCGGCGCCACCAAAGGGAAGCAAGCAAATCTGATATGATTTCATACAACTATTTGACAGACCAACCTACCAATATATGACAAGCCAAACTTGCAATGAACAATAGTTGAATAATTGGATATATATATATATATATATATATATATATATATATATATATATATATATATATATATAAAGACTATAGAACACCTAGGTGTTCTTTAACTAAATAACACCCACGTTTATAGGTCGCTCACGTGTCACCCTAGCCTCCTCCACTACTTTCCACTACTTTCCGTGCACGGGTTCCTATAAGCGATTATAGTAAAGATGTGTATTAGATATAGTAAACTTTCTAAAAAATTATAGTAAACACGAAATAAATCTAAATCAGCTTGCTCCCCAAGCCTATCCACTTGCCACATGGTGGAGGATGACGTGAGCATTTTTACCAAATTTTATTTGGTATTTTCATAATAACTTTTGATGAAAAATCCAATTTATAAATCGTTTTCATATTTATGTTAGATTACATTTTTTCGAACAAAACTAGACCGATCTTGCCATATATATATTTTATAGTAAAGTGGTTTACTATATTTTATAACAACATTTACTAGAGTCCGAACATTGTAAAATTGCAATATTAGTTACGTTCCAAATTCTAGTAAGCTTCTTATTAAGATATAGTGTATGCTATAGTAAATTTGTCTGAGAAAATAGTAAACCACTTTACTATTAGAATATACATGCATGATCGGTCTTGTTTTATTGAAAAAATATCAAGAATACATATGTGAAAACGGTGCATCAATCGAGCTCCTAATCAGCGGCAAATTGGAAAAAAGGAAAAACAATCACGTCATTAATGCACATGTGCCATTACATTTTTCATATTTGTGTTCGTTACATTTTTCAATAAAATAGAACGGTCTTGCCATATTTTTTTTTAATAGTAAATCAGTTTACTATACTTTATAGGAAATTTTACTAGGGCGTGAACATGATTACAATGTAACATTAGATGTGTTTTCAGATTATAGCAAAGCTCCTTGTAAGGTGTAGTAAACCACTTTTCTAAAAAATATATGCATGATCGGTCTAGTTTTGTTTAAAAAATGTTAAAAACATGTATGTAAAACGATTTGTTAATGAGAACTCTCAGTCAACAGCCAAAGTGAAAAAAAAAAAAATAAATCACGTTATTAATGCACCTGTGCAGACACATGAATTAGTTTTGCTTGAGTTTTTGTTCGTTAATATTTTACTATTTTTACGTGTGCGACTTTCTTATAACGGATATCTGATTTCTGTATCGGCCTGCTTCGAGACTGCACACATGAGAGAGGTGGAAAAGAGTGGGAGACACGTGACACAATATAAAAGTGGATGTCCTTTAACTAAAGATCGGAAGAGGAACGGAAGCTCCCTGCGATGGCGACCGTGGGTGAGGACGGAGCAGATGAACAGCGTCGCGTTTGGTTGCATGCGACCTGAGCCACCGGCCGTCGCAGATCGATTCTGCGTTTCCGGTGACTAGTGCGACGTTAGGTACTAGTACTGTGTGATGCCTGTTGGATAGTGGATACAGCGACAGCGCGCCCGAAGAATTGGGATCACAAATATATATATATAAAATATGTAAGACATATGAGATTAATTTATCTATGGATAGCGGATACAGCTACAGCTACGGAAAGATTTGTTTATGAGGTTCAGCAACGTCTAGACGTACCTCAATTACAAACGAGGAGTTTCTTTTCATGATTAGATTGCCTCATCTGATGTCATCCCTAGACGTCAGATTCCCATCCGACGGTCAGGAACGGCTTGATTTATCCTTTCGTCTTTTTGTTTAAGACAATTTCAAAAAAATGAAAAAATATGATGCACTTTGAACATATTGTTTATTTTTATTATTAGGATTTTATTTTATAACTTATAAGGGGTTGCAGAGATTACATTGTAATTATAAAAATACCAGAAAAACTAAAGAAACACAGATTGAAAGTACCACATATTACACAACATTGTAATTTTGAGGATTTTTAATCTTTTATATAGCTTAAAAATACAAAAGGATTAACCGGTGCCTAGTCTTGATGCCCATTGCCCGACTATTTGGCGTTCGTCTAGGTCCCTTCATTGCGACCCAGGCGACTATGCCACCCTTCTCCATCTGACCGCCTGCAACTTTGTTGGGGCCATTAGCGCTGCCTCGTTGCACCGCCAGACCTCAAGATGAACCCCAACCCCAACCCTAACCCTAACCCAGGGGTGGGCGCGCGTTAGGCGAGGAAGAGGAAGAAGCGATGCCGAAGAGGAAGGAGAGGGGAAGAAGGAGCACACAACCGCCAAATAGCAAAATCATATAAATTTACAAGCTTGTTTATGGTTTGGCACAAACACTATCCGTACTACACTCAACCCACAATATTCCTTATGGAAAAGAACCCGCGATCAACCAGGATAGAGTTACGGATAATTGGATATGAACCCTTTACATAGGCGTCGATCCCTCCCTTAAACTTTGCATATTTATAGGTATATGTATATGCATGAGCCATACAGAACATTGGAACATGGCAAGTTAAGGACGCATGTGTGCGAAGACGACCATCGGTAAGCAGTCAGCAGTATGTACGGGAATCTTTACTACCTCTAGCACAGCGGATGTTCCACAGTTGAGTCATCACAGTGTTACACACCATTGATGAATTGTTCCAAGTACGCACTACTGTTTTGAGATCTGAGCAGCGTATATAGTGCAAGTAAATGCAGCGCAGAGATATATCAACGGTAAATTGGTAATTAATCATATCATGCGATTGCAGGATGGATGGATGATATGGTGTCAAGGAGGAGCAAGAACTCACAGGTGCGGCGGCGCGGAGGAGGAGTGCTCGGCCCAGCGGCGCTCCCGCGGCAGCCACCTCAGGACCCGCCCGTCCGACACGCCCGTGTACGGCCCGCCGCCGTCGCCGTCGAACGCGACGCTCTCCGGCCCCGCCGCGCCGTCCAGCGGGATTAGCTCGACGTCCGCGATCTCCAGCGCCCGAACGTCGTCGTCGTCGTCACCCCGCGAGTGGTGGTCAAGGGACATGAACGCCGCCGCCGCGAAGACGGCGGCAGCCGCGAGCGCGAGGAGCCTGGCGTTCATGGCCGCCGGAAGGAAGGAAGCACGTGGAATTGCCGGGTTCTGCGGCAGATGGACTGAACGTGGCGGTGGCAGCCGGGTTATATTAGGTCGCTTGACATCAGATAAAAAAGATTGGAGGAGACCCGGAGTCTCATTGGTACCTTTTCACATGCATACTAAAGCAATTTTTTCTTTTATCGTTGATACAAGTCTAAACTATTTTAGGTAGTTTATTTTACTTATGACACAGCATAGTAACCCCTTATCCATGCACATGCACTTGATCATTCAATGCCTCCATGATACGTAAGACGGAGTAATAAAAACTTTTCTATATACACACAAATATTGTTGTGCAAATTGTTTTGTGAATATACCTAGAAAATGACAAAAATATTTTTTTTATCAATAACAAAAATGCGTCACGAATAACAAAGTGCTAGGGACAAGATAATAGAGTTTGCACTGACACTATATATCAATTTTTTTCCTTTGTCAGAAATAGGAATTAAAATTATTTCTACGTCTGGTTAATTGCATGATCAGGACGGAGTCGTTTCTACATCTGTTTCGGTGTACTGTTCTCCATGGCTTACAAATCCTGCGGAAATCAATAAATTCTTCGATAGCGGGATCAAAACCCCATTCAAAAAAAAATCTAACTAAAATTTGAATTTAACCATGTTGAAATAAAAACTGAAAAAAACCCTAAAAATAGTGGTAATATGCAGGAATTCCATGGTGGAAAAAATTTCAAATCTGATGATGCTTTAATCAAGCGGAATTTTAAATTGGATAAAAATCAGAAAATACAGGAAAATAATTATGTGATGTGTGATATGACCGAACTTGGTGTAGACTTATGGTTTTATGCAATGTGTAGACTTATGGTTTTGAATTTAGAATTTTTTGGTTTTCCTAATTTTCTTGTAATTTTTCTCTATTTTTTGAACACCTTACGATTTCCCGTTCTATTCGGTCGATTTCCTGCAAATACCGAGCTGGTTTTCTAAATATCTCATCAATTTTCTATTCACTAAAAATCCCACAATTTCCCATCAAAATCAATGATTTTTTTTTTTGCTTCAGATGAACTATTTCCAGCAAAATTGAATAATTTCCCGGTGAACCTAGCGATTTTCCTTTTTTGGATTGCTCCGTTCAAATTTACCGAGCTCGAGCGATTTCCCGCAGAAAATTATACGATTTCCCATAAACTCTAGGGATTTTCCATTTGAAAAAATCCCAGCAATTTTTGAAAAATTTATTGAAAATTTACCGTGACTCCCCTAGATTTCATTCGGTTTCTAGATAAACCCTATTAATTTCCCATTTTGGACTCGCTCCGAATGATTAAAATTTTAAACTATAAAATTTGGTTGAATTTTAACAGAAAATCATGGGAAATCGAAAATCCTGGGTAGCGAGATTTAAGTGGAAAACAATTTTTGATTTATCTCACCTTTTTTATTACTTTTTGAGTCGGTTTTTTTAATCTCGTAGGCGTGTCTATAAGCTCTCTAAACCCCAAAATTGAAGATCAACCAAATTTCTCGAGGCTATTTCAAAAATTCTCGAAGTGGCGAGATAAAAGGTAAATAAGTAGAATAAGAAAAATTTGAAAAAATCCTGAGAGCGGACCCCGGACCCCGGAGGCTGGAACAACGCACGCGGGATGATCCAAACCGGCCGACGAGGCAGCCGAGGTTACCTGTGGGGCTGCTTTTGGAGAGGCCGTGACATTGGCAGCGCAGGCGCAAGCCCGACTACAAAGCTGGGCAAGCAGATCGTCTCGGGCTCGTGTAGTTGGCCTGTAAACCCAGACTGGCATAGCCAGGCCTGTGAGACACGTCTGGGCCGACCTTTTAAGTCCTTTTTAGTCACAACGGC